>OZ037784.1:4969295-5474295 GCA_964035525.1 Porites cylindrica
AACCTAGGCACAGGTCCATTAGAGGTCATTAGGATTAGCACTGGCGGGTCCTTCCTTCTTTCCTTTCCGTAGTTTTAATTAAATACCCGTAAAACGGAGCACTAATGGAGAGAGAGGGTAAAACGAGCTAACTGTCGGTCTCAGGTTTGTCAATTTAAATGCTGTTACGAGTTATCAACGTAAAATAAGGATCTTTCCTTTGCTTGTATTATTTTCATCGTTTTGATGGTGACAGCGCTGGACACTAACAGCTACTTTCTTTATACACCTAACTTAAAGTTGTGGTGTTAGGGAAAAGCAGAAAGATATCGGTCGCATATCTCGGGGTGATTAAGAAGGGGAGGTACTCTCTTATATTAGGCAAAAAAAGCAACACTAAAGCAGCCCACATGGCGACACCAGTACAAACTCAGTACTTAATTGTGGAGCTTCAGCAACGACGACGACAACGGTGGCAAAAATGTCTTTAAAAAGTAAATTCGCAGTGTTTCAAAATTCACCGCTCATTTTCTTTGTCGTTCAGGGTTGTGACATGTTCCTGAATTTTTCCGGAGTTGTACTCTAAAGGGTTGTACCTAAGTTTTAAAAAGAAAAGAAAAAAGAAAATCGTTGTCTTTTGTTCACAAGTCAGGTTTTATTTCACTTTACGATGGAAGTACAGAGGTTAATAAAAAAAAAAAAATGGGTATTAAAATAACATTAGACAAGCATATGGATAACAGAAACTAAAAGATATATAAGTGAAGTTCACATCCTCCAGAAAACGTGAAATTAAGACAGTTTCATGGGATGTTACTAAAACGGGGAAAGGGAAAATGAAAAAATGGGAAAATGAAAAAATGGGAACAAAGCAGAGAATAGGAAATGAAGTCACTGATAGGGTTAGGGTTCAAGACGTTTTGTTCCCATTTTTCGTTTTTCCGTTCCCCGCTCGCCGGGTTCCGCGTTTTAGTAACAACCCAGTTTCATGTCGTGGTCGTGCAATGACGGCAAAGAAATGAACAACAACAACAACAACAAATAAAACGTGATGCACGTGCCAAGTTGTTGTTTGGCTAATGCTTTTTTGCCGTTCTCGTTGCCCGGTCGTCGTCGTTGCGTAAGTTCGAAAATAGTCCACTTGGCCGGGATAAGAAAAAGGAAATTCGTCAAGTCGTTTGCGGTTTTAAACGATAAGGAAAATCTAAAAGTGGCACCGAATGTTTATCATAAAATATTGCAAAGCAAAGGGTATGTTTGTATTAATTTGAAAATAAACTGGCCACCGTACCTCCGGCTCGAGGTACGACCACGCAAGCGGTATTTTAGATCGATCCTCGGATGAACTTAATCTTATTGTTCCAAAACACTTGGGCTCCTTCCAGGACAGTCGCGAGCGATGTTTCAACCACGGCTCCCCAAGACCATCAAGAGAGCCACCTTTGTACGCAAATGCAAAGAACCTTACGTCGCCCTTAGCAAGTCTGGCGTGTGACCCCCCTTTTTTTATGTAAATAGATATATATTTTCTGTTAGAGTTCTACCTTTTTTCATATTTTGTAGTTAGTGTCAATAGTTAGTACTGTAGCATAGAAGAGCCATCTTTCACGGAATGCTAACAAACCGTTATTATAAAACGTTAATCTTACCTTTGGCATGCTACCCATTTCACTGAGAAATTTAATCCTTCATAATCTACGTTAAAATTCTTCGTAATCCTTTTTTGGCTAGCTATATGTTACAAAAAGAGTTACTTCGAGTTGTTTCTAATGTAACGAAGCAATGCAATTTGAAATGCAACGAGAAGATTTCTACTTTTTTATCTCATAAAATACAGATACGGCCTTAAACACGCTTATAGAAATTCTCTAGTCAGTAGCTAGAGAAGAAAATATCTGAAGAATCCATTTTACTTTATTGCGAGTAGATGCAGAATAATTAGATCTCGGCTTTTAATTATGACCATTATTTCTGACCTATTCATTACTGATGTTGAATTTTGTCTTAGAAAGTTACTATTCATTATCAAATTATCATCAAATTTGCATGGCAAAGTCAGTTTCACTGAGCAAAACTGAACAGATGTCGATACTGCTTCTGCAAACCATTTTTGACTATTTAAAGTTCAGGGTAGGTGACCATGCATTCTTTATTTCGCTCCCACCCCAATACATAAACTATAGATCACCCAGAAAGATGCTATAATTGTCTCTCGCGACAGTCATGTACTTACAGGGGGCATAGCAAGAGTAGCAAAAGTGTATCTAATCTACTTAAAGCCTTGAAATTACTAATCCTTACTAACAAAACAATAAAAAGCAGAACCAATTACTTCTGCTATTGTGAGTAATTGCATCCATAAACAAAGTTAATCCCTCTGAGACCAAAATCAGTGAATGTATTAAGGTCTAGATCCACTTTAAGTTACTCGGATTAGAAATGCTAGCTACACAGCAATTAATACTAAAGAGGACGTGAGGAAAAGAAGGGCAGCGATAAGCGCTGGATACAATTTATTTTTTCAGCAGCGAGATCCTGTTTTGGTTTCGTTCCGATGTTGCATGTACACCATATCAACTTGGTACCTCCGTAAGACCCGCGGTTTCCAGAGGTGTCTTTCGGAAGCTAATTAACCATTTTTGGAGTTGATCAAGCTTGCTGTTTCAAGGTATTATACAAAGATTTGAATTATACAGTCTTTTTAAGTTTATCGGGAGCACCAGCCGGATTGCTAGAATTGTTACCGGTAGTTTTGATACTCCATAAACGGTGTGGGTCTCACACTGGTTTTCTTTGTACACCCAAACTAACATGCTGTGTAATTCGACCACATGGAACTCCTATGTGATCATCCTCTGGTGTAGCAATGAACTTTTTATATTTCCAACTGTTCTAAGTGCTACGCGAGAAAAAATAGTAAACGCAAGAACAGGGTGACACAGGAGAAAATTACGCGCAGATTTGAAAATCAAAGGGCCAGTTATTTTAAAAGCGGAGTTTAGCCAGTGTTTAACAAAACCGCGTTCTAAGCCATTTTCAGTTTGCCGAACGCTTTTAGGTAAACATCATTTATCGTGAACAGTTTCATTACAGCATTATACCGAGTGTAGACTAGAAAAGCATTTGTCTTCTAAAAATAACCCACTGAAGAATACATCTGGAAGTTCAGAGATTTCCTAAACCGCGGTCTAAGTTAGACTTCGTTTAAGTAACCGACCCTAAACGTTCGCGCCATTACGTTCAGAAAGTTTCAGAAATTAAAGTTGTCGTTTGAGACGATGTACGTTTTCTACCCTTTTTGGTCTCTAGCTAGAAAGGTCGCACTTTTAGCGGGTCCTTCTAAGCCAAGGTGGGATTCAATAGGCCCTTTACGGCTCGGAGTCATGTGAATACAGCTCTAAAAATACAGTTTATATACCAGAGATGGAAAAAGTTGAAAAAACAAAGAGTGGGTCCGTAATTGTTTTGATTTTAAACTCTGAACAGTCTGATTCTATGGTGGTTTGAATAACGGAGAAAACACTAATAACAATCAATGGCAAAAGTCACATTCTACCGTATACGCTTCCCGGCCAAGCACGTAATTATTTTTCCTATACTTACGCAACTCCTCAGAATTTTGCCGACTTTCCTACGATGATGAAATCTTAACTTCTTTTGTGAGCGACCTCAAAATTCGCTTTCTGGCTAATCTTTTATTCTCTTTCCAAACATATAGATCTGGTAAGTTCAACTTTGTGTCCCATAATCTTCGCATAAGGCGGGTCACGTGACTGCGAGATGCAACAGCCATGTTCATGCATGCGCATTTCAACCGCTGGCACTATTATATTTTGGAATTTTTTTTACTATCATTGTACTGTTTCAGCTATTGCAGCAGTCCTAATAACTGGTCCACTGCCAATATTTCCTCTCTCACACACGTATGAAGAGTAGCCTGTCGTGAAGCCATCGTTATATACCTTCAAACAGGACCAAAACTTTCCACCTACATTGAGGGACAAAAGCGTTCATACACTTCAATAAAATGGCCCTTTTTTGCGTACTGGACAGATCTATCTTCTGCCCCTGTGTATCCCAACCCCTACCTCCAAACCAACGTTATATTTTAAACCCTTAAGTCTTTATTCAGTATAGGGGGTGCCAGGTGGTGTTGGGGGGGGGGGGGGGAAGGTGCAGACGGCTGACATTTGACACTAACAACATTGAGTCGGAGTGGGGGTGGGGGTATTGACGGCGTTAAAACGATTGAATTAAATGATAGATGAACTGAAGTGTTAATAAAAGGGCGCGTTCTAGAGAAGTGTGTCAACTACTTTCGTCACTGGTTGTAGAAGTGAAGGTACTTAACTATTTTAAAGGACATAAAGATCAGCAATTTTTTCTCCCTTTATAAAATCACTGATTCTTTCTTCGAACACCACAAAAAACCTACGAAAATCGTTGAGTATAGGACCTGATGTACATGTCAATGCTAAAACTGGCTTAAAGGAAAGTATTGGTTGGAGTTGCAAATTAAACGACCGGTTCACCGCTTCTATCAGTTGTTATAATTTTCCTCAATCGGCTGTACATGCTGTTTCTACAATAGTAGATTTTGTCTAGCTGTAGAAACCCCGCGACGTGCCGATCTACTTTACACTACTTCAAAGAGGCGATTTTCTTAAAAAATACTTTAACCCGGCCGAGGAGATTCCATCTGTATTTTCGTTGGCTTGTTTTTTCTTCGCAGGTCTTATTAGCATTCACTGCAGTTAATTTACCTTTGCTATTGTTATTTCTGATATGTAGTAATACCAGCAATTTAAAAGAGGCAACATTATTGGCAGGGCATCTTTCGAAGACAGCCCTATTGTTCAAAAACGTTAAGAGTCACACACTATAAAAAATTCCAAATATATTGTCAAGGAGTCTAAACATTAACTTCAACGCAGCGTCCGTGCCACCAGCTGCTTTTAAACCGTATAGTATTGAATTACTTTTCAAATTGCTGAAAATTTAACGACGACTGTTTGAAAAAGTTCACTGAGAGGAAAACCACCGAACGCCGGCTAGTCCCCGTTAAAACTGAACGGTTCATCTTCGCAGTGGATTATACGGCGAAGCGATTCGTTTTTCTGTAAGGACAAAAAGAATCGACCAACTCGCAGAAGAATCATACTCAATGGCTAAAAAATGAGCAAAACCGTGGAGTATGTTGTCGAAGGTAGGTGGTGGTTTTAAGAGTTGAAAATACTCTTCATTTCACGTCGGATCGACTGAAATTTTTGCTTGCGAGTATCAAATACTAATGTGGCGTGTTCGTTGCGAAGGTAACTGACCCCAAAAAGCTAGGGCAATATCTTTCCCAGGATAACCTACTGTAATATCGCAAACATCGTTTCAATTATTGATGAAGCACTCGGCTCCAAGTGCTATGTGAGCATTTTCATTTCCATTTCTGAACGTTTTAATTAAGATTTTTCCTTTATGAATTTTTTTCATTATTTTTTATCTTTGATGATATTTTGTTAACACATATCTTATTTTATCTATTCATTTATTTCTGTACATGTACGTATTTATTCACTCAGTTATTTTACTGTTCTTTTTCATTGAAAACGGCTCCGCAAAAACCAGCGTTGTGACATAGGTGCCTGCCCCGTCCAAATATGTTTATTAATATTTTATCTTTTTTTTTTGTTATTTCTTCTATATTCAGCGACCGACAGTTTATTGTAATTAAGGAACAATTTTTCCTGAAAAAAAAAATCATAGAGTCAGAAACACAACCACAGAGTATGAAAACAGCGGAACGAATATTTTTCTTTGACTGAATTTGCTTGGTTTCACTTTTTTGGAGTAAATAATACTTACATAATCAAAACTTGAGCCTGCTGTGCATTTTATTTACTTGTGTAGTGGGAGGTTACGTAATAAAATTTCTCATATTTTGAACCGGATCCCCCTAATTTCGAAAATTCAACAAGAAAATGATAAATAAATGCATAAAAACATGTCATAACTCAAGTAATAGGAGTTTTGTTGTATGAAGAGGTATTTTGTAGATAATTAGTTAACGATAAGTTATTTTCGTGAGCGTTCGCTGCTCTCTGAAGCGATCGTGGAAACCAAATAAATCAGAGATAACAAAGAACGCAGCCATTCGCTTCGATGGTGATTTTTGGCTGGAATTTTTTTGCGTATTGTTGAAATCTGCGTTCTACTTTGCCAATAACTTTTGACTTTTTCTACTGAAAGACAATAAGAAAAGAAATGTCTGACTGGGTTATAATAGTTTTCTCCAAACAATTATTACTTTTAGCGAGGTTATAAACAGCTGATCTCTAGATAGCTCAGCGGGGCTTAACATGTTCTAATAGAAATATAGTTTTTACACTACCAGATAAGAAAAACTGTAATAAGCCACGCTATTGGCCAACCCAAGCGCAGTACGTGCTGTGCAGTGCTTCGTAAAGTCGCGATCTATCGGCGGATATCGCGTGAAACCGACCGCTGGTTAAAATATTTCGCAGTTCACACACTTAATGAGGATTAATGCCTTCCTTTGGAGTAAGAAATTAACATTCTAACCGATTCCCAATGGATTTCTCCGCAGAACGGACGCAATCAGCGAAAGATAAGATAGAGTTAAGGAACATCACGTTCACCGCAGGAATGGACAGCCACCGTCGCACAAGCTGTGCTGTACAGCCGGGCAATCCTACAACTAACTCTGCCGTGGAGAAGGCGGGCATGAGTCGTAAGAGAAGTACGGGTCAAAAGCCTTGTAACAACGGACTAGAGAAGTTTGACCAGACAATACAATCTTTTAAGGACACGGATACAGCGAAAAAATATTACAAGCGGAAAACGAAGATGCTGTCTAGCGCGGCAGCAGTGATGGGTATTCTTGCAGTTGCTCTGGCTCTTTTAGACATTGAACTTACGATCCGAGGCACAGACACGGCCCAGGATCTGTCACCAATGGATTTGTCTGTGATTTTGAATAATCCCTTTCGACTTTCAGCAGCGGTCGTCAAGTCCTCGCTAAGTGTGTTATCGCTCCTGACCTCCATAACTATTTATCGCATGAACGTGAACGAGCTTAGGTACTTAGTCGTCAGGAACATCTACCTCAGGTCAGAGAAGTTCGTAATGACTTCTCTGTTTCCGAGTTGCTTGGCGGAAGTGGCTATTTGCCTTTTCCATGTCCCTCCTTTCTTAGACCACTACGGAATGCCATACGAACTTCAACTGCTGGTGTTTTTAAGGTTATATCTAATCGCCAAATACGTGAAAGAACACAACATGTTTGTGGACAATCAGGCAACGGCAGTCTTCGCTTCAGTGACACAGACAGAGATTTCATCGGTGTTTTTGGTGAAGGCTTATTTCCTCAAGTTCCCATTTAGGCTGATATTTACATTTTACCTTCTCAATATCTTCTTAGGTGGATATTTTGTGTATGTTATTGAAAGGACCCACAGTACTTATTTGGTAAGTACAAATAGCTGATAATTCCAGTACAAATACAACTTTATTGGACAGTTCTAGTAGTACGGAAGTGTCATTGGCCATATAAAAAAACATTTACCAAAGAATATATTACGGACGTGTTTGGTATAAATAACCTCCAGTCTTCGCTTCGACCCTATTCATCTATCGTCTGTTTTTTCCAAAACTTTCTCGACTACATCAGACAATAATTTTGAGAGTTCAATAGTTCTCGCTTCATCATTGATTCAGGATGATTTTCTTTAATCAGTTATTTACACAAAAAGCAGTGTTTTTAAGCTAAGATCAATTTCAACCCTTTTGACTTTCAATTCGCAAATAAGTCTATGTTGAACTCTGATAGACGCGTCGGCTTTCAATAGTACAACACGTACAAAATCGGTTAAGCGTGACATCGTCTCACTAACAGTGGATTTGTACAGCAAATTCTCGGTATAGAATACCTTATTTAGGATAGATAGGTTTTGTATAAACACTTCGTGGTTTTGGAAGGTGCGAAATGTTTTTTATCTCGGTAATCGCGAAGCATCCACCACAGCTTGAGTAAAAGTGATTAAAAATTGAATAGCACTTCATGAGCGGACCTCTATTATAATACTAATAGGCTTTTTGTCGTAGTCCGCGTTACTTTTATTTTCTTAAACAAAGGTCTCCCTGCAAATTAACCCATCGACCCACGCGTGGCAAACAGAAACGTTCCACAACCTCTGTGACATGTGAATTCTTTTTCTGTGCGACCTTTTTTTATTTGACGGTCAAGCTATCGCGAGTTACAAGCATTTTATGCGTCTGTCAATAATCAATTTGCAATACTAAAAAGAGTAGAAAGTTTCAGTCTAGGAAATTCCAAAAACAAAGTTGAAGATAGCTTTATTTCTAGTTCGGCTTTTAAAACGCAAATAACGCTGGCATCAGAATTGAGATTTATGCGACAACTTTTTTGGGCTAAGTGATCTAAATTAAACTATTCACATAACATCGTATGTCGATGTCGAGAAAAGCCGTGTATAGTTGGAAAAAATAAACTGAAACTGTTTTGTCTGAATTTTTTTTAAGTGACTTTTTAAAAATTCAAAAAAGCGGTACATGAAACACATGAAATGACCTTCAGGTTATGTTTTTCTTTTCGAGAGAGTTAGATTAAACATAACTTGTACCGACAAAACTTTAAACTGAATGTCATACTCTGACCTTCATGCATTTTAACTAGTCCTAGCTCGGCAGGATATGTGCTATTAACAACGTGCTTTCTATCACAAAATGTCTATCCTCTAACATTCATGACCGGCGTAATTTTTCACGACGGAGTGGAAACATCGCTAAACTTTATTATTGTCGACTTCTCACGCATCTAGGTTAAGAATAACATTCAAATGAACTCGTTGTTAAACTGAAAAAGCTCAGAACATAGCATTCTTCTCATTAGGTAAGAATAAGCGGACAGTAAGAAATGGAGATTAGCAAAACAAAAACTGCTTTTCACTCTAAAAGCCTTTTTTGTTTCCTTTCTTTCGCAAACAAAAGCAAAACGGTGGCAACAAAGTCAGCTAAGAGAAACTGTGTAAATTACAATAGACTAAAATATCTGTTGTCTCTTATTTATGAAAGTGATCGCTTTTCTTGGTTGAAAATTTCGAACTGCATTACGTAACTAGCTTTGACCACAATCATTCAACATAAACAGTTATAATGTTATTGTGAAGAGTCTTCGCCAGAACAGAAAACTAGAACTTCGTCAAAGCGTAGAGAAAAACACAAACAACATGGAATCTGAAATATGTTGCAGATAATGGACCATTATTACATCAAACTGCAACTTGTAGCGAACGAAAATAGAAGAGTTCGAACAAAGCGGTCACCCTTGGATATCTTATCTAAGCGTTGAATTGCAATGAGTTGTAACGTTTATCAGCAGGGTTTAGCCTCAAACTGATAAAATGCCATTCTGTTCATTTAACCTAACGCCATGCGAATTTCTGACACAACAAACAGCATGAAATGTAGTAGTATTATAATAAGTGTTTTATTAAAATAGCAACCCTCCCAGTTAAAAACAGGTCAAAGAAGATTTTAATTTTGTTGGTCCGCTAATCTCAAACGACCTACTGCAGTTCTACTAATCCCTACACAGCGCTCTCTACACAGATCACACAAATAGTAGACATATATGTATATCTGTAAAAAGAAGGAACTTTATTGAACGTGAAACACGAAAATAATGCGCGACATGGTTTTTCGCGATGCGCTAATTACTTCTTTTGACGTCATAACACTTCATTCTGCTCCCAGTAGCTGTGGCCCACGTCAAAATTAAAAGCAAAAGATATTTTTTTATATAAAATTCATAAAATCCTGATAAATAAACAGAACAACGCATTAATACTGTTTAAAAGGTTTAATTTGAATGATAACATGTACTACTACTTTTGATCAATTTCTGCTGTATAGTATTGAAAAACGTTCATTCGAATCCTGCTTAACTAATTGTGGTCATATTCTTGAAACAGCTGGTTACCATAGCAACATTGTCACCTGTTCAAAGCTCCCTTAATTTTAGCTTTAAGGACTTTTATCCCCCTTACAAAATATTCTTGCATGCCTATTTTAATGTAGCTGAAGTACTGATAAAGTAGCGAAGCATTCTTAAGGGGTGCACAGAGTTAACTGGATAAGTAATCGAAAACTTTCGCTTCGATTATGTTGGTCGGATCGCATGTTTTTTCAGATATTTATCAAAGTCTTTTAATAAAATGATCGCTATACCTAATTTCAAACCTCGAATTCTGGCAGTATTTTCGAAGAATATTGGCCTTAATTCGAGCAAAATAGCCAGGACTTGAAAAATAAAAGACATTCCTTAATTCAATTCCTCCCTACTCATTAAAACGATCTAAAACGGCTGTACGACTAATTAAGTGCAAGAATTGGTGGAAAAGATGGTGCAAGAACTAGTGGCCAAGTCTGATCGCTTTTATAGATGCTACAAATAACCAGTACCTACACCCAAGGAAATGTGTCATAAACAAAACAAGGAGGCTCAATACTATTTTCTAATCGTTCGAAAGACGACTGATATCATTCACACCACTAAATGGCATAGGAAACATATTTAAGCCCTCAAGGGGAGACTTTAAATAATTAATAGTTATTCCTTTCGAAGTTTCAAGCTGGAACTGCGACAATCTAGTCCACGATGTCCGTCTAAATTCAGCACTCTTCAGCTTTCTACATAAGTACCCAAAATGCACATATTTTTGGGTAGAGGGTGTTTCCTTTTTAATACCAGGTTGTTGTGCCTTAAAGGAAGGCATGGCCGATTCTATTTTGACATTTGTTTTAATTACGACGGGAATCGGACTGTGATTATTAAGCTCAAATGAAGCCGGGTCAGATTTTTAATCTACTCCGCCACTGACTTTTCGTCAAAACAAATTTAACCCGGTTTTCGTTTTTATAGAAATAAGAATTTCAATTCGTGTTATTTTACATAGGTATATGCATTTGAAGGCGAAATCAACACTTCACACCTGCAAGCATTGAGGGTAAATTAGCAAGTAAAATTAAGGATGATTTAAAGTTGAAGATGAAACAAGGAAAATTCTATTTAAGAGTCAGGAGACGACGTTTTCGAACAGTAAAAACGACAATAATAATCAACTGGATCGAGAAAGTGGCGAGATTCCTGTAATTTTTCCTACGCAGTTCATGGCCCAATAAAGAAAACCTTCTAAGAAGTAAAAGTTGAAATAATGTCCAGCATATGAAGGGCTGATCCAACCGTTAATCGAGATCACCGGGTTGCTAATTACGACGGATCAAAACTCCGTTCAATCATATGGACACGTTCTTTTTTCACTGCCATCCCCTTTTCTTTGGGCTTGCTCCATGAGGAATACGTATTAGGGAGCTTTAGCATCGACGACGGCAACGGCAGTGAAAACGTCACTTTTAAAATGAATTCCCTTTTTTCAAACACTGTCGCGTTTATTCCAATTTGATGAAAATGGCAAATGTAGGCGAATTTCCCTCGAGTTGATTTCTTGAGGAGCGCACTCAACTTAGGAGAGGGGAAAAGAAATTCGTCGTCGCTCGTTTGCGTCCTCCATAAAACTTGTAATTAGGCATTTTCACGTCGTAGTCGTGCAAGGACGGTAAAGAAATGTACAAAGAAGCGTGATGCACGTGCAAAGTTGTTGTTTTGCGCAATAAACCTATTGCTTTTTTGACGTCCTCGTTGCCGTTTCCAACGCCGTCGTCATTGCTAAAGCTCCCTATTTAAATCAAGTTTCGGCGAGAGGAGTTATTGTCTCCGCCACACTAACACCTTAATTTTTATCTCACATTGATCATAACTGAAGGGCGCGTTTGCTTTTCTCCTTTTTTGCCTTTAATTGAGTGCGTTTTCTGGAAGAAAAGCTGTTGTCAGAAAGTCTAATCAAAGATCTGAGTGGGCGACAATAACAAAACCACCGCCAAGAAAAAAAACGACTTGAGTTGTCCTAAGTTGGGTTTTGGGAAAGAAAAGTTAAGTCGCTTCTTGTAGAATTTGTCTTTGCTGTTTTGCTATTGTAGTTGATATGTACTAGTTTAATCTGGATGTCGTCAAATTATAAACTGAAAGTTTCACCGATCTAAATGGGGGGCTGTCTGGACGACACTAACCGCTTAAATTTGATGAACTTTTAGTTTAGCACCTGATAGGGAAAAAAAGACTAATCGAGATCTTTCTCCTTTAGACAGATGAGAACTTTGTTAATAGACTTGACCTTTCTAGAAGTTAAAAAATGAAAATGCCCCCGGGATGAAGATCCAACCTCAGAGCCATCTTGAAAACACAGACTTATTTTGACTTATTGCTCATCATTGGGGAGTACCCACGCTGACAAGTTTTCACACAGATCTTTGAATTGTGAACTTTATCAGCTGCATGCATTTTACGGTCGATTTTTTTTAACAAGGAGTTTCAATTCGCACTATTTCTAACACTTTGACTGTCTTGGGAATTTTTGCTTAGTTAAATTATACAATACGATAACACTAAACAGTAAAGTTTTGACATTTATGAAAATGGCAAATAACGCAGTAAAATAATCAACATTACTTTGTAAAGAAAATGTCATTAACAAGTTACAGCCAATAACATTGAGGAAAGTCGTTATTACGCAAAACCTAAAGCTTCAATATCACTCCAAGCTCCTTTAATTGCCTGTCTATAAGGCTCATTTTCTACTGGAATAAATTTGTTCTAGCAGCAGGTGAAACCGTTTATATTTGCTTGATGACTCGCTTATTTACCACCTCAATAACAATTGCCATATTTTTCGAAATATTACAATATTTTACTGAGAATGACCCGCAATGAAATTTCTACATCTACAGGACACCGTATGGATGCTTGTCGTTACCATGACAACCCTCGGCTTTGGAGATGTTGTGCCTAAAAAGCTTCTAGCTCGCGCTTTTGTAGGCTTCGCCTCCGTGTTAGGAATATTTCTGATGGCTTTATTTATAAGCGTCGTGCACGAAGCCCTTCAACTAAAGCAACAAGAGAAAAGGATTTTGGCAACCATGGAGAATGCAGGTAATTTTTCAAACGATTTTCGCTTTCATGATTTTGAAATTATGTTAAGGAACGTTATCTTTGTGGGTTAAAATTTAGTTTTGCACTGCAAATACTTTGGCTTGGTGTCCTAGATTTGCAGCTCTTCATTATTGCTGTTTTGGTCAAGAATTACAATATATATACATATTTATTTGCGGTCTGTGCAACTTCCCGAGTCTTTTAATACACCATTTTAGGGTAAATAATTGAGTCACAGTTAGCAAGTTACTTCAGTATTCTCTGGCCACTTGCTGACAGAAAAACATGTGCTTGCTATTTTCTCCCCACTGAGCATTTACTTAACCTGCTGAACTGGTTTCCACGCCGGTTTTTTCACCTCCCTACCCTTAAAATTCATGGCAAGGAGTAATAAACTAGAATCATGACAGAATCACGAGATAATATGCGTCTTTCTTCAGAACATCTAAGCAGGAAAAAGAACTTGGCTGCCACTTCCATACAGAGCACATGGAAACTGTATCGTTTCAAGAAAGAGAACGCGGACACAATCGAGTGGGGCGACTGGTTCAAAACTCAGAAATTCAGGAGGTATGAGCACAAAATGGCTGAAGACATACGAAAATGGAGATTTGTACGAAGAAGTTGGTCACGAGGTAGGCTCACTACAACTTACAAGCGCCGACCAGCAACGGTCGAAATATTGTTAAGCGATGCGCTCATAAACTCCTGTTACTCCCTAGTTAACACTCTTCACCTCTAAATCAACAGATGACTACTGGAGAAAGTTTTTTTTGGCCGACGACATCGCCATGTTGCTGACCGATGTTTCTAGAAGTGTCGGGAACGTGGAATTGTTCCTTCAGAAGCAAACTGGTGTCCGTCGGATTAGTAAAAGCTCGTTTAAAAAAAGCAGCAGCAGTGTTGAATCACCGCCACCTATTCTCGAAGTAAGTTGTCTCTTATTCTCAAGAAACGCTTTCAAACCTGTCCTACAATCCAAACTAATTCCTCTAGCCAATCATATAGCTCAGACGTAGTTTCCAATCTTGTCATTGAATTCAATTTAAGCCTTCCTAATTTCGCTGGCCAACCGTAGCAGAGACAAAGACCCAAATTAACCAATCATAGCTCGAGCTAAGCACGGGAAGAACGAATTTCAAATCTGTCGAAGAATCCAAACTTAATTCCGCTAGCCAATCGAAGCAGAGAAAAAGACTCAAATAAACCAATCATAGGTCGACGAAAGCGCGGGAAAACGCGTTTAGGCAAGTTGTGATAGGCTTCTCCTGTGATTGGATAAGAAACTGGAAGGAATTGTTTTTCTCGCCAATCAAGGAGCGAAGTTGGAGTGTAGCAATGTAAAGAAAGAGATAGAGACTCAAATTAACCAATCACATCTCCAGAAAAGCGTGGGAAAACGCGTTGGCACAAGTCACGATTGGCTTACCCTGTGACTGGTTAAGAAAATGGCGCAAATTGCTTTCTAGCCAATCAATGAGCGTAGTACAAGGATTTGCTTAAGTTTTGGAATTAATCATTGTGGTTTTAGTAGTTAAAATATTTGGAAGGCTTCTTTTTTTAAAATGTTTGCACCACTGTAATTACATGAAAAATTAAGTATTGATACTTATTGATGGCTTGCAGGAAGAAAATACTAGTTCACACGGGGAATCCCAACATAAAGACAGATGCAGAAAAGTTCATGCGGTTCTAGTTGATCCTTGGGCTCGGCAAACAAACTTTGCACAAAATCAGCGACCACTATCACCCAGTTCATCTACTCCACTTCCAAACCAACTTCAATTTGTCAATCCGCTTGACAAGTGTACAAATGGCCATAGAAATCACGTGCCCTACGGCAAATTTATGGACGTTAACGACAACAGCCGGGTCACATTCCGTTCGAGAAAGGAGAGTGACCCTATCGACAGAGGAGAAATCCCCGCTGAAGCATTACATGGGAAGATTGAGTCGCTAGAGAACGCTTTAGATCAGATTTACCGAAGAATGAAGACCGAACTTAGAGACGTTCGCGACTCGTTAGCTAGTTTAAGTCCTTTACCGTCTTCCAGAGCTTACAGTTATTCTCACGGCTTTGGGTATCAACGAACAAAAGAACACGCTGATGTATGAAGACCTTAGAGAGACATGGGTAGTGCGGGCTTAGGGTTGATCCCTTAGAGCTAAAAACTCGATTCTCAACAGATTCAGCCTAGAGAAGCTAAAAAAACAATGAAACTGTTTCAGAAACAGTAGCAAAAAAGAAAAAACAAAAGCAGCAACTGTGACGACGTATCTTTAAACGTATCAAAGATCGCGTTTTAAAGGCGACCCTAGCCGTAATACAGAAGTGGGGTAAAATGACCCCCCTCCCCTCCCCCGCGGGGCGCCGTAAGTAACAGTGATAAAGAAAACTACAGAGTAGATCAATTATTTCTCTATAGCTTGAGTCAATTATGGTAAGGGGAAAGGAGAAGTTCAGGGACATAATTGGAGAGCCTTTCTTACTCTGGCAGTGACATTTTAAGATTAAAAGTTCTTCTACAATGGACAAGTTTAAATAATTATTATAGTTAATTGTAACAATATACAATATATTTTCTATCATGGATAGTTCCAGAGGAGAAGGCTTGAAAACAAACTAGACGAAAACAAAAACTCTCGATGCACGCAGAATTCCGGCGCTCACACGACGTTTAGTTTCCAACTGTTGATGGCGTTTTTGGGACTTCGGATTTCCGTCGCCTTTACTACGTCAGAATGTTCTTACGTTCGCGTCCTAATCGCGAATACTATCAGAAATCTATTGGAATTTATTTTTCAAAGAATTTCCACTAAAAATTGTATTTAACTACTTAAGGTAGCCCATCCCTTCTGGTTGAACTTCCTGTGGCAGAAAGATTATTTCCCATACATTTTGTTCTGCTCTCGTTAACCAAAATATCTTGAGTTTATTCAGGGCATATCTCGTAACAACATCCGTGACGAGCTCAACTTTTTTTAAAAGTGTCTTTGCGCGATGTAGTCTGCTACACAGCCGTTTTTAGTGTCGTCACGCAACGCTCCTCCCCACAAACAAGTGGGGAGGAGCGTTGCGTGAAGACTCTAAAAACGGCTGTGTAGCAGACTATGCGCGATGGGAATGAAATTTATCCGCACATTCACAATTCGACCCTGCCACAGAGGTCATGGTGGTGGACTGCCTTTATTATGAAGCAATTTCAAGTCTCCCAATCATTTCTAAAAGAAATCTAAGAAGTTCAGTAAGGAGAATTTGATAGTTAACATTGGGACCCTCGGGAGTTTAGAAGCTTTCTATCTGTAATGTAGGTTTTGGTAAAATTTTCTTAAGGAAATGTCGTTGGCATTATTCACAGTAGTGACTTTGGTATCTCGTTGTTACACTCATGTCAGCTATTTGTCAGCGAAATGAAACGCTTTTAAATTTACCAGTAAACGTTAAAAAAAACTTAGTTTTCCTGAGAAAGTCAAAATGATAACATGCATAGCGCTATTTTTATGGATAATTCCTCTAAATTCAGGAGTATTTTATCGAACCAAATGTTCATTAATTGTATATACTGTATATTAGACAATAAAATCATTGAGAAAATTATTTTCCAATGCTAAAGGAGTTTTTGCGACATCGTTTCCCTTGGGGTAACCTCTGAGGTATTTTTCTCGTACCAAGCCCCACCTGGAACCTAAGAATGAGAACCACGTGACTCGCGCCCAGGCCCAGCGGGTTTGAGTCAGGCAGCCCTAGTCTGGCGCGGTGAGAGAATAGACTAGCAAGAAAACAATAGACACTACGAATTCCACTTTTATTAATCCTTTTTCCCACGAGTGATCATCATCAGTTTTCTCCCAACAATATCAGTACATACTCAACAGAAAAGGTTACGAGAATTAAATAAAATGATCACTAAAGGGAAAATGCTTTGATCTTTTAACAAATTCTCTCAACTTATTTTATGAGAATTGTATGAAGGGCAGTCTTGAGAATTTGCAGGTGGATATTGGGGCTGAAAGGGTTAACGACTAGGTTAAGGTTGCGTTTAAGCAGGATTTCCAATATTTTACACCTAAGCCGCTTAGCTATTCGCGAATTTGTCAAAACAGTGTGAATAAACCGATCACATTCTATTCTATATATAACATATACATTACTTCTGGTTCTAATAATCTATATCTCTAGTTACATTAATTCCCTTTTTTTTAAAAAAAATCTGAAAATTCATCTTGATGATGATCCGTCTTCAGGACTTTGCAAGGATTAATCAACTGGTTTCAATAATTTACATTTTTAAAGTTTTCCCTTTGGCCAACACACGTTGCCGAGTTTTGCAAAATGGATTTCACAATAATTAAGAATAACTAAGTGCCCCATATGTAATCTAGTGATAAGTTTGTTAGTAAGGTAGTTGACAGCTACCCTATGTCATCGCTAATCGTGAAATAATCGGGGACTTCTGACATATGAAATTAAGTACAGCGCTACAAGACAGAAACGATACACCATTTTTTCGTCCCTATCGCAGTTCTGTATTTAACGGGAACACCTCTTTTCGCAGAGCCTCATATATATGAACTTTAGCTTTTATCCTTATGAATTCGCCATAACATGATTAGAGGGCGAGGGATGAAGCTCGGCCCAAAGTTTGACTTTTTTAAAATTCAGCTCAAAGTTGTGCGCGACTAAGGTGGACGATGGGGGGAAAAACGTGCTCCAAATACCACGAAAGTTTCGCGTAAAAGGTGAAATGTTAAATTTTGTAAAGTACGCGTTTAAAACGAAAACACAAGAAAAAAATAAATAAGACCATTATCAAAAATCTTTAAAAACTGTTGATTTGGAAAAACTCTCCTCAAGGAGAATGGGAATGGGAGCATGAAGTGAACGTTTTTAACGGCCTCCGTTTTTCGCTTTGCGCACTTAAGAAGGTAAGACTTCTTTTTCAATTGCCTCCGCTATCTAAAGGGGTGTGCACAGCACTTTTGACGCTCTGTGTTTTCAAACGTAAAAATATGTATTAAAGCAGACGCAAGACCAAAACGTTTGAAAAGACGTCAGATTATCGAGGACGAACCACTCTCAACCTTACTGGTTTGAGCTGTTTTTTTTTTTTCGATAATAGTGACGAGAGTTTAACTTTGTCCTACAATATCACTGCTGCATAAGCATGGAGTGCTAATTTGAAAGTTAGTTTCAACAGAGCGCGGAGAAACGTAAGCGATACGGCAACATTCGCTGTCGCTCGTTACGTGTCTCTACTTTGCTTTCAAATGTTCTACGGTTATATTTTTCTATTTAACGTCATTATTACATCTTTTGCTTGGAGACTGTGGGGTCTATAAATTAAGCGCAAACCACCTTTGTCATCACCTCCACATTTCTTCCTTCAGGTTTGGCATTTTCAACCGAATGCATTAACCATTTAGCGTGTTCATTTAGCGTACAACTAAAACGTTAGATTTTCAAACAAGTATCTCTTTGATCCAAAGCGAAGAAGCTTTTGGCATTGCACGAAGATCGTGATGGCGCCTTCAATTTTTCGTTCCATACGTTTTCACTACTGTGACGTACCTCTGTGGGGTGGTGTAAAGAAACACTTTGTCACGCGCCAGGGAAGTGGCGTAACTTATCCTTGCCGCACGTCAGGGTGACGATGGGGCAGCTGGTGTTCGTTTGTTTTCAGGATCACTTTCCTCTTCGTAAACCAGTGTGGGTCTCAAAGAAGCTCGGGTGAGTCCCCAGAACTTACTGGGATTTAGGCCTCGCTTGACCGACGTAAAACGCCAACCCAGATGGTTTCCGCATTGACCACACTCGGCTATAGTCCATGCATACCTTACATGAAGAAAAACGAACCCTGTTTGTTTTTGCGAAATGCTGATTGGCGGAGATGACACTGGTAATGACGTCATTACCCTTGGCACGTGTTTTTCAATGTTTGTTCACGTTCACGCTCGTTTCCGCTTCGCGCTGATTGGCAGAAATCTGACAGTTTAGTCGACGAGGAGCCACAGGGACGTAGTTGCAAGCTGTCCTTCCCTTTCCCGCCCAGCCGCCAGAGCGCCCCGGAGAGCTTTCTCGGAGGCTATTACAGAGAACTCGCTTTAACGTGTCCGTGCGATCCAGAGCGAGTTGGATTTTGGAAGTGTTGGTTTTTTTAGGACAGGGGAAAACCGGAGTACCCAGAGAAAAACCTCTCGGAGCAAGGGAGAGACACAACAACTAACTTAAACCACATATGGCGTCGACGCCGGGATTTGAACCCGGTTCACATTGGTGGGAGACGAGTGCCCTCACTACAGCACCACCCTTGTTCCCCAACGTGTCAGTCAATTCTAAATCCAATTTAAAACAAAAAAAAAACTTGCACCTCCAAAAGTCCACCTTGGTTGGGTCATCGGTCAGGAGGTATTAGAGAACTTTAGATTCTGAGACGAGGGCAACTACAAGTACGAGATTTTCTCAACCTTGAGTATTGCTCACGCATGAACCAGCGTCATTTTGGCGGGAAAACGTGATAGCCGCCGTCATTCTTCTCAGGGGTTTAGCGAGAATAGAGACCTTAAGATACCCCGATATCGGTGTACGGGTACGGGTAGTGTACCCGTACACGTAAAATGTTCATGTGCGTGACTATTTCGATTAAGATACCCGAAGAACAAGCACGCAAAATTAACTTTGTACATGCACGTCGCTTAATGCATACAAAATCTCCCTCAAATTCTACACTTCATATCTTAACAACAAGCTGCAACAAATAATTCATTCATACATAAGCTTATTGAAATATCATAGAAAGATTTTAAGAAACTTGGCGGGAAGTCTCTCGACCGAAAGCTTGTTATCGCAAAACCCGCCATTTGATCGAGGCACATCACCAAACAATTCCTTTGATTGTCAACTTCAACAGTGACTCCCATGCTAAATTTTTCAATGCTATTTCTTTTGCGAAACTCAAACGTTCGAGAAATTCTCAGAAATTCCCCCAAATACCGCCACAAATTGATATCGTGCCAGACTTCAACATGCGCACGTGAGGTCCAAAATCAATACATTTTGAAGCGCTTTCTTTACAGCTAAAATTCAAATTTGGCAAAAATATTGGAACAGACTTGCAATAACATTGCCAAGGAGTCATACAATTTACATTTGTACTTAAAAAGTCTTAAAAACTTACTCGTTTCTCCATCATGTAAAACTTGCAGCTACTCGTAAATCTTCTACGTGTAAACTGGTGTCTACCCCGGAAAAACGGCTGGTTCTACCGGGTAAGGTCGATGACCTCACCACAAAATGAAAAAAACATGGCGCTACCCGTTACCCGTACACCGATTTCGGGGTATCTTAAGGTCTCTATTGTCGTACTGACGGGAACAAGTTTTCAAATGTAAGAAGTTTTATCATTTTGCTATCGAGAGCGGGCTTAACCTTCTTCAGTATAAAAAACCGTACTAACTTTTTGGTGAAAAAAAAATAAAATAAAGCCTTCCGGGGTGTTTTTTTTTTTTGGAGAACAGTTAAAATCTCGTTCTCGTACTCAAATCTAAAGCTCTCTATTCTCGCGACTTTCGTCGCTCAAGACGAAAGCCCTAAGAGAGTCCGCGCAGGAGGTTAGAGTTTGTTTTGTAATGTGCAGCCCATCGTCACTTACCCAGGAAACCAGCTGTTCTCTGCTGTTGGCCTTCCTCTTAGTCTAACGCTTGTGGCTCGGTAGAAAGTTAGCGTCTCATGCACCCAGCCATTCGGATTGACATATGCAGCTAACGGACCATCCAGTGACATGCTGTGTATTTAAAAAAAAGAAAGAAAAAAGACGCTCAAGATATTGTTCTCTAATGATTGCCTACCTTCTTACAAAAAGTAGGATCCTAAAATTTAGTTCCATTTTTATAAGCATGCATGTTGCTCTTTTGTCATAGTAATTCACCATTTTCACATAGACCATAAAACACCTTGTTTACTCCGCAAAATTATGCATAACCGTTGTCTTCTTTTCCTCTTGGGACAACTGTGCTACCCAGGAGAAATTGGAAACAATGGTTATGCGATCTTTTGAGGGGAGGTAAACAAGTGTTGTTTACCATTTACAAAACGTTTCCGGAAAATCCGGTTGGAAAGTAAATTGAGCACGACTTTCTGGGTCGTTCCAACGGAAAATTTCCGGGAGCAACGGAATCTCTGAAAAGATAGTCCTGTTTTTTCTGTACGGAATTCATGTTCCATTTCTTCATAGCCATCTTTTATACCAGTTTCAGGCTTTCGTTGCCGTTTTTCAGCAAATGTAGCTGATTTGTACAAATTGTAAACGAGATTCTGCGAGCACGTTGACCAGTCCTAAACTTTGGTTACCATTTTCCCAAACCGTGGATCGACCGGTTTGCCCATGCAAATAATAAACAACAGCTCACTTTCGAAAAGAGAGATAGCCTGGGACCCAAACTAGGCGCGCGCTCATTTCAAATGACCATTTGTATTAATAAGTGTCTCACCTGAACAAATCGTTTTTGTCCACTACCTTAGTTTCACATTCACGGCAACATAGGACACTGCACTGTTAAAAACAACATAAGAATTAGAGAGTTAAGACCCTGCTATGCCAGGAAAGTTTTCTAACAAATGGTGCCACATTTTTAATGCGCCAATGGGAGAAAATTTGCACCAGAACGGTGCAAGATGAACATGTTTCACGACGTTTACGTTTCAGAGTTCACCGCGAAAAGTAGACTGCTCACAGTTCTCTATTTTTCGGTAAAATCGTGGAGATTGAGAACTCACCGTTACGAAGGGCGGCTATCTTTGTTTCAAATGTACCAAAGGGGCGGACGTTGGGGTTCATAGCGGGGGGGAAGAGAGGACAGAAAAAAAACGCGCTCCAGGCAACGATTTTACGGATAACAAGAGGACTGTGAACAGTGAACTCGAAAAGTAAACCTTGACTCTACTTCATGAAATGTTCTATACCTCGCGTTATCACGAATAAACAAAAAATATGTTCTCTGCGCGTAAAAAAGACGCGTTTTCGCAACTGTGTCTGTCGATTCTGCTTCATGCTATGTTCTTTACCTCGCGTTAGCACGTCTAAACAAAAAATGTGTTCTCCGCGCGCAAAAAAGAACGCGTTTTCGCAACTGTGTTTGCTGACCCTGGTTTTCGTGTAATCGTCGCGATCATCCTGACGCGATGCGGGTTTGGGGCGATCGCAATCGTCCGGATAGAACCAGCCTGCATGGCCACAGTTTGAAAGGAGAGGGAGCGGGAGAATTTAGGTACGAGGAAACGGGATGGACACGCTCGTCCATCACGTTCTCGCGCGCCTCAATCGCATGGATAGTTCCGATCGTCACAACCACCCCGGCCTCCGCGGCTTCTTCCTCGCCCCCCGCCTAAAAATCGATACGATTGCGACGATCCGGAGAATTTTCAGTGTGCAAACCAGTTATAACTTTCACTGTTTTGATTACCTTTCTCACAATCTCTAGTTCTCTTCGCAGTCTCTGGGTGGGACAATTTATGCTCAGTATTTGAAGTCGTAGGTTATCGTCCAGAGGCATATTGGCTGCCACCCAAAACGAGAAATCTAAAGGTAAAAAACGTCAATTTGCTGTGAAAAGAAATAGTAACCACTATTTGATTACTCCGTTAAAATGAATCCGGATATTTTTTAAACTGCATATTTTTTAAAACGACTCGGCCTTCGGTCCACACGAAACCAGTGAATCCGCTCACCGAAACCGCATGTTTTTGAAACCGCTATCTAGAGTTGTTATTAAGCGCCGTCCACACGATTCCGGGTAAAAGAATACGCAGGTTCAAAAATGTCCTGATTAGCGTGTACCAGGCCCGATTTACCAAGCGCATTGAATGTAACTCTTATAGGCACAATAGTCCTACTGTAAATTTACGATAAGCTTTATGATTTCTGTGGAGGCATGTGTAATCATGCGGTTAACACCTCGAACTCCGGATCTGGAGGTCCGGGGTTCAAGCCTCGCCCGCTTACTCCACTTTGTCTCTCTTTACCCAGGTGTATAAATGGGTACCGACGGCATACTGCTTGGGGGTAACCCTGCGATGATCTAGCATCCCATCCAGGGGGGAGTAGTAATATTTCTAGGTATGCTTCATGTTAAGGAAACTGGGATAAGCTCCGGCCGTTTGGGCCTTTGGCTCGTGTGCGCCTTTACCGTTTTTGACCTTTATGATTTCTAACAGTAGTTGTACTTTTAATCGTCAAAACGTCTCTAATTATATCACCTCCTCTCCAGTGCACGTGAATGCATGCAGCCATACCTACCTGTTGGCGCTTTAGGAACATTGTCAATCCGTAGAGTTTCACTCCAACTTTTTAGCTCCTTCTTTATTAACTCCATTAACACAAACTGAAAGATAATCAGTAGAGTAGAAGCTTTCTAGAAAGCCATTTACAAATAATTTGGACAAAAGCTACGACTCTTTTAAATTTGAAGATATTTCTACCACATGCTAAGAATTACAGAGAATATAACTAATTACAAACTGATGTCGACAATTCAAAATGAGTCGTATTTTTTCTGGAAGTACGGAAATATTTACAAAGAAGTGATAGAAAACAACATAAAGAAAATAGTGTTGCAGACGTTATGGAGTCTTTCCCGTGAAGGCATTACATTCAATTTGTTTCGGTTTAACATGTAGTTTTCTCAGAAAACGCGTACCAGTTTAGACTAACTAGGCCTATAGTAGCTAAGGACAGAAAAATTGGAATTTGGACCACTCACCAGTCTAGCACAAAATATGACGTGTGCTCTAGTGTAGACCATTAACTTGAAACCTCTTCAGCAGTACTTTCATATGGCACTATTTTTTTGGTACGTAGTTCTAACTTTTGAGTCTGTGGATGAAATCCTATGGTGTTACCATTCAAAAGAAATCTCTTTAGCAGTACTTTCACATGGTACTATTTGTTTTGTATGTAGTTCTAAATTTTGAGTCTGTGGATGAAATCCTACGGTGTGACCACTAAAATGGAACCTCTTCAGCAGTGCATTCTCATGGTGCCATTTGTTTTCTACGTAGTTGTGACTTTTGGGTCTGTGTCCGTGAACGAAGTCTTATGGGTTGAACACTCAAATTAAACTTCTTTAACAGTGGTTTCACATGGTACTATTTAGCTTAGTATGTACGTTCTAACTATTGGGTCTGTCGTGAAATCTTATTGTGTGATTATAACAATCTGAAGTCTGTGACAACTTACTGGATTGTAGAGTTCATACACCCATCTTGGCCATGAACTTAGACTGATGGCTACCTACGGGTACATAATAAATGGCAAAATTAATTACATGTTAGTAGCTGATAATATCTTTATTATTTAGACACTGATAAAGAGACAAGCAATTTCAACACTGTTTGACAGTCATCACCTTTTAGACATGATTATCAAATTAATCATAACTATTAACAAAATTCTCAAATCTGATTGGCTATCAGCTGTCCTGATTTCAGCACTAATACTACAGTATGTAACAGGACAGTACATGCCATGACACGCTCACTTAAATGGCTTTTTTTTTCACTGCTAGCAAACTTCTCAGAGTTTCTTGTGTTTTGATCTAAAAAAGCCTAATATATCACAAATTTTGTTATAGTTATGATTAATTGGTAACAGAACTTCATGTCGTCCAATTCGGTCTGTAATCATACTCATGATTAAAAAAATCAGACTCCCGCTACATGGTCATCTGATTTTGTTAATCACTTGTATGATTACATGCCGAATTTCACTCCACTCAGTCGTATTACCATATATTTATACCACTACATGAGAAATTTCTGCAATTTGATTGGCTTAGAGCAGTGGTATTTCAGCTTAATTTGAAATACCTACATGTGAAAATTACAAACCTTTTGTGGGTAGTAGTATAAACAAATAATAGCATGATTTGTACGTGATATATGGCATAAATACTACTCATGATATTTCAAAATTGTCTCAAATTTCACTCGCCTAAAGGCTCATGAAATTACATAATTTTTATATAACAATTTTGAAATATCACTCCAAATCATGCTATTACCTATACTAACATGTGTAAATTTCCCTCACCTTCTTGTACTTAGTCTTTCCCAGCCTGTTTTTTCCCATAGAGACCTGGTACGGCTTTTCAAGGGCACCATCTGTGGTTGCCTGGCAACCAAACTTGTGATAACAGGACCAAAGTGAACCTTCAGGGTGAGAAAGAAGACTGATTTCTGGAAGGATGTGGACTGTGGCCTGTAGGATACTGGATAAAGACGAGGCAAACAAAGCCTTAGAATGAATGATAGGCGAATCAACTAAACCCTAGGCCAGGACTTGTTGCATCTTAGGCAATCAAATGTCTTATCTGAAGAACTCTACTATCTACATCTCAAATGACTGATTGTGACTAATTGACTTTTTACAGCGGAAATACCTGTAGCTGCCTGAGTAAACAGCTGGGTTATTTTGTTATGCCATCTCACTACTATAATTTCCATGTCAAATGAAGTCTGAGTAATGAGTGTAGAAATTCCACACCCTGATGAGGTGTCACTACCCAGATTTGGGTACTTTTCTTCTGACTGGTTGAAAATTTGCTTCATCCAATCAGAAGCACTACGCACCCAGATCTGAGATCAGTTCACAGGGAAAACCAGTTGTGACATTACAAAATGTTAGCTGTGTCCTCAGGCTAGGGTAGTGCTGGTAGTCTAGTACTTCACATTGCAGCCTACGATTTAGGGAAGCAACAAACAATAATACAAATGTATATTACTGAAATAAACTTATTTAGCCCGTAAGAATTTCAACCGGCCAGAAGCAAACAAGTTGGCTACTTTCTAGCATAGCTGAGGAGGATGCTGAACTTGGGACTACCAATGACAAATCCAGCTACATTGTAGCAGTCAGAGTGGGACATGAACTCAGGCATTCTGGATTGCAAGTCCAATTCTCTAACCACTTGACTACACTGCCTCTTTCAAATATCTTGAGACAAATTATATTATTCAATATTTATTACAAAGAAAAACCCTAACCTTGTTCTAAGAATTGTTACAGTATTAAAAACTTGTTCTATAACTACTGAGCACTCTGATCTTTTGATGATACTCACCCATCAACTTGTCTGCGTAGCTCTTTAATTCTAAATCTTTGCCGGCCCATAGCTTTAATTCTTAGCGTGCATATCCCAGCCTCAGCTTCTTCTTTCATGGAGAAAATCTCAACTGTTGTTCCAATGGCTGCTAACAACTGGTTTTGACTGCTACCATATCTATGGAAATTAATAGTTACGTGTAATGGCAAGCAGATTTCAATAACCACTTTTAATTTTTGCTACAGAACTGTTTTAAAACCTCAAAGTACCCAAAAATGGACCAGTTCAGATGCTAAAGGTTTGGTGAGACAAGCTTAATTCAAAGTTGACAGGTGTCAAGTACCTGTTTGGGCTCTGTGCAAAAACATCCTCCAAACAAAAGGAAATGAGTGGGCCAGAGGATGTTATTAGATGGAACCCAAAGTCATAGTACATTTAAGTGCAACACAATTTGAAGTAAGAATTAGTGAAATTGCCAAATATATATGTTTTTTTGGCTATAAGTACATGCCAAGTTACATGTAAGTCAAATTCCTGGCCAGCCAGGTATTTGAAGAATGAATGAGTTGCTCAACAACTCATGTACAGTTCTTTTTTGATTCAGAGACCAATCTTTTCATTTCAAGGTATTAGGTTTGGCTCGTAAAAAGGTCAGAGACTGAACCAGGCCTAGCAAAACCCCTTACCTGGCATTCACTAAGCCAAAGGTCCTGTCCTTTTCTACAATATTCTTCATCATGGCAACTGACTGAAAAAAAAACAAAAACAAGATCATGAAGTAAACAGCCAGGCTTTAAACAATAGGTTTGGTTGTTTGCAATTTGCTGATGAAAGGATGCAGTTTCTAAGCAAGTTGTGATGCTGCAACAGACAGGAAGTGGAATAAATGATTTGGAATTATTACCTGAGTTGGTACCAAATGGAATTGCTGCATAGATACATGTAGATAAATAGATAGCTGTAGACTGTTTATTATAATTCACATTTCGCAGTCCAAGGACTGAATTACTTGTAAAATTTTTCAAAAAAGATGTATATATAACATCAATCTCTGTCATTAGCATAAGTTGACAAGATTAATTTTTTTTAATGTCTAGGTGACACTTACATAAATAAAAATATCATCTGATTGATAAAGTACATGTTGTGCTGTAAACTTTTCTTTATGAAACTTTATGAACCACCTTTTTTACCTGGGGCTGGAACAAATGAAGAGGCAATGTTTGCCCAGGGACAAGGACCAAACCTGGTAACATCAGCAAGGGAAGGACAATGTTGGAACCAGGCTCATAGTATGTACGACCACTGAACTCGTCCATCTCCTCGCCAAGATACTGCAATCACATTAATACTCTTTTCAGTTACTTTAAGGTACTCAACTAGAGTTTGCGAAGATCTTTAACCCATGTATGAATCTCACAAACTCATGTAAAGTAATGTGAAATAATAATATATATAGTTTTTCCACTCAATTATCTTCCAATGAAGAACTCCTGGCGGGGGGGGGGGGGGGGTACTTGGGTTAAATTTTTGCTGGGTATGTGCCATTGGCCACTCAGAACCCCTACTCCGTTATAGTCTATTCTGTGGCAATATTATAGACCCCATCTTAGTCACTCTTTGGGAAAAAAGTAATTTTCCCGGTCGCACCTTAGTCAGAGGCCCTGCCAGGGTAAATTCCGACAAGCAACATGACTAAAAAAGTAGCGACAGGGCATAAAAGGAAATCACGACAAGAGACAGCCCCCCTTGGCCCTGTGATGGCAAAGCCAAGAAGAAGCAAAAAAGAACAGTGGTTTGGACGTAATTTATCACCAGTCTGAAAGCCAAGAAGTAATTTCCGTCAATTTTCCTTGCGCTTCAGAGAAAGTCTCTTGTCAGTGGAGATTCAGTGGATCCTCCAGTGAATTGTGTTAACTGTGAATGGCGATGTATAGATGTTTGATACGCGAAATGTTAGCTGAGAAATTGCAGAACTGTATATGGTTTCTTCTCATTTCATCACTATCCCCCTTTTCTAAAATTTTGACAAAGACAAAGCATTTTGGTTCAATTTCTGACAGCAACCTGAAGCATTTATAAACACCGACATGAGACCCTTTAAAATTCAGACAAGCGACATGGGACCCCTCCCCCCCCTCCTGGCAGGGCCTCTTAGTCACTTTCTGTTTATGTATCTACCTTATAAAGCCTTCTCACTTGGTTGTCCTCAAATGAACTGACACATTTGTTAAACTTAATGTGATGTATATCTTTCTATTTTAAATCCCTAAATACCTGAATTTTCTGACCTCCAAAATCCTGAAAATGTGCGACCCTATTCTAGAAACTCTTACAAGAATACAACCCCATAATAGTCAACCCAGTCATGAAAATGCAACCCCATCCAGCGGCACATCCCCATTAGCCTACTACGGTCGACTCTCTCTTAACAGACACCTCTATAAGACGGGCACCTCCCTAAAACGGACACCTACAGTTGGTCCCTGCCATTCTTTACTCCCTTTATTTGACTCTCTATAAGATGGACACTTACTGTCGGTCTCAAAGGTGTCCGTCTTAGGGGGAGTTGACTATACTTCTTCCCCCTCCGGGGAAGAACTGAAGTAGAGAACCAAGGTGAAGCTACTGAAGTAACATCAACTGAATTAAATCAAACTGGACAACTAGCAATTATGACCCTTTATTCATCATTTACATGTTTCTGACTAAATAAAAGGAAGTCTGTCCAATACCTGATGCTGTGTAGGAAGAGCTGGATCAAAATTAATGGCATTATGTTGCTCTTCATCACTTTCCTGAACAATTTCAGCTGTTAAAAGAAAAGAACCAAGAGAAGTAACAGGTAAATTGCAGTTTGACATGACACAGTAACTGCAGTGCTATAGTGAACTGCAAATTTACCTATGACTGTTATATTATGTTGTTTGATAGACCGTGCAAAGAGGCATGCATGCAATTTAGGTGAATTTACTAATCATTCCTTACAATCTAAAATGGGAAAAGTACACTCTCTTCACTCTGCCAATGCAGAAAAGGTACGGTTGAAGCTCTTCAAGGAGATCGATGTGGCTAGAAATGCCAAAACTAGATAAAACGCCATGCTCACTGACAGCTGATTTTTTAAAAATTACAGCTTACTTTGATACAACCCTATCTAACGCCCGTCAGACCATTTCCTTAACAGCCCTACGTTACCTGCTGAGTCACTGTTATCTGATTCTGAGTCACCCGGCAGAAAGATCTCCAGTTCTTCAAGAAATCCATTCTGTACATCAACATCTTCATCCGAAGAGTCGTCCGCCATGTTTGTTTTGATGGTAACACGACAGCAAAGAGTTCTGGGTAAGAAAGCAGCCGGGGGAAGTTATACGTCATGCTTCGTAATTGACCAATCATAGAAGGTTTCGTATGCTGTAAGCGGCAAGGGACGTTTCATCAACAAACTTTGGATAGGAAAAGTTCAGTTAGTCCTGTTTTCGCGTGCTTAAAAGTGACGAACTGTTGATTTGTGGATTGCAAGCTTGTAATAGTTATTTCGGATTCAACAGGACGATGAATTGTGACAATCTTATGTTGCTTGTCACCGCAACATTCAGCATTCTCGCCAGTCTTGACTTGGCTCTTGCGAAAGACTATTACAAGATTTTAGGTGTACCTAGAGATGCTAGTGACAGACAGATCAAGAAAGCTTTCAGAAAGCTTGCCGTGAAATACCATCCTGATAAAAATAAGCAAAAAGATGCAGAGGCCAAATTTCGCGAGATAGCGGAAGGTAGGTATAAACATCTCTCGGAAATTAGAAGTGTTTTCAATTTTGTTTAAGAATTGTCAAATTGAAACAAACATAAGATTATTCGTCTATCATACGAGGCCGTTACTTTATCTTGAGAATTAATTGTTCCTCAGTAAAACCCAAGACTTCTCATTTGCGATAGACGTCGATACGTCAAACCTTCCAACATAAATTAGACGTGTATAAATATTAGAAAAAAACAGCATGGGACCAGTTCCTTCTGTTAAAGCTTGGTGGTCATTTACAAGAATTGAATATCTTTTCATACATGTACATATGAACTGTGTTTGCTTTTTATTTAAGTTTATGTTTGTTGGACATAAACTCGTTTCCAATAATTCACTGAAAGGTTTGAATAGATTTTCTGCGTAGAAGATGTCTAATTGTTGTCAGGGCATGAATTGTTTTTATTATAAGGTGCTCTTGGATTGCATAACAATATCTTTGGAAATAATTTTCTTTCCACTTCGGATTTGAAATCCAGGCTTGTGACACTTGAATCACAAATGTTCAGCTGGAGGTGTTTTCTGCTTCAATTTAATAAGTCATGTGATTTAACGCTTTTAGTAGCAAAGTGATGACTCATTGAAGTGATCAGTTTTTCCGAAGATTAAATTACAAATAGGCTTACATACTTGTACATAGCAACAGCTCACTTTACATTACAATATACAAATTGTACATGTGTATAGAAGTGCTGCTTCTCAAATAAAATGCAAGTGTGAATTAAGACTATTTTTTAACCAATGACAATTAAAAAGGGAAAACTGAAAATGAACTTGCACTGACCACACGTACATTGATTGATAGGCCACCTTGGCCTTCTGCCCCTCCTCTGAATGCTTGGAAATGTTGGATCAATTTTACCTCCATGATTCCCTTTCTGGCTTACACATAACTGAGCTGAGCTCAGCGGCACTTACTTAAGAAATGTACAGTCACGTGGAGTCTAGGGATTTTGGGCGAAGTGTACAAAATTAAAATTTGCAAATGTGTAGTGCCTGTATATAAGTGCAAATTCAAGGAAAAATTCTACCACACACAAATGGACATCATTTTGGTCCTTTTCAGTTTGTTAAAAGATTTTCCTGGCCCTTACATTTTTTTTTGTTGACATTAAAATAATTTATGCCTTCGTTCAAAGCACTTACATTTTGTTACTCTAGTAATCTCTTGATGAATAATTATTACACATCAGAGAGCAGAGTAGTGTCTGTAAATGCAGTGTAGTGTAGTGACAGTATACAGTAATAGACCAGTATTTTAATTTGGTGAAAAATGTTGCAACCCAGCAGTGCCCCTTTTACTTTATTCTCGAGTGTACAGTGTAGTGCTTGCTCGAACAATTTCTTCAATGATAAATGGATATTACAGTTGGTTTCTACAGACACTTTGGTAAATGTGTCAGTTTGTAGGGGTGAGATATTGAATTTTTCATCTGAGTTGATTATGTTGAATTGGCTACTGTATAGAGACTCGCAAGCTGTTGTTCTGCCCTCACAACAAATCAAACATGTGGGGTGTGTGTAGCAAAGAGAAGGAAAGCCTTAGACTTTGTTATAGGCTACTGATTAACTTTTGCCTGTCTGTTTAAAGGGGCAGAATTTTATTTGAAGAAAAAGAGGGGCTCAGCGGGTGATTAAACACAGCTGGTCATATCTTTAGTGACAATAATAAAATCCCTCTCTTTAAAGCGTAATAATAATCCTTGCTAAACCTTTTACAAAACTAGCAGTAAACCTTTTACTGGACTACCCTTAAAATGCTGTCCATTAAATGCCTGGGTGGGGAATTTTACGCACTTGAAAACAAATAATGGACAAATAATTATATTAAATGGCCAAAATTCAAAGTCTCAATTCAAAAATCTTTAATAAAATAAAATGCTCAAAAATTACTGGTGAAATGTGAAAGCAGTTCATTCAAGTGATTGGTTACCATGTGATTTTAACAACAAGCTCAAACATATAATTTACAACAGTAAAAAATTGAAAATAATAAAATTTTAGGCAGTTAGTGATCTGAAAGTAATGGTGTGTGTAAGAAGTTTCACTAGTTGCTCCATAGAATGTTGTGCATGGACATAGAGATTATAGAACAACTTCAAGGTGATGTGAAAGAGACAATTCGCAATGACAATTTTTAGCTCAACAAAGCATTGCGACATTGTTTCGAATAGTTCCAACATTGCAACGCTGCTGTGCACTAAAAATTGTCGTTGTGAATCATCTGGTGTACATCTTTAAGGTGTGTTTACCAGTCAGGGTCAAATACCCCCCCCCCCCCGCCCCCCAAGCCTGTGCTCTCCAGAAAATCAATTTTTTTAGAGCACAACCTTGTTCCAGAAAGAACTGGTAACACTTAATTCAACTCTAATGAAAGCACTCTTCAACTCTTTCAGCTTATGAAGTTCTGTCAGATGAAAAAAAGAGAAGGCAATATGATCAGTTTGGATCGGAAGGAGTGAACGATAATGGATTCAATTTCCATTCACAAGGTTTCCGAAGCTTTGATGATATATTCAAAGATTTTGACTTTGGAAGTGGAAATGGACATGGAAAAGAATGGAAGTTTTCTTTTGGTGGTGGCGGAGGTGGATTTGATGATTTCTTTGATGACGATGATGAAGAAGAAGAAGATGACTTTTTTGGAGGATTTAAATTCGGTGGATTTGGGGACTCATTTTTCAGTGATGGAAGTTTTCACACAACTAGTCATAGAGAAGATGTATTTACAAATGACGATGGAGAAAGAATGCACAGAAATGTCAGACATACAGCATTTAGAGAGTCAAGTAAGTGTGGCTGTAAGGGTATGTTTATTTCAACCTTATCATGATAAAATTCTGGATTATTCTGGAATAACCTTGTTCCAAAAAAACATTTTTTTTCTGTTTTCAGCACAGCAATCCATATAATTTTGTTTAGTATGAAGTGAGTGATGTTGAGAGTCTTGGGACACTAAAATGGACTTAAACATTACTTCCCCTCCCAACCCAAGCTATGTTAACTTTTGTGCACTCTGTATACTTAACCCAGGCCTGATAACATTACTTTGATTGGGGGGGGGGGGGGGGGGGGGGAGAAAGGGGGTGGACAGGGGGAAGGGTCACAGATGACACCGGAATTCCATCACATAACAGAGGTAGTTCTTTAAGTCTAGATTTTCATGTATGAAGTGTTTTTCATCGTTGAAGAAAGGTCTGCAATATTTGTGTCAGGGATATTCGGCCTCCTTCGTAGTCATTTAGGGTGGTTGTACAGTGGAACCCCGCCTTACGACAACCCCGTTTATAAGACCACCTTGTTATTACAGCCATATTCTTTCAAACCAAACGTAACAACCATTGAGTCATTTTCTTATTTTGAAGACCCCGTTAATGCGACCACCTCGATATTACGACCAGGATTTTATGGCCCAACGGTGGTCGCATTAATGGGGTTCCACTGTATACCGAATTCACGGTATGCACAAAATGAACGATTTTACCTTGTATGTTCACTTCCCTTCATGTAGAAAACTGCTCCTTACTCTCATTCTTTCTATGGCATTTAGAGTAAGAGAGATTGAAACCTGCTTCCCCCAGTGACAGTCAGTGATGGTCAATGGGTGAGAGGGAGTCTGTTGAAAGTGCTCCCTAGTTTTTGAGTTTTATAGCTGGTTACTTTACACTGAGCATCCTCTGTTTCTCTCTTCGCAGGTGGAGGCAGAACATGTCGGACTGTTACAAGAAAAGTGGGAAATATGGTCACAACATTCACTGAATGTACTTAGGCTTTTTGTAGTTGTAAGGGGTGAAGAGGGCAGTAGCTTCCATTTAGTCAGTGTAGTTCTCAGGTTTGGTGCAATCAAGTTCTCCCTAAGGGCAGTGTCAAATGTCAAACTTTTCTAGGTACAAACCTAATGTTAATACCAAGAACATACTAAACAAATTAATCGGCTATAACTTTTGAAATGATGTCAAAATGTTCAAAACTCAGTGAAACAGCAAGTAGTGCATCCAAACATAATTTCTGAGACCCATGAATTTCCAAATTCTGTTTTCCCCCTGAGAGTGATTTGTCGGGCAGAAGAGAAGAGTTTGATAGACTTTTACATGTACATGTATCTACAGTGTAGAAGGGTCATTAGGAGCAACTGTTAGATGGAATAGTATGCAATGGACACTGCTGGCAGTTAAATGTGACTAACTTTTAGACTTAGATATATTTTTGTAAGGTGAAAAACATGTCACAGATCTCAACTAAGGATGCATTTCTTTGAAAAATTCCAAATTCGGTTTTTCAATTTTTTTTCTTTTTTGCCGAAATCGGGAAATGGATTATTGAACTAAAGATTGCACATTCTGACTTGCATTTTATAAGCATTTATTTAGGATTTATGAACCACGCATTTTATGTGGTTTGAGTGTGGATGCACAAAACTACACAAGTTTGCAAAAACTCTGCTAAGAAGGCCTGTGGCATTTCTGCTGGTACAGGAAATTAACGTTAAGTTATGTTAATTTCCAATACCTTAATTTCATAGAGCTTCAATTTTCTATAAGGTACATTATTGCCATGGTAAAAAAAAATCCATTTTTGGATTTTCAGCTTGATAAATTCAACTTAGTGTATCAGAGAATAATAATGATTATGTGATATTGAACTTGCCCAAGGAAATGCACTGTGTTATAAAAGGTGGATAGGGAGTGTTGATTGGAGCATAAATGAATTATTAAAAACTATTTAGTGTCTTTGAACATAACTGTATAGAAGCTGCAAATTGAAGACTAATATTAAGTTAGTTTGTACATATTTGTACATGTAATAAAACACAATATTTCTTTCTATTTTTTGTTTTCTTTTTTGTGGCATTACAGCAGAGTGGTTTAACCCATTCGCCCCTGAACCGCCCGTAACCGCCCGTGCGGACCCACGTCCTTTCTACCCTTTGTGACGTCATCAGTTTTTAACGGTCAAGGACAACTTTGTCCTCTAACTTATGCAGAGTAAAGAGATCTTTCAAACCATACCAGAATGAGCACAATTCAGTCAAGGACACCGGAGAAAGAAGCAAAAAAACAAGTGACATTGACCTGAAAATCTCCATGAAAATCGTGTTCCATTGTTCACCTACCTTTCCTTTCACCTAATCCTAACATCCTAAAAGCTTTCACAAAAACTCTTCCCACCAAAACGAAGCCTACTAAATGCCCAGCAAGAGAAAAAAAAAATGAGGCAAGAAAAGCTATGTGAAAAGATATGTGATATAGACTGTATGTGATTGGCTGAGACACTTCCCCCATTTTGTTAACTCTTTAAGTCCCAATAGTGACCAACATCAATTTTCTCCTAACCATATCCATCGATTGTCAAGAGATTTGGTTATGAGAATTAAAAAATTGATCACCTGAGAGAAAATGCTTTGATCTTTCGTCAAATTCTCTCAACTTATTCTTTAAGAAAATGTATAGAGATCAGTTTGGAGAATTTGTATGCGGATATTGGGGCTTAAAGAGTTAACCCATAGATGATGACCAAACCTCGAAGTAAGACCATCGACACTCTTGCGGAGCATTCAAATAATTTATTACAACAATTTGTATTAAGAAAAAATAATTGTTTCTGTAGCCTGCGAATGTGAAAATTGGCCAACCCTTTGGTGATAATTTTTAATTCTCATAACCTTTGGTCTTGATACTGTACTGAGGTTGTTAGGAGAAAATTTGTTGGTAACTTTTGGGAATTAATGGGTGGTGAGAGAGTTGACTGTAACATTTTAAGTAACTCTTCATGGATGTCTGATTCATGTAATGGAATTAAAATAATTTATTCATTTTAGAATTGCACGCCAAAAAATTGTAATGTTACTACTTCATTTGCAGGAGCTGTATACAGTTATTTACAGTCTGTGCCCTTTGAATTATAATAATATTTATTTAAACAATCAACCTTGTTCCCAGCATTTTTCTTCATTCCACTCACTACAGTAACTGGTGACGTACAGAAAAGACACCCTGGAAATGAAGTTTTCTCGTCACATTCAGTAAAAGCAGCATTTTTGTTATTTCAAAATTAAACATTTTTAATAGTTTAAAAAATAACAAGACAACAATAACAAGAAATATGTACAAACCACACTGACAGTTTTTTCTTCTTTCTTTCAATGCAATATAAAATGTTTGAGCACTGTTTCACCATCAAGGACATTAGAGCAGCAGTGGTTCTTTCTTGAAGCTCGAAAAAGAAATATTTTTAAATAGAAGGGGTTCGTGGAATAAGGCCCTAAAAGACTCTTGGAGTCAAGGAGAATCTAGCTACTCATCAGAAATCACTTGCGGCTTTTTCGACCCATTCAATATTTTTTAATAATCTGCTTTTTTCTGACCTTGAAAGAAACTTGAAAAAAAAACCTTTTAAAGGTGTTAGGACATAGGTGTGCCTAGGATACTTGTAGTTATGGTAAACGTTTCTGCTGCAATAAGCCAACTTCTTCGTTATTTTTGTCCAATTGATGTACCAATCAATGATATCTCCCAGGTTCTTGTTAGCTTGGTAGTGATCTTTTACTTGCCTCATCCAGTTCTTCCAAGTTGGGTAACCAGAATGCCTATTTGACAAGATGTACAACTAATAATGATAAATAAAGTTGGCAAAACGATTCATATAACTTTTAAACAGTACTGACAGTTAAAAAATAGGGTGAAAATTAATTTCAGTTTTACAAATGTTTACTGCAATCATCAACTCTAGGGGGTCAAAATATAAGGAAGGTTTAAATTCCAATTGGGTCTTCCGGAAGCTACATGTACAAGTACCGGAATGATATTGTTGGATTTTTTTAATGAATGTACTTGTAAATGTTGCTCTTGTACTAAATTATGTTAGTAGAAAAAAACCCTTGCTGCTGGTGCTGGCTTGAAATTTTGGTTTGAAGTCAGTTACGAAAAATAAGTGCCCTATACATGACTTGTACATTGCCTGTACCTTAACATAACATCAACCCATAATATTACATGTACCACAATAAGTCCTCAAAGACTTTTCCTGAAATCCCCTTCAGTGATCACACACAATGGTGAAAGGTTAAGGCCCAATAATTTCATTTGAACCAGAACTTTGTATTTTGTCAGCGACAGCCTCGCAGTTACCTTCTATTAGCACAACTTTATTTTTGGTGTGGTTTAAGCTTTTAAAAAATTGTTCGTGCACTGGCATTTGCATAGGTTGACTTGTTTACATCCCTGAGCCAAGCCAACATATACGCAAAATGCCAGTGATGTGAACAGTTTTGGAAATGCTAAAAACCACGCCAGAAAGACACCTCTGCTAGAAAGATAGCCTTAGAAGTGGTACACTTGTTGAACCACAAGACTGTAAGAAAGGTCTACTGTAAATGAAACACTCGTGGATCAATTTCTCCTTGAAATATCAACAGTAATAACAGTATTTGTATGTGCAGGAAGGCTTCTAAAACCAAGGAGAAAGCATGATACTCTCCCACATTCCTCCAAGGTGGACTTACCATGTTAGTGCAAGCAGATGCCAGCATCATGAACTTAGGGTTAAATCCAACACACTGAATAGGGCCTGGGTGGTTACCTTCTAATACAGTGAGTTTTTGACCACTATCTGAGCCCCACACATGAACACGCCCATCTTGAGACCCTGTTAATAGACACAACAGAGAGGCCGAGAAGTGTGACATCATGTTACCATGGAAGCAAAATTTCTGGCTCACAACAAAGGAGAACTTAAGCAACGATGACGATGACGGCAACAAGAATGGCAAAAAAGCAATAGGATTATATTATTAGCAAAACAACAACTTTGCATGTGCATCAGGCTTTTTTGTACATTTCTTGGCCATCATTGCAAGACTGCGACAGGAAACTTCCTATTTTCACGAGCCCACTTTTTGGAGTATACAACACAAAAATTTTCTTTTTCTTTTTCCAACTTAGATACGGTCCTTTCGGATTCAAACCCAGAAACTTTCGCAAACATTTTAACAAATGAAATGAAATGAATAAGATTAACAAAGTTGAAACAGTGCAAACTCATTTTTATAAGCGATGTGTTTGGTTTGCTGTCATCCGGAAATTTTTCTACCATGGCAACCTGACGTTTATATTTTAGTCTGTTGGATTTTACATTGTGTACAAAAACTGGGGTATTTGAGAATTTTTTACATAAATTATAACTTGTTTGCCCATTACTAGGAGTTAAAGGGTTAACTAAAGAACCCAGTAGCCTAGAATGTAGGGTTTCTTTGCATCTAGGTGGAAGAAATATGAAAACTAGACCCACCCCCCCCCAAAAAAAAAAAAAAAAAATCTAGTGCAAGCTTAAGATCCAGTTACATGTTTTCTCACTTTTTTAGATCTTTTTTCAATATATAATCTAGACTAAAAATATCATAAAAAACCGTTACTGCCAAGTATCTACAAAGTACATGTACCTGATAAGACATATTGCGCATCAGGAGAGAAACACACTTCAACTGGAGATGTTCTTGAAACAGAGTGTCCCTATAATATAGAAAGGTGACTGTACACATTAGAGGTTTCTACTACTCATTCATATGACCTCCTAAGGGTTCCGTCTTCAAACTTGTATATTTATTCATCAAAACCTTTGGTGCATTTAATAGATGAATACCAGGTAAGATTCTTATTCATCATAAGATTACTTTCTTAGGATTTGTGATAAAGAAAATTGGTGAGAAAAACAGCATGCCTCATTTTTTAACAGGTATAATTTTCTTCAGATCTACACTAAAGAAACACAAGGATAACGTTCCATTAGGATGATCCGTATCAGGATCAGTAATCCAAGATCACTTGGTTTGTAGCACATCAAGGGAACCAACGATCTTACCCTGGAGAAGGATTCATTGGTTCATTTGACTTGTTATGACCCAAGCGATCTCTGATCACTGATCTTCATCAGGATCATTGCAAAGGAACACACCCTAAAAAATATATTTATGAAAATGAAGAAATGATTGTTGCAGTGAACGCAATTTATGCAATTGCGTAAAGAAGCCTGAAAAAAAATTCAGGACTTCAACGAGGTTTGAACCTGTGACCTCGCGATACCGGTGTGATGCTCTACCAACTGAGCTATGAAGCCACTGGCAAAGGGAGCAGGTCAATTCTGGGTTCATATCTTCCCGTGAAAGAAATGAGTGTTAATGATATATAAAATAAATCATATATGAACTGCGGAAATGAAATGAAAATAAAGAAATGATCGTCGCAGTGAATGCAATTTATGCAATTGCATAAAGAAGCCTGAAAAATTCAGGACTTCAATGGGGTTTGAACCTGCGACCTCGCGATACCAGTGCGATGCTCTACCAACTGAGCTATGAAGCCACTGACGTTGGGAGCAGGTCAATTGTCTGTTTGTCAGATGTCTGACCTTAGGTGTCTGATATCAGAAGTCTGATGTCAGGTGTCTGATTTCAGAAGTCTGATGTCAGCCGTCCGTTGTCAGACGTCTGATGTCAGGTCTCTGATATCAGACGCCTTATTTCAAATGTCTGATTTCAGATGTGTGTTGTTAGACGTCTGATTTTAGGTGTGCGATATCCGACGTCTGATGTCAGGTGTCTGATTTCAGACGTCTGATTTCAGGTGTTTGATATCAGACGTCTGATGTCAGGTTCTGTTATCAGATGTCTGATGTCCAGTGTCTGTTGTCAGACGTCTAATTTCAGATGCCAAATTTTAAATGTTTGAATCAGATGTAGGTTGTCAGACGTCTGATTTCAGATGTCAGATGTCAGACGTCTGATGTGTGATATATGGTTAAATAAATAATAAATAAATGAATAATGCTTCTATTTAACGAGGGTAATACCAAATAGCCCAAAGCTAATAAACTTGTTGCCCTCAAAAAACACAATCTTACAAATATGTAATATCTATACTAATAAAAACACCAGAAAACTATTTACAATGTCTAGGTATAAAAAAATTATGGAATAGATGTTAAATAAAAGGCTATTATTTACAATTAAAAATATATATTAAAATACGGCCTAAATATTAAAATGATGCTGATTTCAGACCTCTGATGTCAGATGTCTGACATCAAGTGTCTGATATCATATCAGACGTCTGATTTCAGATGTCTGTTGTCAGATGTCTGATTTCAGACATCTGTTGTGAGACGTCTGATCTCAGATGTCTGATGTCAGATGTCTGATTTTAGGTGTCTGGTATCTGACGTCTCCTGTTGCGTGTCTGATTTCAGATGTCTGTTTTCGGACGTCTGGTTTCAGGTGTCTGATATCAGACGTGTGATATCAGGTGTCTGATATTAGACGTCTGATGTCAGGTGTCTGATTTTCAACGTCTGCTTTCAGACATCTAATTTCAGGTGTTTGTTATCAGACGTCTGATATCAGGTGTCTGATATCAAACATCTGATGTCAGTGTCTGATTTCAGATGTCTGATATCAGATGTCTGATGCCACACGTCAGATGTCAGCTGTCTTATATCAGACATCTGATGTCAGGTGTCTGTTATCAGACGTCTGAAGCCAGGTGTCTGTTATCAGACGTCTGATGACAGGTGTCTGTTATCAGACATCTGATGACAAGGGTCTGTTATCAGACGTCTGATGACAGGTGTCTGTTATCAGACGTCTGATGACAGTGTATGATATCAGACGTCTGATAACAGGTGTCTGTTATCAGATGTCCGATTTCAGGTGTCTGTTATCAGACGTCTGATGACAGGTGTCTGTTATCAGACGTCCGACATCAGACGTCTGATAACAGACACCTGTCATCAGACCTGTGATAACAGAACCTGACATCAGACGTCTCATAACATACACCTGACATCAGACGTCTGATAACAGACGCTTGTCATCAGACATCTGATAACAGACACTCGAAATCAGACGTCTGATATCAGACGTCTCATAACAGACACCTGAAATCAGACGTCAGATAACAGACACTTCTCATAAGACATCTGATAACAGACACCTGATATCAGATGTCTGATAACAGACACCTGATAACAGACACCTGTCATCAGACGTCTGATAACAGACACTTGTCATCGGACGTCCGATAACAGACACCTGACATCAGACATCTGATAACAGACACCTGTCATGGACATCTGATAACAGACACCTGACATCAGACATTTGATAACAGACACCTGTCATCAGACATTGATAACAGATGCCTGACATCAGACGTCTGATGTCAGGTGTCTGTGATCAGACATCTCATGACAGGTGTCTGTTAGCAGATGTCTTATGACAAGTGTCTGTTATCAGACATCTGATGTCAGGTGTCTTTTATCAGACATCTGATGACAGGTGTCTGTTATCAGACGTCTGATATCAGAAATCTGATGTCAGGTGTCTGTTATCAGATGTCTCATATCAGACATCTGATGGCAGGTGTCTGTTATCAGATGTGTGATGACAGGTGCCTGATATCAGACGTCTGATGTCAGATGTCTGATGTCAGGTTTTTGTTATCAGACATCTGGTGTCAGGTGTCTGTTATTAGACGTCTGATGACAGGTATCTGATATCAGGTGTCTGTTATCAGACGTCTTATGTCAGGTGTCTGATTTCAGACATTTGATGTCAGACGTCTGATTTCAGGTGTCTGATATCAGACGTCTGATGTCAGGTTTCTGTTATCGGACGTCTGATTTCAGATGTCTGATGACAGATGTCTGATATCAGACGTCTGATTTCAGGTGTCTGATATCGGGCTTCTTTACGCAGTGGCATAAATTGTGTTCACTGCGACAATCATTTCTTCATTTTCATTTCATTTCCGCAGTTCATATATGATTTATTTCAAATATTATTAACAAAAAATATTATTATACTAATAAATGCTAAAAAACCAATGATGGCCTTTTTCACCTTACTTACGGTAAATGTATGCAGCTGTGTGCCTTGAAATGCATCAATCAGATGAATGACACCTCCACTTGCAGACAGCAAGATCATTTTACCATCTGAACTAAATTTCACACCTGTCCACTCAATGTTAGGGTCATTTTGAATGTGGAAAGTTGAAAATGGACCCTGTGAAAATAGGTGAAAAAAAAAAAGAAAGCGCTTAGGCATGAGAGATACAGTTGACTCTCTCTAAGACGGACACCTTTGGCACTAGTTGTCCGTCACAGAGAGATGTCCGTCTTATAGAAAGTCAAATAGAGGGAGCAAAGAAAGGCAGGGACCAACTCTTGGTGTCCATTTTACAGAGGTGTTCGTCTTATAGAGGTGTCCGTTAAAAGAGAGTCAACTGTATTATTTGTACGTACTGATATTACATGTCTACAGAAAAGAAATAGAACACCACCACGTTAGTGATGCAAATTTATTTTTCTCTATTTAGGGTACGGAAATTAGATGATTAAGTATCTTATCCTTTCTTTTAGATCTGCCGTTTAAAAAAGTACACGCAGCTTGTGTGTAAAAGTAAGAGGGGAAATTTCTCTACAATAAATATATGCATCTTGCATGTAACTAAGCTTCATGTAATTGTTTTATAAAGAAGTTTAGGAGGGGTCAGCAGTTTGATTGCCAGGTATATTTTAAGAGGGGTCCATTCGCCAAGATGGGTAAAGCAGTTATATTGTAGAGTACAAATAATACATGTGAAACAATAACGCTAAATTATACAATTTTCTGCTAATCCTATTGCTTTTTGTTTAAGCACCACTATTTTGTACAACTTAGTCATTTGTATTAGACAGAAATTCTGTTTGCACCCTAAACTTCATTGTTATTTCAAATTTTAGTGAATAAAGAATCCAGACCTACAATGTACCGTAAAATTCCAAAAATAAGCCCTTCCATGTATAAGCCCCTCAAACGGGTAACGCAAAAAATTCTCTATTAAATTGCCCCTCCAAATGTAAGCCCCCTGGGGGGCTTGTACTTGGAAAATTACCCTCAATACAAAGTAAAACAAAGCAAAAACGGTAAATTTACTTCCAACTATAAGGCTAGCCCAATCGATTTAGAAACGCAAATTTCCTTCCGTAAATAAGCCCCTCCAAATATAAGCCCCTCAAAAAGGGCCTTTGAAAAATATAAGCCTCGGGTCTTATTTTCGGAATTTTACGGTATCTGCTCTAATATTTGGTTTGGCTGAATTTTCTTTTAACAAAATGCTTGTCACTTCAACATCCCAAGGAAAAACATGATAAAACAACAAGAAAGTAGTCCTTTTAGAACTGTAGGCAAAGAAATTGCATGGTTATTACATTTGTGTTCACAGTGAAGGCCACGATTTGTAAAAATCTATTACTTTCCTTCTATTTAACAAAACAACACTTTTATGAGTTAATAGTACATGTATGTTACTGCATGCATTCTAATAATGATTATTATTACTTTATAGAGCATATAACAGGAGATATAAGGTCGGGGGGTAATCACGTAAATATTGAATAAAGAAGGGGGGTCACTTGCTACATTGTATTTACATGGTCTGCAGGGGGGGCCCTTACAGAAGTTTTGACCTTTCCAACATATTTTTCCCTCCCCCCTCTACATAAATAATGATCAGTCCCTAATTTCACAAAATGAACTTTGGAAAATTCTTGTGGAATTTTGACTTTGGCCTCTTCTTTGATTGAAAGGGTTAATCTTGACTTCTTGAAATTAAATATTCTACCTTGTCAAAAGACCTCAAGTCATAAAGCTTCACCATTTCTGAGTCCACACCAGCAGCAAATATGAGGCCTTCAGGATCAAAAGCTGCCACAGGTCTACCATTAACATGCATTAGTCCCTATATAGAAGAAAAGACACAGAAAAAGTTATTTACTGCACTTTTCACAAACATGTGAATTCTGAAGTTCAAAGGCCAACTGATGATTGCATTTTTCGCTGCTGTCAATCATCTTAACGGACCTCTTAGGAAACAAAACTTTACTTTGACGGGTTCAAAAGGTCATGGTTTGTGATTTGTGATTGGTGGATTTCAATCCGTTTTGTGTGTTTCTGTGTTTCAAGGTTTGTTGCTTGTGATCGTAATTATGATTGACTGCAGCGAAAAACGCAATTGTGAAGGCGGCTTTTGAACTTTAGAGTTCGCATGTTTGTGAAAAGTGCAGTAACAGTAGCTATAAAGAGGTAATTTGAGAGTTCACTAATGTATTAAAACTTGCAGCAGATACATGTAGGCAGCAACAGCTTAACTTACGAGAATGAAGCTTAGGTATTTACATGTAGCATTGAAACTTCGGTGCTTTTTGCAGTTTTTTTTTTGTCTTCAAAATCAAAGTTGAAAGTTGCTACTGCTTCTCCATGAATGCAGCTTACGCATGAGTGTTTACAGAAGTAATATCAGTGAATACTCCCTTTGGAGTGTCAGTATACCTGACAATTGGGTGATCGTAAGTCCCATAATCTTAGAGTTCGGTCTAGTGAACCTGACACAAACGTATCATCCATCGGTGACATATGAAGCGTCATAACCCTAAAAATAAAGAATTGGGGAAGGATTAAGATGAAAGTAAAAAGTTGTGTAACTTTCATTTAATATTCTTGCGGGTGTAACTTCAAACGGTCATCAACTGGCTTTTCTGTTTGTAATTGCTTTGAAAGATGCACTAAAAAAATACTCTGAGTTTAAAGAGGTAATGTATTACAAACAGAATGCAATATCTACCAGAAATACCTACAACAAGCCATATATTTTCTGGGTTGCTCCTAGCCTCTATTTTGAAACATGGGTTAGTGAGAAACTTTTGATATGAAAATGAGAGAATTTGTTAAAAAATCAAAGCATTTTCCTCTAGGTGATCATTTTAGTAATTCTCATATCCCATCCTTTTGATTATGTGTTCATATTGTTAGAAGAAAATTGATGTTGGTCAATCTTAAGATTTAAAGGGTCAATATTGCTTGGATGGACTCACCTTTTGGTGTGACCTGTAAAATATCTCAAATATTTGTTGTCATGGAGTGAAAGATATCGAATGGTATCTGTCATATTAAAAGAAACAGACAAGCAAACGTGAGGCAGTTAAACTTTTGTGTGCCCTTGGTGGTATTTACAGTAACTGTAAATACCACCAAGGGTAAACAAAAGTTTAAACCCACTACACATAAATCCGCTATCTCAAATTAATGTCACCATCTGCTTTTAAAAAACCCCTTCCTTGAAAAGTCACGCAACTAAATAGGACACACAGCCAAAATAAACAAACTACAGGATTGCATAATAATGGGGGGCACAACCCTATCACAGGTAATTAGCGACATTTTATAGCATTATGTGCACAAATAACACAAAGCCTCACTTATTGCCCAACTACCATGGGGCAATAAGTGATACTATCTCCCCAGCACTGCCACCTGCTCTACAGTCGAAATTCCCATGTGGGCCACTCGCAGGGCTGTCAATCCCATGTCTTCAAATATTGAGAATTGACATGGAAGGGATGATAGATGATGTCTTAAAACATGGTACATGAGTTCATTTGCGCAAAAAATACTTGTTGACTCAGATCGCCACAAATTTGCACAAGACACGAGACACAAGACACGCAAAAAAGAAGTTGTTGCCATTGTTACATTTGAGCTGATTGGTTTACTTTTCACGAATCACATAATGATTATTATGTGATTTATTACAATGGCATGCAGGATTTTGTTAGGGAAACATTCGATGTTAACATTAAAATAGCTCAAAGAGTACAAAATATTTGAAATTTTGCCTGTGAACAGAGAGCCTGTGAACAGGGTATTTGAAATTTTATTGTCGGAAAGTCGAGTCTACAAAAGAAATGCCAAACTTCAGTGATTATCCAGGAGATTTCATACTCTAATCTGGAGACCAGGAGATATGGTTCAAAATCTGGCGTCTCCTAGATTATCTGGGAGAGTTGACAGCACTGCACTTGATCTTAATTCATGGGTCAACCCAAATTAGATATGTTCAAACATTGATCTCTTCATGTACTTACTTGATGGGATTAGGTTTGGTACATGAAAAGATGGGCGTTTGAACTGGGCATACATGTAAGGCCCAGTTAAGACCCCAAACTTTTCACGAGCCTAATCTAATTCGAATTTAGGCCGACCCAAATTATTTAGACCAGCTGAATTGATTCACACACCGATCTTAATTCCAGCCGAACTAAATTCAAAAAACGGAAAAATATTCATTTCGGTTAAACTGCTTGGAAAATACGTCATAATAATTAATGCATTTGGTTTGGTACATGAAAAGTTTGGCATCTGTGTCAAAGCCGTTCTAAAGTCGATCCAAATTCGAAATTCTCGGCCGGGATGGGGTGGGAGAAACGGCTGAGCCGTTCCAAATTGAAAAAGGCGATCCTAATTGATTGAGACGACGAACTTTTCATGTACTTAAATCAATGTATTAGGTTCGGCTCATGAAAAGTTCGACTTCTGAACCGGGCCTAAGGGATACATATTGCAAGGGGAAATTTAATTCTGCATCTGAATGAAGCTTAAATGATTTAAAAAACAAGCTTTTAGCTTACCATCAATCTTTGTGGAAGTGTGAATCACGGTGTTAGTTGCATGTGTGTACTGGATTTGCGCTACGCCATATTTCTTGCTGTACAGAGTTCGTTTCGGCCTGTGAAAACGTAATAACTTTTTTAAAAACATTAGTTTTCTCCAATTGTGTCTCCCTTGATAAGATACACCGTTTATAAACAGAAATATTTCTAAAACAACATTGCACTGTGACCGAACTACGAAAATGCTTACTTTCCCTCGACGCAATCGTAAATCACAATCGAATCATCGTCGCTGCTGGAAATAAGAGTCTCTCCATTCGGAGAGAAGTCTATGTGATTGACTCGATCACTGTTTTCTCGAAAGACTTTTGCCACTCGAAAGCTTCGAATGGTATTATCAACCAGCTTCATTTTGTCAAACAACAGCGGCCGCCATTTTCTTAAGAGCTTTGATTTGGTTTCTTTTCATGCCTTTTACATGAGGTGTAGGGATACGACCAATGTTTCCGCTGTAATATTACAAAAGACCACATGCACACGTCGTCCACGTGATAGTTAAAGCAAATTGTTTTCCCGGTGCATGCACCCTCCGCAAATTTTGTGTCTGGATTCTATACGCTAGCAAGAGAGAATTTCTCTCTTGATTAAAGTAAATTGGTAGCTAGTCTCTTGCATTTCACCAAAATTTGTGGGGATTACAACATGTAAGATTTTAAACGAGTAAAAACGACCCCTTACCCGTCCAACAAAAATAGTCAACCAGTCTGTGAACAGGACGGAAGAACGCGTGAAGTGACGAGATACTTAGGGAGACTTGCGTTTATCGCTTTCTCTACTCAGTTTTGCTTTTGATATACCCTACATGCTTTTAGACCTTATCGCCTCTCACCTTCACAAGCTGCAGTTCGGGTTTTAAAAGGGCAAAGCCACTTAAAAGGACTCAGTTACTTCAAGTCCTTCATAACGTGTGCAGGTTCTATCTTGACTTCGTTAAAGCCTTCGACAGGTTTCACAACAAACTGCTGCTCAAAAAGCTCCACCGATTCGGCATCTGCAGTTGCCCTGTTGACTTGGTTCGAAGACTATCTCACTGACCACGTCCAAAGGGTCACCGCTCTCGGAGTCAAAGGCCCACCTCTCCCTGTGTCATCAGGCGTGCGGCAAGGATCAATACTTGGACCTCTCTTGTTCCTCATATATGTGACTGAATGACCTTCCGGTGACGTGGCGACCTCTGTTTCTCTCTTTGCCGATGACAAGAGGTGCTTCTGGCAAATGAAAAGCCTGGAGGATGGTGCTTGCCTACAACGTGACCTCGAACACATCAACGCATGATGTGATTTCTGCCCGGGGGTGGGGGGGTACTTTGAGAATTTCTGGGTGGGGATGTGCAGCTGGGACCCTGGAACCCATAACCTAAACCAGAGCTAGTTCAACTGAATTTTGCTACCCTACTGAGTAAACTCCCCAAATCCCCCCTATCCTAGAGTAGCTGTTTTCTAGAAACCACTGAGGTTACTTGCACAGTCTAGCCAAAACAAAACCTTATGCCATAGCCCCCAAAGCGAGGGAAAAGCGCCCTGGGGACGAGGTTGAGAGTTATCTAGGCCTCTTGGCGAAGTTTGTAAATAAATAAATAAATAAATAAATAAATAAACTAGAAATACGTGTATAGATGAATAAACGCATCATACCCTAGCAATGCGCTGGTCATCAGAGGCAAAGTCTATGTTGCCGATATATGACGTCATTGGCGGACACCAAGCACATATTCAGAGAAAGAAAGATTCATTTATTTATTTATGGCGCATCGCATAATTAATCTGTGACACAAAAGCAAACAACACAGTACCTGAAACAAGCTATTAGACAGAGGAAGTTGAGAAAAATTACAAAATGTTTGCTAACCCGGGTAGATATATATTTACTATCTCCTAAGAGCAAAGGACTTCAACAAAAGTAGACCACAAGAAGAAAAAACTTCGTCATTCTCGCAATCACGCCAGGGGCATAATACACCCAGCCATGGGCAGCCCTTCCTCACGGAAAAATAATAATAATAATAATAATAATAATAAATAAAATAAATAAAAATAAAAATAAAAATACAGAGAATGTGGCATATGAAAACCGTAGTGATCCCTGTGGTTGTTGGTACACTTGGTACAGTGAAGAAGGGTATGGTAGAAAACATCAGGAAAGTATCAGAAAGAGCTAATATGACAGAGATTCAAAAGATCTACATGCTGGGATCTGCACGAATCCTCAGAAAGGTGCTCAGTGTATGAACAGAATGATTGACTTGAGTGACTGACGCTCTAGGTGCATGGTTTGCGCCCGGCTGATGCACAAAAAGAACACCAGCAAAGACTGTGATAATAGAGATAATAATAATAATAATAATAATAATAATAATGGTTTATTAACAGTGTATCCACATAGTGGCTCTTCACCTGTTAAAAGCTACAATATAAAAAAATGAAAAACTACAATATACTACAAAAAAAATTGAAATCTACAATATAAAAAGGAATAATATATCGGACTATAAAATGATATTGTATAAAAATGTAATAGAGATTAGTAATACACACTATTTACAAATGTTATTTAGCAAATAGGCATCAACTTCCCAACAGTATACTTTGAAATCGCTACAGTTTCTAATATTTGCCGGAAGGACATTAAGTAACTTGGCAGCAGAATCTTGAAACGTGCCCCTCTCCATTGGTATAATTAATCTTGTTGCTACTCCTGACCGCAAAGATCGCAGATGTTTCACTGTATCTAGTGGTACGTAAGACAGCCAGCTGGAGGAGTGCAAAGCCTGAGTTTGAGAACGTGGAAATCTCTTCGTTGTCTTACTGGTAACCACCCTATCTTAACAATGTCACTTAGATACTACCTACTCAGGACAAAACTAGCAGCTACCAGCTGGACACGTTGTATACGTTTTAGTTGAAATTCCGGCAAAGGGTAATAGACAGTGTCACAATAGTCAAGTTTTGCCCTCCACACATGTCCAATATACACAAATTGATACAATTCGTCAGAAAACGATGGTCCATTGGTACCAATGGTACGATTATTGGTACCAATAGTTAAATGATGTCATTCCAATGGTTCTGTTGGTGAATACGCATCACATTAAGGGGACTTAGATTATTTTCCCATGTGACCTGGCTGGGTACAGGGGGCTCATCAGATAATTGCAACGTATTCAAAAAACTTTACTAGTACTAGTAAAAATATTTTTAGCGAAAAACTTTAACAGTGAAAGTTAAAGAAACAAATTTACTAAATTACATAATGTATACTAATACATGGAGAAATGGGAAAAAAGAAATGACTTTGGAAAGCGAGAAAATCAGGGCGATTCCGATGGTCCATTGGTGTCAGTGGAGACCATTCTTATCACCACTAACACCAGTGGAGTCTATTTGTGAGTATTGGACAACCCTCGTGCAAGCAACGTGCAAGAGCTGTTACGGAACAATACAAATAATAAGAAAACTTACATTTACTTATTCTAATGTCCTATCTGAGATTGTAACAGCTGGTCGCTTCTTATGTAAACTATGTACATGTGACATCTGGCTTGTGCAGGTGGATAGCAACATCGGAATCTACACTGTTCATTCGAGCATGCAATTTTTCAAGGAAACCTTTTTTTGTTGTCGCTCAAAGTACAACTTCGAAGCAACCTTTGCCGAAGAAAACGCCGTGACGGAAGTAACTTATAAACGATATACCGGCTTCTCAGTTTTGATTGGCTGATAATATTGAACAAGTGTCTGATTCTCAATTGTTAGTCCCCCAAATTCTCCATTTTTAATTAGCCCACAAAATTGCGCCACTTGGAGTACGCGTGGTGGCGTCATGCTCAGTTGTCAGTCAACAAACAATTTCCTGATCTACACTAACGATGTACCGAAGGTGCAAACGCATTCTAAAACCGGGAACAGTTTTGCTTTTAAGCGGCAGCATGTTGATCGTGATTTTCTTCGGCACAACGGAGAAACGTACTGCGATAACGCCAAGCATGAAGCCAGACGATATCGTTTATAACAAAGTTGCAAACGCTTCAAACGGTGGGTTTTAAATTTAGTATCAGATTATGTGAAAACATTTTCCTCTTTCACAGCTTTATAATGCTTAGCGTACAGCATCACGGAAAAGAATGATTAGCAAGTTTCTCCAACTGTTTCTTCCGTTACGACTTCACTTTCAGTCTCCCAGAGTGCAGGAATCTTAAGGCCCTGAGTTCAAACGTCGATCCTTGTATATTTACCGAACTTAATACCTATTTAGGTCGACCCAAATGATGATGATGATGATGACGAACTTTATTCTTGTGTCGATGTATTTACCTGACGCTAATTAAATTATACAAGTTTGATCGGTTCCGACGTCGCACTTTATTAGCCGGACTCAATGCATTTTCTCGATGTCCAATTGTCTAACAATGCTTTCAAGTGGAAATAAATTTTATTAATTTATGCATTTTAGGTTCGGCAGGTGACCAGGCTGAAGTTGTCTGCCAATTCGATTTAAGCGAGAAATATTCACATTATTTATAAGAACCAGTAAGAGAACTGTTACATACGCCTTAAACAAGGTTTTTCAAACCCGTTCAGCTGTTCTGAATGACGAATATTTGTTGCGTGACATCGCAATAGCGGACTATTTGATCTTCATTTTTATTTAGTTTGATACAAGGTTTGCTACAGAATAACTTCAGCCTGGTGGCAGATGAGAAGTTCGATGTTTGAAACAACGTCGCTCCACAGTCGAAATTCGCCTGTTGGCCCACAGGAGATGTGTTTGTCGTTAGAACATCAAAACCCGTCGAAAACCTCTGAAAAAATGGGTTATTTTGATCGCGTTACAGTTTAGCGAAGAAATCGTTTACAGTAGATTTATAAAGATTCCATTGGGCTAATTTTAAAATCGTGCTAAGCGACAGGTATAGACAAAGGTGATACTTAAAATAAGTAATTCATTTATTCACACGAAACTCCTCTGGACCCTGGGTTGGCCACTTGACATGACTGACGATCTTATTTCATGGGTCGACCCAAATCAGACTCAAACATCGATCTCTTCATGTTAATTGAAGGGATTAGGTTCGGCACATGAAAGGTTCTACGTTTGAACTGGGTTCGTACAGACAAACCGAAACTCATTTCCCTCCAGTAACCTGAACTCAATTTTCTCTATCGTTCCCTAGAGAAAATCCCCCCCCCCCCCCGCCCCACAAAGAATAATTCTTTAAAAATATGGCGTTACTTCTGATCGCTACCAAATTTGGCAACCAGAGTTAGTTTCAGTCCCCGAGCGGTCGTCGTCACAATTATGCAACAATTGTGTGAAAACTAGGTTGCTGGAATCGTAAGCAAAAACAAACCGTGGGAACGAGCATGTAATTGGTTTATCCTTCTACCGCTTCTGCTGCTCCGATACTGACAATCTGATTTTCACTAGTGTATCGGTTGAAACGAACCTTCCACATCCCCCAGACATACTCCCATTATATATCCCTGGCTTTTGACACCTTAGTCTTCCGGGGACTTGTGACCCCCTATCGCCATGCAGAGAGGGGAAACCCTCGATTTCACTTGGCGCTTAAGGCGTGATAGAGACGATCTGAAACTATTGCGGCTTTGTGGCGCACAAACTTTGCTCTGTATTTGAAGGTATTCATTTATTATTATTGTTTTATGATTATTGCTTTGAATGTATGACTATCAAACGTTGAGTTTACAATAAATACAGTGCGATTCGTATAAATAGAAGTCAATTACTTTAACCGGCTGCATGTATTTATAAAAGTTACCCTCCGCTTGAAAAGATTAATTTTAAAAATTCTTCCTTCTTTTCTTTGAAAATGGCGATGTGTTTCTTCGTTGCGACCAACACTGAACAACGGCGCGAACCGTGTGGTGGCTTCTCTTTTTTGATTGGTTGCTTGCATCGGACGATTGTTTGATTCTCGCTTTTCATTGGTTTATTTCCTGAAGCCCGTCAATTCTCTATTTTAGCCCGCGAAATGTGCCACAATGTACTAGCTGTTGTTCAAGGACAACGATCTATTTTTCTTTTACAGCGATGTCTCGGAGGAATATAAAACGCTTTTTAAAAGGTTCTTCACTGACAGTTTTGCTTTTACTCAGCACGTTGATCGTGATTTTTTTTCACCACAATGGAAAAAAATACCGTGATAGTGCCCAGTATGGTCCAGTATGCAGCCGGACGATATTCTTAACAAAGTTGTGAGTATCGGAAGTAGTTTAAACGTGCATTCTACATGTTCTACGGGTGAGTAAATATCAGATTATAAGTAAAGCCTTTTTCCGAATTCACAGTTGTACTCTGCTTAGCTTATAATGTATATCCACGTATTAAAAAGAATGATGAGCAAGTATAGCGTTCTTCTACACTTTTTCCTACAACCTGTCCATCTTTCGCCTGACTTTTACTACTTTCCAGTACTGATTTTGGCTCGCGGTCCACAAAATCACTACGAGCCTCAGCGCTCCGGAAGTTAAAAAATTCGTACCGTCTGGTTGCTATGAAGTGACGTAATCATCCCGTTGAGTATCCATCACCGTAACACTTTTGCGGTCAACTACCGCAGCGCTCGTAAAGTACTTTAATTAAAACCGTGTTCAAAACCCTGTAGGAAGTCTGTTTATTTTTGAGTCGATTAATGCACTGCTGACTTCCACGAGGTCAACTTTTGCATAAATTATCAAACATTATGTTAAGCGGGAAATCTACCTATGGTTCGCGGGAGAAGCAACTTCTATAGCGGCGCAAGACAAATGTTTCGAGAGTCGAGGATGTGCTCACAAACTATTCACTATGCGACGAAAGGAGATATCACTGGCATGATACCTGCATGTAATGGTAATTTTTATCAATCCAGGTCGCGCCGTGTTCGCTCGAGAACGCTGTGACAACTTCGTTTGGCGCGCTTCTCAATACTTCCAAAACATGTTGTAATCGGTAAGTAGACTTAAGCACTTAGTATCGCCGAGCCATTCGAATCAGTGTATACCCAATTCTTTGTCTGAAGATTCGCGAAAACACATATACCAAGTACATCTGGATGGAAGAGGAAATTGTCTCCCTAAACGCAGCCAGGTTATATTTTGAAGGATGGCGGCACAATTCAACGCGTCTTCCAGGTCAGCCCTAATTTATAGTTCGTAAGAGTATAAATTGCGATCTCCCTATTTTCGCTTAAGCTTTCTTTGATAAAACTTCAGTAGAAACAAAACAACGCAGACATGACATTCTCCTGCATGAGACACAATCGGCTGAAGGAAATATCTGTTTACAAGTCGGGTTAATTATCCATTCTTGTGCACCGCAAAATCAGCTAAAATCAGTCGCTGGAAACCTGGCATGTTATTAAGCCTGAGCGCTTCTAAGAATAACACGTTTAGAACTTCGACGAGTAGAAAAAAAAGGCACTTGTTCTATATCCTTTCTGGTTCATCCAGGTAGAAGTCCTTGGATATTATTATGCCTGAGCGCTTCTAGGATATATAACACGTTTAGCATTTCAACCCGTAGCCATAAAAAACAATTAGGTAGTTGTTCTATATCCTTTCTGGTTCACCCAGGTAGAAGTCCTGGCATGATATCATTATGCCTGAGCGCTTCTAGGATATATAACACGTTTAGCATTTCGACCCGTGGCTTTAAAAAAAAATTTAGGCAGTTGTTCTATATCCTTTCTGGTTCATCCAGGTAGAAGTCCTGGCATGATATCATTATGCCTGAGCGCTTCTAGGATATATAACACGTTTAGCATTTCAACCCGTAGCCGTAAAAAAAAATTTAGGCAGTTGTTCTATATCCTTTCTGGTTCATCCAGGTAGAAGTCCTGGCATGATATCATTATGCCTGAGCGCTTCTAGGATATATAACACGTTTAGCATTTCAACCCGTAGCCGTAAAAAACAATTAGGTAGTTGTTCTATATCCTTTCTGGTTCACCCAGGTAGAAGTCCTGGCATGATATCATTATGCCTGAGCGCTTCTAGGATATATAACACGTTTAGCATTTCGACCCGTAGCCGTAAAAAACAATTAGGTAGTTGTTCTATATCCTTTCTGGTTCACCCAGGTAGAAGTCCTGGCATGATATCATTATGCCTGAGCGCTTCTAGGATATATAACACGTTTAGCATTTCGACCCGTAGCCGTAAAAAAAAATTTAGGCAGTTGTTCTATATCCTTTCTGGTTCATCCAGGTAGAAGTCCTGGCATGATATCATTATGCCTGAGCGCTTCTAGGATATATAACACGTTTAGCATTTCAACCCGTAGCCGTAAAAAACAATTAGGTAGTTGTTCTATATCCTTTCTGGTTCACCCAGGTAGAAGTCCTGGCATGATATCATTATGCCTGAGCGCTTCTAGGATATATAACACGTTTAGCATTTCAACCCGTAGCCGTAAAAAAAAATTTAGGCAGTTGTTCTATATCCTTTCTGGTTCATCCAGGTAGAAGTCCTGGCATGTTATTATTATGCCTGAGCGCTTCTAGGATATATAACACGTTTAGCATTTCAACCCGTAAACGTAAAAAAATATTAGGCAGTTGTTCTATATCCTTTCTGGTTCATCCAGGTAGAAGTCCTGGCATATTATTATGCCTGAGCGCTTCTAGGATATATAACACGTTTAGCATTTCGACCCGTAGCCGTAAAAAGAAAAAAAAATAGGTAGTTGTTCTATATTCTTTCTGGTTCACCCAGGTAGAAGTCCTGGCATGATATCATTATGCCTGAGCGCTTCTAGGATATATAACACGTTTAGCATTTCAACCCGTAGCCGTAAAAAACAATTAGGTAGTTGTTCTATATCCTTTCTGGTTCACCCAGGTAGAAGTCCTGGCATGATATCATTATGCCTGAGCGCTTCTAGGATATATAACACGTTTAGCATTTCGACCCGTAGCCGTAAAAAAAAATTTAGGCAGTTGTTCTATATCCTTTCTGGTTCATCCAGGTAGAAGTCCTGGCATGATATCATTATGCCTGAGCGCTTCTAGGATATATAACACGTTTAGCATTTCAACCCGTAGCCGTAAAAAACAATTAGGTAGTTGTTCTATATCCTTTCTGGTTCACCCAGGTAGAAGTCCTGGCATGATATCATTATGCCTGAGCGCCTCTAGGATATATAACACGTTTAGCATTTCAACCCGTAGCCGTAAAAAAAAAATTAGGCAGTTGTTCTATATCCTTTCTGGTTCATCCAGGTAGAAGTCCTGGCATGTTATTATTATGCCTGAGCGCTTCTAGGATATATAACACGTTTAGCATTTCAACCCGTAAACGTAAAAAAATATTAGGCAGTTGTTCTATATCCTTTCTGGTTCATCCAGGTAGAAGTCCTGGCATATTATTATGCCTGAGCGCTTCTAGGATATATAACACGTTTAGCATTTCGACCCGTAGCCGTAAAAAGAAAAAAAATAGGTAGTTGTTCTATATTCTTTCTGGTTCATCCAGGTAGAAGTCCTGGCATATTATTATGCCTGAGCGCTTCTGGGATATATAGTAGCAGTTTGACCCGTAGAAAAAACAAACTCAGCCGTTCATTTTGTAGGAGATATTTAAGCGTTTTTGTCTGTGTTAGCAATGTGATCGACTTTATACGCAGACCTTAATAATATGTTTTTTTCTTTGACGGCACTGAATAATTTTAGCCGAAACTTGAGCCGTACATTTGTTGAATGCCGCGCTTTAATTAAATTTCTCGCCCCAGAATGATGACATGATGGCGCGAAAATTGACGCCTCTATCGTATTAGATGCGAAATATGATCAGAGATAAATGGAATAGTGAATGTTACAAGCTTCTGAGTATCCAGCTGAGATAGGGGACTTTTAGTCTCCTATCTCAGCTTGATAAACAAAATTTTTTTGGTTGCTAAGACGGTGCGGCTCGTTAACAGCAATATCGGCTGACAAGCTCATTCATTCTCGTTGTCAAAACCACAACGACTTTATTAAGATAAACAAGATAAGATACTCTAGTCTTTTTATTTAAACATTTTGCACCTCGTAGAGTGTGAAAGAAACAGTTTATAATATAGCACGGTGCTGAGAAACTGTCGTTGCTCAAACACAACCAGCAACTTAAGCCATGTTCGTTATGATATTGCCCCTAACCTGAGATCAGGCTCTATTTTCGTTTCGCTTTGAACATTCCGGCGGGCAAGACGAAACGAAAAGTAGCCGTTAGAGAGAATGTATGAGAACCGTTCAAATTGGGCCTGATCTCAGGTTATATTGCCCCGGGATATTGCTCGAGAATTGTTGCAAGTTTTACAGTAATTATTCACAGGCTGATGGTTTCATGTTAAATCCGCAGGAATTTTATTCTTGGTTTGCAACCACGTGAAAAGGCGGCCATGTTGGGGGTCAAAACAAAAGAATATTTCCTCGAAGAATTTACGTGAAAATAGAGTTTCGCTCCTAGAGGAGAGAAATGCTTTTGTTCTTGACCACCAACATGGCCGCCGTGACGTCACGTGCAAACCAGCAATATGAGTGGCTACGAGTCTGGCATGATTACGAGCAAATAATACCATTTCAGGTCGTTCTTTGTTTCGTGTGTATGTGTGTTTTTTCTTTGTGTCCCCATTGCAGACCTTATGATACCCCAGAGAACTTTTTCTTTAAGACCATGTCCTAGCCTTACGCCGGCAAGAAAACCATAGCGGAAAGGCCTTCAGTTCACACATACTAGTAAGAACGTTGATTTCGGCGCGGAGCGAAGCTTGTGCCGCGCCGTTCACGAAATTGCGGAGTTCACAATCACACTCTACCGATAGGCGAGATTTCCGAGACGGTGCGATAGCTATGCGGCACAGAGTGCAGTTTATAGGTCTTATATTTTAAATCCACCTGTCGTGAAGTCCATGTGGGTAGATGCATAATCGAATGCATAATTTAAAAAGACAAGCATCACGCAAACTCGTACATCACGTGGTGTGAATGAGAAAAGTAAGCATAAAGCTACGAAATTGCCCTGTATTTTGAGCACAAGACGTGGGTCCCCAGGGTGATGAACTAAAGGATAATCTCGATTTTCTGAGCTTATTAATGTGTCAGAATCTATCGAGGAGACGACCGATGAATTTCACGCTACAGTTACGATGAGCGCTTTTTTTAAAGCCGTTCTTTGTGTTTAGAGCTGTCATTCACGGCTGGGTAGCAGGTGAGTTAAAGCCCTGTCTTCGTCACTTGTATCGTACCCGGCTTGGCTTGACTGAACTTCCCAAGCGCCAGTGCAAGAGTAGTGATGTTGTTAGCTTGATCTTCCGTCAACAAGGCACAGACGTTCTGAACTGCCGTAATGTACCGGAGGTGTAAACGCATTTTGAAAGGCTCCGTTACAGCTTTACTTTTAAGCTGTTCGCTGCTCGTGATTTTCTTTATCACAATGGAGAAACATAATTCAATTACACTAAGGACGCAGCCAGACGATATTGTTGCCAAAGATGCGACTGCTTTGAACGTTCATTCTACATGTTCCACCGGTGGGTGAATTACGATATGTTTTTCCTAATTCCCAGCTGCATCATGCTTTGCGTGTATATATCTACACGTAAAAGGATGATTTGTAACTTTTCAAAAGTTTTGTTTTGCTCTACTTTGTCGTCCGACAAGGTTTCCAACTTTCCTCTCCGCATTCAATTTACATATAGCGCGGCGGTGAAGCCTTAAATAAGGAAACGACAGCTACGACAGATTCAAAACGTGCGGCGTTTACACAGACTTATTTCACTTTAATTACTGGTTCGTTTTTATTCAAGACTCTGTGCTATGTATATTCGTTGCCACCTGATTATATCAACCTCATTCAATTCATGTTTCAGCGCACATCAACAACTTAAGATGTTGTACGGTTTAATTTGCATATGAGAATAAAACACTGACCGACAACCTGCCGATTTTACTTAATTATCGCGCCGCGGTCATTGAAATATACTTCCGTTTAAGTTCAAGACTGGCTTAAATGTTATCTCTACTGTCGCCTCAATCGTTCAGAACTATATACTGAGCCTTATGCGAGTAAGACCACAAAGCGTGAATTAAGAATCCATGGCACAAAACAGTATTTTGATCATGCATCAGCATTAACTGTGATGTACCTTGGGGCATTAAATACAAGATTTGCATAAGCTCCTTCAGTGTCAGAGAAAGTGCTCGAATGAGTCGTGGAAAGTTAAGAGAGAGCCGAGAGCCAAGTTTTGACAAACATCTGTCCTTTTCTTGTTTTAGAGGTCATGCAGTCAAGCCCAAAGTTATCACTACAACCAAAAGTGAATTTAAAGACAGAGCTCTTCATTAAAACGGGTCAGTTCTATTAACTATTCCACTGCCAAGATTAGTTACAAAATAATATTCTTCTCAAAGGACCTGCCAGGGACTCGCATGGCGAATACAACCTTGACTCTGTGGAAACTGGCAGATATTATTCTATTGACTAACTGAACAGAGAAACAAGCGAAGTTTTAACCAATATAAACTATATAAAATATAATCCGAGTAAGACCACAAAGCGTGAATTTCCAGGGCCCTCATTGATAGCAGCACTATGTTTTATGCTGAAGAGATAACCCTGGCTAAATGACATTTATTATTATTAGAATCCATCCCGCTGATAAACTGATAAACTGGCTTTTTCAGCTGAACGTAACTCAGTTCACCTCTGATAAAGGTTATTTGTGTGCTACTGATAAAGAAGGCTTCTCCACTGGTAAACGATGCTTTTTAGTGTCGTTTACTGATGGGGTCGGCGAGAAGGAGAGGAACTCCACCAAAATCAGCCGGTTAAACTTACAAGGTTTATTTTACTTACTCGCAAGGCGGTTCTACATTCTTCCTGATGTTCTTCTCTTTCTCTATCTATCTATAACTGCTTGGTCTTTTTCTCTAAAAGCTTACTTCTCAAAAGCTCTCTGTGTAGTTGTTCGATGGTCATTGATAATAGGCTTACATACTGAATGCGTAGGATGTACGTGCCAAGAAAAACGAGCCACAAAACTTATGCTTCGTTAGTTAGCTACTAAAAAGGCCGAAATGTTCATTTAGAAGATAACTATTTCCGAGGGATGTCAAATTTGGAGACAACATATCCCACTCTCAAAAAGCACACTGTTAATATTTATGTTTCTGCATGCAAAGCTTATTAGTAAATTGGTTATTCATTATGTTGCATTTTTAAACGTAAACACTTAGAATGATCTAGAACCTTAAAAGCCTATTGATCGAATATTTATCGAACTTTTATTAACTTTCCATATATCTTCAAAATCGGGACGATAAGTCCTGTAACACCGCACAAAACAGTATTTTGATCATGCATCAACATTAACTGTTATGTACCTTGGCACATTAAACACAAGATTTGCAAGCTCCTTCGGTGTCAGAGAAAGTGCTCGAATGAGTCGTGGAAAGTTAAGAGAGAGCCGAGAGCTAAGTTTTGACAAACATGTGTCCTTTTCTTGTTTTAGAGGTCGTGCAGTCAAACCCAAAGTTATCACTACAACCAACAGTGAATTTAAAGACAGCCGAGCTCTTCATTAAAACAGGTCAGTTCTCAAATCAATCAATCAAGCTTTATTAACGGTATCACTTCATTAAAAATGCTCTTCCAGTGAGCCCTTTACATAACAAAATTTTCAGAGAAACTACATTAATGCTAAAATAATGCTAAGGTTAATTATATGGGTGAGAGAAAGCACGATTTCAGGACAAGCTTCTTTTAAAAGCTTTGCAGAAATACCATCTAGGCCCGTAGCCTTGTCGACTTGAAGCGAACTCACTACAGGGTGAACAACACCGCAGTGAGTCTCGTTCAGGGTAAAACTAGAATCTGATGGCGTAATGTAGTCCTCGAAACAAATACTAGTTTTGGGAATATTATCGGCAAACCTAGGCCCAATGTGAGTAAAGTGATAATTAAGAGCATTAGAGATTTCTAATGGGGTAGTACTTGAGTTTAGGGTTTTCCACAAGTTGCTCGAGATTTTCCAAAGCTTAAAAGTTGCTTTAAAAAAAATCCAAAAATGCTTTTTATAACGAAAGCTGCTCAAAATTTGCTCGGAAAAACAAAACCTTTTTTTGGTCTTGTGCTAATATATGCAAATTGTGCAACAAAAATAAGATTTCTAAGCATTTTTGTGCAATTTTGCGGTGTAACCAGCGTTGCTAAATAACGTTGTCCTTAATTTAAACCAAGAAATGTAATAAGCCAATAAAATTGTTCAATGACCTTCTTCACCCGAGATACTCAAGTCAGCCGAGTCAGAATCAGGAGAATCTTCGTCCACCATTTTGAATTTTCTCTAAAAACCGCTGACCCAGCAGCCCGACTACTTTTATCTGGCGCCCACGATCTGCCCCAGGGGAGGGAAGAATTTGGCTCCTTTTTTACCGGAAGTTCATAAATTGTTTACTAAAACATTGTGAAATATGGAAGAAAGGCCAATTTAAACACTAACAACTGCTGCGATATCTTAGAATTAGAAGATAACTAGAGAAATTGCTCAGAATGCAAAAAGTTGCTCGAATAGAAAAAAGTTGCTCGAAATACAAGAAGTTGCCAAAAAGTTTCCGAGCAACTTGTGGAAAGCCCTACTTGAGTTATCTCCAGCATCTATTCTATTTATTTCAGTTGTTGATAAATTTTGGCCCAATATTGAATTTACTCCTTTCCATCCCCTAGATTTGTTTCGAAATACCTATTATAGTAGTTAGTTTTTGCTTTCCTGATATTAGCATTTACATTGTTTCGAGCAATCTCGGTCCAATGAGCATCTGAATTGTTGATAATTGCAGCCCCTTTCAGTTTCTCCCTCTCAAACATCATCCTTTTTATCTCTGGTGTTAGCCAGGGAGCATAATTATTTCTTATTTTCCTTTTACGTTTTGGTGCGTGGAAGTCACATATTTCTAAAAATAGACGTGACCAAATTTCCCCGGCCCGATTTGGATTATCTTCCAGATAAACTAGGTGCCAAGTTGCTAGGTTAAGGCCAGCATGGAATGAATTAGCATCAAAATTCCTAAACTGTCGCGACTCCACGATCTCTGGTTTCCCTTTACAATACAGGAATACAGAATTTTCTAACTCCATAGATAAGATTATTAACTACTCCGCCGCCAAGATTAGTTACAAATATTCTTGGATCATGTTTACTGTAGGTAGTGTCGACCGATCTATTGGTCGATAAAGCGGTCGATAGTCGGTCGACACTCGGCTCTCAAAGGAACCTGCCACGGACGTGCATGGCGAATACAACCATGACTCGGTGGAAATTGGTTGATTATTCTATTGACTAAGTAAGCAGAGAAACAAGCGAAGTTTTAACCAATTTAAACTATATAAAATACTTGATTACTATCACCAAAATTTCGTCTTAGATTTGTAACAAAATTTAAGTAGGGTAATAGTTATAAAACATGTAACGATTCTTATTATTTCGAAAGCTTTCAAATATTTGCATTCGTTTCGTTAGCAACCATATGTCATTAGTATTTCTGACTGCGTATGGGCTCCAGCATGTTTCTTTATTCAGCTTTTTCCTCTGTCATTAAGCAAAGCCTTAACGGATGAAATGATTCATGGAACATGGAACTGGCAGAAATAATTTGCCAGTAAACGCATACAAAGCACGCTTGTCCATTCATTAGGCGAAAACGTTCTGAGTCATTAGTCAAGTAGATAGATTGAACTATCTACTTGACTAACAGTGACTCTTTCAGAAGGTTTTCGCCTAATGAATTTGACAGCAGTAACAGTTCTTGACTATTTAGCTGATTTACGTTATAATGTTTCCCGTATTTGCAAAGTCTTGACAAATTTGAAACCGGAAAATCTTTGAGGCCTTATTACGCAAACTTACTACGTTCTTCTTTTCTTTTGTTTATATTTCTTCGTTTGTTTAGGAAGAGCCGGCGTTTCTGCCTGCCCGAGATTGGAGGTAATGAATTCCTCGAAGATTAACAAACTGGGGGTGTATCCTCGAGAAAAACGTAAGTGTTAAGCAAACTCGAAGGTTCTCCGGCTAATAAATATAAGTTAGGTGCACGCTTTGACCGAATTCAAGGGAAAATTAACACCCCTTTAAAAGCACAAATGGACAAAACCTTTCAGGAAAGAGCGATAACACAAAGTGGTTTGGTTGTTTATGTACATTGATCTTCAGTCTAGATGCGCACGTATAGCTTAAATATGGGTTATAGGCGAATTATGCTATGTGGACAGTCAACTAAAATCGAACCTGCAAGCTATGCATTGTGAAAAGTAAATTGAAAACTGAAGTGAGAATAATATTGTCAAGTGGGAATTTTGGCAGTGACTGTGCAATGAAAAGTGTGAACGATCAATTGTTAATTGACAACTCCAGAAAATATCATTATCATACCATAATGTTCTTTGTTTATCACCCAAAAATTTTGCATAAGCATTGGCTTCAGTTTCTCTTGGGAGTTAAAATGGCCCCAAAAGAAACGGAAAACAATGCTTATGCAAAATTTTGGGGTGACAAACAAAGAGCATTATGGTATGTTATGGTATTTTCGGGAGCGGTCAATTGTAATCAGGAGCCCAAAGTTCCTTACATGCAGCAAGTTTCAAAAATCGAGCAATCAAATAATAAATTATACTCGTCATTGATCAGTGTCGGTTCGGGTACTTTGAAGGTTAGTTCATGACTATATTTCAATTTGACTCGTGTATCCTTCGATCCATCCTTTAATAATCCAATAAAATAATTTTTTACCACTGTCATCACCACTGTCACCATACCATCATCATCAACATCATCGTCAGCATTGTCGTCGACAACACCATAACCACCTTTATTGTCACCATCAACATCACCATCGTCACCATCATCACTAATGATCGTCATTATCTTCGCTATCATTATTATCGTCTTTGTCAATCACTCGGCAAGATAGTCATCATCATCGTCGTCATCATTATTATTACCATCATCATCATCATCATCATCATCATCATCGTTATCCTTCCTGTCACATTGTCATCATTGCCATCTCCATTATCCTTCCAATCACATTTTCACTATCATCATCATCAATAGCAACAACAGCATCATCTTCATGATCTTAAACGTCGTTTTATTTGTTTTTCCTTCTAGGACACTTAACCATTGGAATCTCGTCAATCACTCGTCCATTAAAAGCAAATTACCTCCCCAGAACTGTTAAACTTTTAATTGAAAATCTTAGCGAGAAAGACAGGAAAGAGGTTTACCTGGTAATATTCTTGGCAGACTTCGATGAGGCACTAAAAACTGGTAGATTGAAAGAATTTTTGACTCTCTTCAAGACATTCATTGATGACAATTTACTTCATGTGATTGCTGCTCCGCGAGAATATTATCCAGCCCTCTCAAATATGAAAAGGAAATTCGATGACTCACAGGATCGAATAATGTGGCGTTCGAAACTGGTGATAGACTTTTCTTTCTTAATGTGCTATTGCAAAGACTTTTCACCTTATTATCTTCATTTAGAAGACGACTTGATTCCAGCGCCAAGTTTTTATCCAAAATTACAAGATTTCATCGCTTCGCAGAAGAATCCGTGGCCAATTTTAGACGCTGCATTTATGGGTCACACAGCTAAGATTTATCATTCGACTGACCTTGAAAACCTTGCCTCTTTTTTCTTCCTCATGTACGACGAAATGCCTGGAGACTGGTTAATAGAATTCTGGCGAAAAATCAAATACGATAGAAAATACTTCAAAGCCTTTGTACTACCCCACGCGTCGTTTTTCCAGCATATCGGAGATAACTCCTCCTTTAAAGAGAACAAAAATTCTTATAAGTCAAAGGAGCAATTTTTTGACGCATATGATGTCAAGTACAGGGGCTTAAATCCTCAAGCAACGATTAGCAGCTCTTTTGTGTCTAGTGATGGATCAGACCCCCAAAGTGCCTACACCAAGGGCACTGGCCATTTTTGGGCCAAGCAGCCGAAGAGAGATGACTTCATTCTTATCAAGTTTACTTCTCTAACCACCGTCCGTGAAGTATTTGTAGACACCGGTTCCTTTAACGCCCCCAAAGATAGACTAAGATCGGGCGTTTTGCAGGCAAGTTTTCAAAATGCACAGTGCAAAGACTTCGAAACAATCGGCCACTTCAAAGATGGTAGCCTGAAAATATCTTTAACCCAAAGTAGGAAAGTACATTGTCTAAGAATTCTGGTCACCGGAGGTCAAAGTGAATGGATTTTTTTCAGGGAAATTGATGTTTTGCAGTCTTGAAAAGACAGTACTTTAATATTTAAGTAACAATTTAATTAAAAAGTGCTGACAATGCATAAACAAGGAGAAATAGGCTCCCCGCTCTGCAAAGTCTTACCCGTTGAAGATTAAATTTACCGGGGCGAAACGAAAACAGATCGTTATTCGGCAAGGTACGAGTGGTTACAAAGTCTACAATCCATACCCGAGGGTACTCAAAGCTACTCAACAAAGTTTTTCAGTATGCGTTCCGTTGTCTTTTTGCACGAACTGCACGCGCAATGGCCACAGTCATCCACAATGCGTAATATTGTTCCAGTTAAAGAGTCCTTCCAACTCACTTCTCTTGTTTGTTGTTTTTTTCTTCTATATACTACGTTCAGAAGTTGTTAGCACAACTGCGATTGCACGCAAATACGCTGAGTATGCACATTTTAGACAAACTGACGCATTGCACGTGCAAATGGCTCATCCTCGGTGTAAAAACCTGTGAAACTCACAACTGACGTAAAACGATGAATACAAAGAAGCCACTGAGAAGTCAACACATTAGAGCCAAGGAAAATAATAGCTAGAAAACAAAGAAAAACTTCACAAATTTTTACACCGAGGTAAACCCGTGCAAATCATGCACAAGAGAAAATTGCAAAAGCACGGTTTACATGAACCACTACTTGAGAATATTATGGTATTTTCGCAGTGGCCTTTTGCATCTCAACGAAAAAACGAAAAGTAAGCCCAGTCGGTTGCATTTCAGTATAACAACAAATAAAATTAGCAATGTTCTCTATAGGGCAAAGCAAATAAAACTCCCGGCTCCATTTGGCCAGGTTCAGATTTTAAGTCAAGCGCACATCACACCTAATAAATGCAAATGTTTTTACTATATTTTATAAAATGTTCATGTTGCCTTTTACGCTTTTAACACTACAATTTGTTTGAATGTTTCTTGGTGTTTTGGAAACTATTGTACGGGTTAGCTTTATTGTGTTGTGGTGGAGATGGGATAATGATCGAGTTACGAGTCTGAGTTGAGTCAGAGTTGAGCTGAGATTGAGTAAGGCTTGAGTTACCGTTTTTAGCGTTTATTCATTTTATTTATTTTTTTATTATAACACTCTGTGAATGCAAAAGATGCCAAAGATTATCGGTGTTACACATATTTTCATATATCAAGTGCCTTTATTCAATTATTTTTCAATCAGTTTACAAAAGGAAAAGGGTGTAGACCACACCTCCCCTCCCCTGCCCTAAGACCATGGACGCAAGAAACAGGCTTTAAATAATGAGCACATTATTTCAGTACTCAAAAAACGTATGATTACCATCGCTTAATTCATGTTATCATTTTCCTCGATTTAACCAAGAAGATCAAAGGACTTCCTCAGAAAGCACACTACATTTCCGCCAATGGTTTCAACAATAAATTCTGAAGAAGGCTGGAGTATCTTAACAAAACAACCTCTTCGTTAATATCCGAAGGACTGTGTGCCAGTAGATCAGAGATTGGTTATTTATCAAATAACCAAAATGCGAAATTGGTTATTTATTAAATAACCAAAATGCGAAATTGGTTATTTATTAAGTAAGCAAAATGCAGGCAGAATCGATAATTGGTTATTTATAGACAAACTGGACAATTGGTTAATTAGTAAATAAACAAACATGGACGATTAAAAATCCAAAACTGTGCAAAATGGTTATTTAATACAGAAATGGTTATTTACCCAATTTGGTCTTAGCAAGTGGCCACGTGGTCCATTTTCCCGCTCATTTCCCATAACGACTTGCAGTCTTCTATTTCCAACATGGCTTCTTCAACATAGCGCGGTTAAATGCAGAAATAGCTCCGAGCTGCTTTGAAGTTAGCTACTCACAAAATCTGATACATGCCACCACAGACTGTTCACACTTCAAAGTCCCTCTTTTTCCCTAAGATTGCCGAGATCGAGCACTTTGCGTTACGGGCAGCCATCTTGGATGAGTGTCAAAACTACTTAGGGGGCGAGGGGCGGTTTGTAAGGAAGCGAGAAAAATAGTCCCTGAGTAGTTTTGACGCTCATCCAAGATGGCTGCCCGTAACGCAAAGCCCATTGCGACAGGATTCTCTAATCATCCTGATAATGTAGAATTCTGTAGGTACTTTTGATCATTAGTCAAGCCAATCTCAGGGGCAGGAAAGTAGCATTTTTCTGCGTATTAATTTACTGATAACGTCCCGAGGAAAACGCTGGAATAGGATTTCCGAGACCCTAAATTTAAAAATTTTCTGTGGGAGCATGCCCCCAGATCCACAAGGTTGGGTCGTCTTCGGCGCTACAACTTTCCTCCCCATTTGCGTGCGAAAGGTTTATTAGAAGATACATCATTATGGGAGCTCTAAAGTGGAACAGATTATGATAGAAATTATGATAACTCGAAAGAACAGACGGGAGCCAACCTTAATTCCCCAGTCAGCAAATGATGTGACCAATAAAATTGTAAACGAAATCGAAAAGAGAGACTCTTTATTTGGTATTTCATTCAGTTTTTAGTACGAAGTACAGAACTGAACCGGCAGGGATCAAAAGATTTTCGTGGGATCAGGGATCAGGATTATTTGCAACAATTTTGGATCAGGTATCAAAATTTTATGGCCAAAATGTGAGATCAGTGGGGAAAATATATACCTCGTTAAGACCCTGTTGCATAACAAAACAATGTAAAATACGATACGTTTCACGGAAATGCAAAATTATTTTTGAATATGCGTAATGCTTGAGGACTAAAGGACAAGGGAACAAATTAGTCAGAAATGAATAATGTGAAGGCACGACAATTCGTTGGATAATCTCTGGACTATCATGAAAACCAAGTGAAGTAGATAGATGACGGTAAATTAAGACTAATGGTGCTAGATGTAGGCGTATGAAGGTAAAAGAACGCTAATGAATGTAGGTGACCGTGGATAAAGGCTATTGGGGGTAGTTGAAGGCTAATGGAGGACGATGACGGTAGATGAAAGTGAAAGAAGGCAAAGGTAAATGAAGGCTTATGTAGGTAGATGAAAATTATTGACGAAGGATGAGTGTGAATGAAGGTCAATGAATTAGAATGAAGGTAAATTAAGAATAAGGGAAGGTAAATGAAGATTAATGAAAGCGAATGAAGGTATACGGAGGAAAATAAAAGTAAATGAAGGAAAATGAGGGTGGAAGAAGGTAAATGAACGAGAAAAGAGGAAACTGAAGGAAGTGGAAGAAGCCAGGTTGGAAATAGCAGTCTGCAAGTCGTTATGGGAAATGAGCGGGAAAATGGGCCACGTGGCCACTTGCTAAGACCAAATTAGGTAAATAACCATTTCTGTATTAAATAACCATTTTTGCACAGTTTTGGATTTTTAATTGTCCATCTTTGTTTATTTGTTTTGAACCAATTGTCCAGTTTGTCTGTAAATAACCAATTTTCCATTCTGCCTGCATTTTGGTTATTTAAGGTGGCCCGTTCCTATTTATATGCGTGTTGGTTGTGTTTTTGATTCGCGTTTTTCAGAGTGAAAGATTCAACCGACTTCTATGATTTTTTGCATTCTTAATAAATAATGAGGGAACTTTAAGAAAATGTTATTTATTTTCTTATAAGTATAAAAACTTTTGAGATAGCGGCATATATTTAAAACCTCATTTTTACGAAAAATGAAAATAACTTCGAAATCCCACCACAGATTTTTCCCTAACTTCAGTAAATAAGCCTCAGAGCTCCCTAGTTTTATGTCTGCAAGTTTGAAGGCAATCGTGACCGTAGAAATCTCTCCACAAAATGTTGGTCAAATTTAATGCTAAAATAATAGGCTAACACATTTGTGAACGTAAACGCACAAATAGCGGAAGAGAGCTGACAAACTACCTCTTAAGTGAAACGTTGTTCTTACCCAAAGCATTGTTGGAAGAAAATGAATAATCGGACAACTACGGCGAACACAGTTAGCGCTTTAATAGAACCAACTTTCGGCTACATGCGCGTTGAAATTAAATATATTCTATTTATCCAACTTACTCTGCATTTGTCCGTTCATTTTCGACATAAATATTAAGAAAACAAAACACAGCATCTGCAGAAACCGCTTGACAGTTTTTAGCTTCAAAGGTTCTCGTTCTGAGGCGAAATAAGCTCGCTAGTTCGAGAGCACCTCGCCATCCATTTTTCAACTGCAATGAAAACCCTCTCGCACGATAATATATTCAAGATCTCTGACTTTCCTATCACATACCAAGACAGGAACTAACATTTGTGTCGCATGGCTCACGCTCACATGATCATGGACTCGCATGACGGGCTTCTGGAAAAGCCGGAAACCGGAATCCGGAATAGGAACGGGAATGGGAACAGGAACCAGAACCGGAACCGGAAACAGCAACGGAACAGGAACAGCAGTGTGAAGGGGAACCAATACAAGAACAGGGATATCATTTACTTTAAATTATTTTAATTCGAATTCAATTTATACAAAAAATAAGAACACTACTATGGTATAATGCTCCCCCCCCCGCCCCGAATCTCTTTATAATACGGCAGCGAGAAGGTAGAAAAAGCTGCAAGTTAAATAAGTAAAGCAACAGCTTTGCGAGTGCATCGTATCGCGCTTTCTGTCAATTTCTTCACCGCGTATGCACAACTACGATGTAAATGATCAAATCTTAAGTTCTCTTGAGAACGTGAACGGCAGGCAATAAATTTTATTGTGTCTTTCTGAGCTCGGACGCGGTCTACAGCTTCATTTCCCAACCTTTAAAAGACTGGGCAATTTGGAATTAATGAGAAATAGTTTGAATTAAGAACCGAATTCAATTTCTCAGTGGCGTTTTCGCTGGCGTTGCCGTCGTCAGATGTTAAGGTTCCTTTTGTCTCTCACAGAAAGGTGGTTATCACATGTTAATATTATTTGTCAGACCATGTGTATACGAGACACCCATCGGAGACGTTTATTGGGCTGCCATACACCTCAGGTTCGCTCCATAGATATATTGTACGGTGCTAAATTGGGAAGTTAACCAGAGATAGATAGTCCACAGCTTAAAAAGGGTATTAACACGTACCTCCTCCCCCTCCCCCCCCCCCCCAACCCATCCCAGCCAGTACTTCATCTACCTCAACCGCGTGCAATAGGGACCTTAATAAGTAAGCAGAACGTTGACGTCCAGGACATTAAAAATGGAAACTGGAAGTGGATGTTTTCTGTCTTTAGGTGCTCTGACTCAACAAATTCGCACAGTGGAAGGTAAGAGGAAGAATTCAGATTCGTTGTGTGAGACAGAAGCGTTCCATCAAGCGACGGTCAGCGTTCTCGTTGCTTAAGTTCGCTATTATGTTTGGCACGAAAACACAATGTGTCATACGCTAAAGATAAAGAAAGGTTAATTAGATTAACATTTCAAGGGTGTTTTCTTGTTTCTTTAATTATTTCTCTGGCTTTTTATTTATATCACGATTATATCTTTTTCTTTTCATATCTCTATACACTGTTTATATTCCCCTTCCTATTCCGGGTCATATTCCATTTTTTCCCGTATTTTTCGTATATAATCTGAATAGGAATTAAATCCAGATTAACTTAAATTAAGGTAAATGTTGTCCCTGCTTTTATATAGGTTTCTCTTCCCATTCCGGTTCCTATTCCGGTTCCGGTTCCTGTTCCTGTTCCTAATCCCATTCCTGTTCCGGATTCCGGATTCCCGCTTTTCCAGACGCCCTCGCATGACTCGCATGACTCGCTGGCTCGACTCGCATGACTCACTGGCTCGCTGGCTCGCAGTTTGTCAAGGTCCTTCTGAATTACATACCGTAATGTACCGAAGGTGTAAACGCATTTTGAAAGGCTCCGTTACAGCTTTACTTTTAAGTGGCTCGCTGCTCGTGATTTTCTTTATCGCAATGGAGAAACATTGTTCAATTACACTAAGGACGCAGCCAGACGATATTGTTGCCAAAGATGCGACTGCTTTGAACGTTCATTCTACATGTTCCACCGGTGGGTGAATTACGATATGTTTTTCCTAATTCCCAGCTGCATCATGCTTTGCTGGTAAATATCTACACGCAAAAGGATGATTTGCAACTTTTCAAAAGTTTTCTTTTACTCTACTTTGTCGTCCTACAAGGTTTCCCGACTTTACAGCTGATTTCATTGCTATGTATACACCCAGATTTTCAGACATGATTCGACGGTCATGATTCGACCTGTCATGATTCGACACTAATCACGTGACGTATCGCTTCGCAGTACGTAAACGGTCGCGAAAATAATTGAGAGTTCTGCCGTGGGATCCGAAACAGTGAGAGAAAAATCTGGTTGGAAAGCTTAGCACTAAAGGACATAAGTGTAACGAAGCTAGAATCCCGACAAATGCGTTTTACCTGAAGAGGAAAGCAGCAACATGATACAGAAATTAGGCTTATAGTACTTTGCGAAACGAAACGAAACGAAACGAAACGAAATGGTACTTTGCGAAACGGTACTTTGCGAAATGGTACTTTGCGAAATGGTACTTTGCGAAACGGTACTTTGCCAAACGGTACTTTGCCAAACGGTTACAACACAATGCTTCATCACACCTTATCTAGAGTACCTAGAATTCCACTGAAAGCTGAAGATTTGTAAAGATAAACCTGGAGCAAATTTCCTCGTTAAGTCTGTTTCCTAAGAGCAGCATGTATTACCAGACGCCATCTTGGATTTAGGTGACTTGAAAGTTGTGTATGAACCATTTTAGTGTCCTCTGTGTAACACGTGTAAATTTTGATAAAAGTGTTGACAAGCCTACACGACTCCTGCAGTTCGCGGATGAATAAATTCTAATAAAGCCTTCATAGCTTAGCTTTAACTAGGATGTCCTTTAGGGATTTTCCCTTACGGTATGAGATGATGGGGGGCTCCTTAAAGGTTTCTCTCAGTTGCGGTTGGTTTTCTATAAGGTGCCATTTCCCCATGAGTGTGTCCTTTAGGTTAGGCAAAGCCGGATGGTATTGTGTTACAAAGGGCAGTATTTTCTTAGTTCCGCTTTTGTTTTTCTGCGCTAGCAACATTTCTCTATCAGAGAATTTAATCTCTGAAAGGTGTTTTTCTACAATTCTAGCTGGGTAATCTCTATTCTGCAGGCGTGTTTTGAAATTACTCATGTTTTCCTCAAAAGTAAATTGAGACGAATTTGTTCTGAGAAGCCTTAACGCTTCTCCTTTTATAAAGCCTTTCGTGACGCCTGGTGGGTGACACGAATAGAAATTCTTGTATTGAAAGGTTTCTGTTGCTTTGAAGTTAAGTTAAGTTTTGAATCTAACTTATCCAACATAATTGAAGCAAATTAAAACATGCAATCTATGTGCCAATTTGTCTTTAAACAAACAAAAAAGCGTCTATGGGCCACAGAAAGAAGAATTGTTACGGCTTTACTAATTTTGTCATTGTTCCATTTGTTGTCATTGTTACTGTTAATGTTTTTGTTTGATTTGCTTTGATTGTAATTCATATATGGTACTCATAGTAATTAAAAAATAAATTTACAAGAAAAACGCTCTGAAACGCTCTTTTTACATGTCTGCGTGTGAAAGATGCGCCCGCAAAATTAACACGTGTTACAAAGACGACACTAAAATAGTTCATACACAACGTTCCAAGTCACCTAAATCCAAGATGGCGTCTGGTAATACATGCTGCTCTTAGGAAACAGACTTAACGAGGAAATTTGCTCCAGGTTTTTCTTTACAAATCTTCAGCTTTCAGTGGAATTCTAGGTACTCTAGATAAGATGTGATGAAGCATTGTGTTGTAACCGTTTGGCAAAGTACCGTTTGGCAAAGTACCGTTTCGCAAAGTACCATTTCGCAAAGTACCGTTTCACAAAGTACCGTTTCGCAAAGTACCGTTTCGCAAAGTACCATTTCGTTTCGTTTCGCAAAGTACTATAAGCCCAGAAATTATGATAACATTTGATCAGGTGATAAACCTGGAGTTCGATTGCCGAGTCCGAATGTATTTCTGTAGGCGATTTCATAATGGACGAAATATTATCAACACGGCGAAAAGCGAAATAGTCCGACGGTTAATCGTTAGTCTTCTTCCGTATGACAAGGTTTCGGTGTTTATCCGTTGGTGAATACCACCCGCAATTTACATGTAACAGTGATGCAAATTTAGTTAACAGGGAGGCAAATTTGTATTTCTTCAAGTTGGTACTTTTTCGTCCTTACTTAGCTTCTGCGGGGTTAAAAAAATAACAGGAAACCTTGACGTTTTGCCGAAGAAATCAACAGATAAATTGATCAGTCTGCCGTTGTGAAAGAATTTGCTGGAGGGTTTGAAAGTTTTGTTTTGTCGACCGTTGAAAAATATCACAATGTTCGATCCTCGACATATGACCCTAGTAAGCACAAATAAAGAAAACCATACATAAAAGAAAGCAAAATTTGTTTTTTTTGGAAAAGGGTAAAATATGACATTTCCTTAAAGATCAAGGTAAAAGCCCAAAACAAGTTGAGAAAAGAGCCGAAAAACTTATTGATCGAGACGTCCACACGCCCGATAACATGTATTGCGATTAGATTGCGTGACTGTATGAGAGGCTGTTATCCCGGAAAAGGAGAACAAATTATGGATCACAGTCCTCTTTTTCTGAATTACAAGAGAAATATTCAAGCTATCATCAAAGTAACTTTCAGATTGTATGCTTTGATTCCTGTAGGATATTCAAGGTAAAATACTATACTGCTTGGTAACCTCTCGGTCGAATCATGACGGTCGAATCATGACCGTCGAATCATGTCTAAAAATCAGGGTAATAGCCATTTTCGTTTCGTGACGGTGAAGCCTTAAATAAGGAAACAACAGCTACGACAGATTCAAAACATGCCGCGTGCACACAGACTTATTTCACTTACTGGTTTGTTTTTATTCAAGACTCAGTGCTATGTATATTCGTTGCTACCTGATTATATCAACCTCATTCAATTCATGTTTCAGCGTTCAACAACAACTTAAGATGTTGTGCGGTTTAATTTGCATATCAGAATAAAACACTGACCGACAACCTGCCGATTTTACTTAATTATCGCGCCGCGGTCATTGAAATAAACTTCAGTATAAGTTCAAGACTGGCTTAAATGTTATCTCTACTGTCGCCTCAATCGTTCAGAACTATATACTAAGGCTTAATCCGAGTAAGACCACAAAGCGTGAATTTCCAGGGCCCACATTGATAGCAGCATTTTATGCTGAAGAGATATCCCTGGCTAAATAACATTTATAGTTGCTATTATTATTATTATTATAAGAATCCATCCCGCTGATAAACTGATAAACTGGCTTTTTCAGTACTCTGCTGAACGTAACTCCGTTCACCTCTGAAAAAGGTTATTTGTGTGCTACTGATAAAGAAGGCTTCTCCACTGGTAAACGATGCTTTTTAGTGCCGTTTACTGGTGGGGTCGGCGAGAACGAGAGGAACTCCACCAAAATCAGCCGGTTAAACTTACAAGGTTTATTTTACTTACTCGCAAGGCGGTTCTACATTCTTCTTGATGTTCTTCTCTTTCTCTATCTATCTATAACTGCTTAGTCTTTTTCTCTAAAAACTTACTTCTCAAAAGCTCTCTCTCTATATATTTGTTTGATGGTCATTGATAATAGGCTTACATATAATGCGTAAGATGTATGTGCCAAGAAAAACGAGCCACAAAACTTATGCTTCGTTAGTTAACTACTAAAAAGGTCGAAATGTTCATTTAAAAGATAACTATTTCCGAGGGATGTCAAATTTGGAGACATGTCCCACTCTCAAAAAGCACACTGTTAATGTTTATGTTTCTGCATGCAAAGCTTATCAGTAAATTGGTTATTCATTATGTTGCATTTTTAAACGTAAACACTTAGAATGATCTAGAACCTTAAAAGCCTATTGATGGGATATTTGTCGAATTTTTATTAACTTTCCATATATCTTCAAAATCGGGACGATAGGTCCTGTAACACCGCAAGCTCCTTCAGTGTCAGAGAAAGTGCTCGAATGAGTCGTGGAAAGTTAAGAGCTGCCTAGAGCTAAGTTTTGACAAACATCTGTCCTTTTCTTGTTTTAGAGGTCATGCAGTCAAGCCTAAAGTTATCACTACAACCAACAGTGAATTTAAAGACAGAGCTCTTCATTAAAACAGGTCAGTTCTATTAACTACTCAGCCGCCAAGATTAGTTACAAATATTCTTGGATCATGTTTACTGGTAGGTAGTGTCGACCGATCTATCGGTCGATATAGCGGTCGATCGTCGGTCGACACTCGGTTCTCCAAGGAACCTGCCACGGATGTGCATGGCGAATACAACCATGACTCTGTGGAAATTGGCTGATTATTCTATTGACTAAGTGAGCAGAGAAATAAGCTAAGTTTTAACCAATATAAACTATATAAAATTCTTGATTACTATCACCAAAATTTGTAACAAAATTTAAGTAGGATAATAGCTCTAAAACATGTAATGAGTCTTACTACTTCGAAAGCTTTCAAGCATATGCATTCGTTTTGTTAGCAACCATGTGTCATTAGTATTTCTGACTGCGTATGGGCTCCAGCAGGTTTCTTTATTCAGTTTTTTCCTCTGTCATTAAACGAAGCCTTAACTGAAGAAATGATTCATGGAACATGGAACTGGCACTAATAATTTGCCAGTAAACGCATACTGAAAGCACGCTTGTCCATTCATTAGGCGAAAACATTCTGAGTCATTAGTCAAGTAGATAGATTGAACTATCCTGACTTGATTAACAGTGACTCTTTCAGAAGGTTTTCGCCTAATGAATGTGACAGCAGTAACAGTTCTTGACTTTTTAGCTGATTTACGTTATAATGTTTCCCGTATTTGCAAAGTCTTGACAAATTTGAAACCGGAAAATCTTTGAGGCCTTATTACGCAAACTTACTACGTTCTTCTTTTCTTTTGTTTATATTTCTTTGTTTGTTTAGGAAGAGCCGGCGTTTCTGTCTGTCCGAGATTGGAGGTAATGAATTCCTCAAAGATTAACAAACTGGGGGTGTATCCTCGAGAAAAACGTAAGTGTTAAGCAAACTCGAAGCTTCTTCGGCTAATAAATATAAGTTAGGTGCACGCTTTGACCGAATTCAAGGGAAAATTAACACCCCTTTTGTTATGATTGGTTGAACTTTGTAACAAGATCACGTGATTTGCACCAACACGTGTCAAGTTCTTTGAGAACAAGAGGCTGTGAGGGCGTATATATTTGGGCGTGGTCTTACTACGCGTAGGATACTTTGAACATGCCTTACTGCGGCTAAGCAACTGTCATCATATATTACCAGAGAAGATAAATCCTTTACTCTACTTGTTTGCTGAATCACACATTACACCGTATGTCCCAATCCACAAAAAAAATGCTGTCATTTCATGACAATGTTTGAAAATTTGCACATCTTCAATGCCGACATGCTTGGAGCCAAATTGCAGCATAGGACATACCGGTAAGTGGTTACAGCGCGGAGAGTAAGATTTATCTCAGCTCCACTGATATTGACACTTTGAGGAAGATTGACTGACAGATGTGTTTTCACACCCATCACATTGTACAGGGTATTCCGGTTACTAACAAGGGCAAATAAAGTTCCTTAAGTCCAGTATCCACAAGGATTAATAAGAGAGTAACACACGCACATTGCATAAACTGCTATAGGGCAGCACTGTTTACAGGAACATTGGTAACTATTAACATTTGATATACTACAATGTTCAAAGTTGCTTGAGAAAAGATGAGCTTCAAAGGTGGCAATACGTACGCCTTTAAGTTCATATATGTATGTCCTCATTTCTATGTAGAGTCTGAAAATATTGTCCTAATTTATGCATGGATGGTATTTCCAACAATACACGTCCCTTCACTATGACTGTTATGATACATATCTCTAGCATGAGAATCAAATACTTTATATTCCCCAGCCTCAATGCTGTAGATACCAACACCAATAATTGCCACCGTTAAAATGAATAGTTGTAGTTCAGTGCCAAGAGTGTTTCAAATGCTGTACCCTGTGAGTGGCATATATTTATTTATTCTATTTTTTATTTTTGCTCTATCCTATAATACATTAGTTTTACAATAATACAATAGTTGTACAATATCAATTGGTACAAAGTTGCTTTTTAACTACGTGTACATAATAATAAAAGAAGAAAATTAGAATGGAGAAGGGCACATTATAGTAAAACTAATCATGGCCCTTTAACAAGATTGACTTTATTCTTTTGTAGTTTTGTGGCATATACAGTAGTGATACCCCTCAAATCTGGGGTCACTATGGATGTTACAAGTATAACTGTCACTGTATTCGAGGTGGAAAAATTGCTCAAACACTGTAACCATTCCTGGCAATTCTATTGTCTTGCAAGCAGTGACAGACTAGAATATAATTGAATACCAACAATCATTATTTGAGTCATATCATCAACTGAAGTAATCTTTGTTATCTTACTGTAAATTAAAGCGCACAGACTCATTGCGACACATTGTTGTCCAGCATTTTCCCCAAATACTGTAACGTTTCGTTGACAGTATGGAGCATGAGTTGTTTTTGTAGCATCTACATAAACTGAAGGTCCTGGATTCTTCTCAATATCAGTACAAAGCTTAAATTAGCCAAAATTAACCTGGTGATTCAAACTATTGTAAGCACTATAAAATGGATAATTGTATGTACAGAGGGGCAAATTCTTACTTAAAAGCCTATTTGGATATCTCATTCCACCTAACCTTTTGGCAGGTTTCGGTTCAAAAGAATGCCATTTGGTATTTCATGTGCAGGCGAGGTTGCACAAAAAATGGTTGAGAAACACTTCGGTGATATTTCAGGTGCGTTACTAGTTTTTGATGATATTATCATTGGTGGTAAAAGTGAAGAAGAACATGATTTGATCCTCCGCAAGGTTCTGAGAAGAGCAAGAGAACGTAATATTAAGTTTAACCGTGACAGAATTCAATTTCGTGTTAACTAAGTCAAGGATATGGGTGAAGTTGTTAGTGAACTGGGCTTCTCACCTGACCCAGAAAAAATTTCGGCTATTCATAACATGCCCACACCCTCATGCAAGCAAGACTTACAAAGATTATTGGGCATGATCAATTATCTTAGCAAGTATATTCCCAACATGTCAGAATTAACCGCCCCTTTTCGATCCTTACTCAAGGGTGATGTATCCTGGGCATGGTTCCCTGAACATGATTTTGCACTCACCAAAATTAAGTCAGTTTATAGTAGTGCCCCTGTTTTATGCTTTTATGACATCAGCTTACCAACCACAATTCAAGTTGATGCTAGCAAAGATGGCTTAGGAGCATGCCTGATGCAACAAGGCCAACCAGTTGCATATGCCTCACGTACCATGTAAAATGCAGAGATAAATTACGCACTCATAGAAAAGGAAATGCTAGCAATTGTTTTTGGGTGTGAGAGATTTAATATGTATACCCACGGAGCTGAAGTTGAAGTGCATTCGGATCATAAGCCTCTCGAAAGTATCTTTAAAAAGCGTCTATTTAAAGTTCCTCCCCGCTTAAAAAAATGAGGCTCCTTTTACAGAAGTATGACATTAAAGTTAAGTATGTCCCAGGAAAGTTTCAATACATTGCTGATACCCTCTCCAGGGCATGCAGTGAGTCCAGTATGCCCAGTGACAGTGACATGCATAAAGACATGGAGTATTTTATTCATAGTGTTGTGTCTAGTCTCCCCATCTCAGATGTTAAGTTGAAGGAGCTAAGAGATTTGAATTCCAATGACCCAACCATGCAGATGTTATACCAATACTCTTTACAGGGTTGGCCTGCTCATAAGTGTGATGTACACCCCCATCTCTAAAGTCCTTTCGGGATGTACGAAATGATATTCATGTCACAGATGGAATTTTACTCAAGGATAATAGGCTTGTTATCCCATCCCCATGGAAAACAGATATTCTCCAAAAATTACATCTGAGTCACTGTCGGATTGAAAAAAGCAAAGCCAGTGCAAGAATGACAGTATTTTGGCCAGGCATGACTATGAAGATATTGAAGAGATAGTTTCTAGCTGTGAAAAATGCAAGAAATACCAGAGCAAACAACCCAAAGAACCCATGCAAACTCACGATGTCCCTTTATTACCCTGGCAGACAGTTGGTTCAAATATTTTAGAGCACAAAAATCAAAACTATCTTGTGGTCATCGATTATTATTCAAAGTACATTGAGGCACTCCAACTCAAGGGTGAAGCAAGTCAAAATGTTATTATCAGTATGCTTATAGGTGTGGCATGAAAATCACAACAATCATTCCCACTTATAGCCAGTCAAATGGCCTTGCAGAAAAGGCTGTACACATTGTCAAAAACATGTTAGGAAAAGGAGGCAACCTAATGATGGTCTCATGGAGTATTGCAATACGCCAATAAGTAATTTTCCTTACTCACCCAACCAAATGTTGTTCAGCCGGCAAGTTCGTACACAGGTTCCAGTCCACGGCATAATGTTAGTGCCACAAGTCTGTAAGGATGTTCACTGATTACTTGAAAGGTGTCAAGCTAAGTACAAGGAATTCTATGATCGAGGTGCCAAACAGTTACCCCCACTTAAGGAAGGGGATAGTGTAAAGTTCAGGAAACAAGGTGACAAACACTTAGCACCTACTGTAGTTAAGGGTGAACATGAGGCTCCCAGATCTTATGTGATTACTGATGAGACGGGTAAAGAGTACCGTAGAAATAGACGTCAAATTCATCTTACTCAGGAATCACCTACTACTCTAAGCGAATACCTAAATGATGACTCAGATTCTGTAACTGACCAATGTGATGTAAACTTGCCCAGTGCAGAGTCTTATGCTGAGTTGGAAATGACAACTACCGACAACAATCAGTCTTCAGGTCTGCGTGGCTCTACACGGGCTAAGTGCATTCCAGTTTGGCATAAAGACTATATCATGTACTAGCAGATTTATAACTTAAGGTTTATTCACAGTCGAGTTACTATTCACTCCGTATTCTAGCCCCATTTATTATTAGTAATATGATTTGTAAAGAGAACTGCTAGCTTAGGAAGGGGATGTTATGATTGGTTGAACTTTGTAACAAGATCACGTGATTTGTACCAACACGTGTCGAGTTCTTTGAGAATAAACTTTGCTCTTGTGCGAAGTGGATGTACGTTCTCGATCTCTTGCTCATAACACCTTTAAACGCACAAATGGACAAAAACCTTTAAGGAAAAAGCGATAACACAAAGTGGTTTGGTTGTTTATGAACATTGATCTTCAGTCTAACTGCGCACGTATAGCTTAAATATGGGTTATAGGCGAATTATGCTATGTGGACAGTCGAACCTGCAAGCTACCGGCATTGTGAAAAATAAATTGAATACTGAAGTGAGAATAATATTGTCAATTGGGAATTTTGGAAGTGACTGTACAATAAAAAGTGTGAACGATTAATTCATTTAATTGTTAATTGATAACTCCAGAAAATACCATATCATACCATAATGCTCTTTGTTTATCACCCCAAAATTTTGCATAAGCATTGTTTTCAGTTTCTCTTGGGGCCATTTAATTCCCAAGAGAAACTGAAGCCAATGCTTATGCAAAATTTTGACAATATTATTCTCACTTCAGTTTTCAATTTATTTTTCACAATGCATAGCTTGCAGGTTCGACTGTCCACATAGTTTACAGGAACATTGGTAGCTATTAACATTTGATATGCTACAATTGCTTGAGAAAACATTTCTTGAGAAAAGATGAACTTCAAAGGTGGCAATATGTACGCCTTTAAGTTCATATATGTATATCCTCATTTCTATGTAGAGTCTGAAAATATTGTACTAATTTATGCATGGATGGTATTTCCAACAATACACGTCCCTTCACTATGACTGTTATGATACCTATCTCTAGCATGAGAATCAAATACTTTATATCCCCCAGTTTCTCTTGGGAATTAAAATGGCCCCAAGAGAAACTGAAAACAATGGTTATGCAAAATTTTGGGGTGACAAACAAAGAGCATTATGGTATGTTATGGTATTTTCTGGAGCGGTCAATTGTATAATATTAATCCCTGGGTATTGTTATTCATGACATTATAATAAGGTATGGGGAATCAATCTGACCTGGGACAAGCCCAAGACAGACTGAATTGAATGTAGGTAAGCTGGAATCCGACTTACTCGCTCGGGAGGGCGGGTGGGTCGCCAAACGCCCCTCTTGTCGGACACAGTGAAGTGAATGGCACAAAGCGTGCTAATGTTTCCTATTATATATACTCTCAGAGCTAGCTCCCAAGGACCCTTGGGGATAAAGCTGTCACTCACAAGTACTAAGCATATTGAAACGTAACTTGCGGTTCAAATTCCAACATGGGGTCGATTGCGAGGTGGAAGGTGAACACGACTAATAAGCTTGTGATAATGTGATACGTGACCTTATAGTTTTGCTCTAACGAGGATATCTCCCAGCGATTTTGCTCTTTCATATGAAATCCCGCCCGTCCGGCTCGTTGTATATTTCTCTCAGTAGTGGTTGATCTTAATTAAGTGCCATTTGCTCATTAAAATGTTTTTAAGGTTCTGCAAAGCAGGGTGGTAGGTGGTAACGAAAGGCAGAATTTTCTTTCGCCCTTCATCGTTCTTTTGTAAAGCTGACTTCCGTTTGGTAAATTTAACCTCAGAGGTGGCTTTTTTCTATGAGATTGTAAGAGTAACCTCTAGCGGGAAGGCGTTTTTTGAAGTTGTAGATGTTCTCATAGAAGGATTTAGCTGAGGAGTTAGTTCTCAGAAGTCTTAGGGTTTAGCCCTTTATGAGACCTTTTCTGACCCCGTGAGGGTTACAGGAAGAGAAATGCGTGTATTGAAAAGTTTATGTAGGTTTAAAATGTTTGCGGATGTCAAGGATTCCTTGGTTGTGAAATCTCCTTTCCCAGTATATAGAATCGAGATTGAAACAAGTTTTTGTTTTTTTTCCGGCCGCCTGAGGTCTTCGAGTCAACTTTCGCCTAAATCATTGTTAGAGATAACTTTCGCACAAAGTAAACAAATTTGCTCCTTCGATGAGATACACACACACGTTCAATAGATTTACTCGCAGTGGAATCAGCACATTCCGCCATTGAAGTCAAAGACTCGCAAATGAAACCTGAAACACCAAATGCGAGTCACGCCACTCCCCATTTTTGGCGCGAAATGCAAATGGGAACCCTTCAAGCGAGACAAGTCGACCTCTCGCGACTTCGTCGCTCGCGGTCGGCCGCTTTGCTGCCAAAAAAGGCTCGCTCCGCTCGCCAAGAGGTCGACTTGTAACAAGTCTAAGTTCTTTATATGCAGCAAGTTTCAAAAAACGAACAATCAAATAATAAATTATATGCGTTATTGGTCAGTGTCGGTTCGGGTACTTTGAAGGTTAGTTCGTGACTATATTTCAACTTGACTCGTGCATCCTTCGATCCATCCACCCATCCTTAATCCAATAAAATAATTTTTTACCATTGTCATCACCATACCATCATCATCATCATCATCATCATCGTCAGCATTGTCGTCGACAGCACCATAATCATCTTTATTTTCACCATCAACATCACCATCGTCACCATCATCGCTAATGATCGTCATTATCTTCGTTATCATTATTATCGTCTTTGTCAATCTCTCGGCAAGATAGTCATCATCATCGTCGTCATTATTATTATTACCATCATCATCATCATCATCATCATCATCATCGTTATCCTTCCTGTCACATTGTCATCATTGCCATCTCCATTATCCTTCCAATCACATTATCACAATCATCATCATCAATAGCAACAACAGCATCATCTTCATGATCTTTAACGTCGTTTTATTTGTTTTTCTTCTAGGACACTTAACCATTGGAATCTCGTCAATCACTCGTCCATTAAAAGCAAATTACCTCCCCAGAACTGTAAAACTTTTAATTGAAAATCTTAGCGAGAAAGACAGGAAAGAGGTTTACCTGGTAATATTCTTGGCAGACTTTGATGAAGCACTAAAAAATGGTACATTGAAAGAATTTTTGACTCTCTTCAAGACATTCATTGATGACAGTTTACTTCATGTGATTGCTGCTCCGCGAGAATATTATCCAGCCCTTTCAAATATGAAAAGGAAATTCGACGACTCACAGGATCGAATAATGTGGCGTTCGAAACTGGTGATAGACTTTTCTTTCTTAATGTGCTATTGCAAAGACTTTTCACCTTATTATCTTCATTTAGAAGACGACTTGATTCCAGCGCCAAGTTTTTATCCAAAACTACAAGATTTCATCGCCTCGCAGAAGAATCCGTGGCCAATTTTAGACGCTGCATTTATGGGTCACACAGCTAAGATTTATCATTCGACTGACCTTGAAAACCTCGCCTCTTTTTTCTTCCTCATGTACGACGAAATGCCTGGAGACTGGTTAATAGCATACTGGCGAGGAATCAAATACGATGGGAAATACTTCAAAGCCTTTGTACTACCCCACGCGTCGTTTTTCCAGCATATCGGAGATAACTCCTCCTTTAAAGAGAACATAAATTCTTATAAGTCAAAGGAGCAATTTTTTGACGCATATGATGTCAAGTACAGGGGCTTGAATCCTCAAGCAACGATTAGCAGCTCTTTTGTGTCTAGTGATGGATCACAACCCCAAAGTGCCTACACCAAGGGCACTGGCCATTTTTGGGCCAAGCAGCCGAAGACAGATGACTTCATTCTTATCAAGTTTACTTCTGTAACCACCGTCCGTGAAGTATTTGTAGACACGGGTTCCTTAAACGCCCCCAAAGATATACTAAGATCGGGCGTTTTGCAGGCAAGTTTTCAAAATGAAAAGATGCCTGATGAAGCAAACAAAGATCCACAGTGCCAAGACTTCGAAACAATCGGCCACTTCAAAGATGGTAGGCTGAAAATATCTTTGAGCCAAAGTAGGAAACTACATTGTCTAAGAATTCTGGTCACTGGAGGTCAAAGTGAATGGATTTTTTTCAGGGAAATTGATGTTTTGCAGTCTTGAAAAGATAGTAGTTTAATATTTAAGTAACAATTTAATTAAAATAGTGCTGACAATGCATAAACAAGGAGAAATAGGCTCCCCGCTCTGCAAAGTCTTACCCATTGAAGATTATACTTACCGAGGCGAAACGAAAACAGATCGTGATCTTAGTTAATCGGTAAGGTACGAGTGGTTACAAAGTCTACAATCCATACCCGAGGGTACTCAACAAAGTTTTTAGTATGCGGGGAGGCTCCGCCCCGAAGTCCAACCCCTGACTCTGAAATATACCCTTTATGACACTGAAAGGCACCCATCTATTGATAAATGGCACCCGTTTTACATACCTAGGTTAGAACTTACATTCCTTTAACTGATGTAAATGCACTGTCTTTTAAATATGATTAAACCACATAGCAAGAACTTGTGTCTCGACTTTTGGGCCTTTTTACAGAACGAAATGACGTATTTCCTAACCGTTTCATTTGCTTCGAACCCTCGCATATACATGAAGCCTGAAAAAGGTACCCCTTTCGGGCGGAGCTTTGGCTTTGATGGATTGTGCTCGAAAAAGTACCATAATATGCTGCTAGCAGTGCTCGTGTATTACTAAAGTTTTGCCAACATTGGTGCTAGTTTTTGTTAATTATGCTCATTTTGGCAAAAAATGCAGAAATTATGCTTCTACTTTTTACTTTAAGCCAGGTAAAAACACCTCAACAAGTACCTAACAAACACGTTGATGCAAAAAACACATTTACCCTGTTTACATCTAGAAAGTTTACGAGTGCATTGTCTGACAAATCTCAAACAATAAATGCAGCCCGCGGACGCCATCTCTGATAACCGAGCTAGTTATGCGCATGCGTTGAATCTTGTGGCATTGAAAGGTCCTGTGTCACTTCCTGTGGGAATGAGACAACTGATAAGCAGACAACAAATTGATTTTGTTACTTAAATTTGCCTGTAACGCTGCTCTCGGGCCAAAACAATTGGTTGCATGATTAATAAATAACAATTTTGTGCTGCAAAACGTAAGAAAAGTGCATATTATGCTAGTAGTGCTTTAGGAAAATAGGTGAAAATTATCCTCGTGATGACGAATTACGCCAACAAATATGCTAGCACAATCTATCAAAGCCTATCGGAGCCTCCCCCAATAGGCCATCATAGAAAGTACCCCCCCCCCCCCCCCACCACCCCGCTTCTCAGGAATCCATAGACCTGATAGCTTCTAACAAAATATTCATGTTTCTAATAAACCCCCCTAGCGGAAATGCTAAAATACAAAAACTAATAGCAAAACATATATTCGAATGCTTTGTAAAATGGAAAGGGGAAGACGGCAAAAAGTAAAGATTTGTTGTTTGTAATTTTAGTTATTTGGAAATAGTTGATATACCATTTATAAATAAATAAAATATGTATGTATGTATGTAGCTTCTTCCCTCTTCATCACTACAACGATTTTCAGCTTCCAGGCATGTTTAGAGTACAGTAGTGCACGGCTTCTCATCTAAAAGCTTCAATGAACTCATAATTCCTAATTCAGCAAAGGCCACTTCGAAAGTACCATATATAAAAATATATAATAATCTCAAGTTGCCGTTTGAGTGGAGCCTCGTGTAAACCTAACGTTCCGTTGTCTTTTTGCACGAACTGCACGCGCAATGGTCACAGTTATCCACAATGCGTAATTGTTCCAGTTAAAGAGTCCTTCCAACTCACTTCTCTTGTTGGTGTTTTTTTTTCTTTATATACGTTCAGGAGTTGTTAGCACAACTGCGATTGCACCCAAATACGCTGAGTATGCACATTTTAGACAAACTGACGCATTGCACGTGCAAATGGCTCATCCTCGGTGTAAAAACTAGCCTCCCATGCAGGCGTTTTTAGGGGAGCTCGTTTTTCTTCCCTCCCCACAAACGACTGCTCAACTGAAGATAACATTCCTTTCCCAAGCTTAGCCAATCACATTGTACTTTCCAAATTCTGGAAAGTTGACCTTGACCGCAAGGTAATCTGATAATTACTCGATCTGCATTAAACACTGGGAAAGCTTTCTGACCTGCAATAAATGTTAGATTCAGAGCGGCAAAATAAGAATTAGTCAAAATTCAGAATACTCCGTGCACTGCATAACCTTAGCGAAGGAAAGAAAAGAAGGAAAACGGTAACTCTAAGGTCACGTTCAGTCTTGTTTAGCCTGTCAACACTTAATTGCACAATTGTTGATTGGTCACTTACCACGCAAATAAAACAATGAGAAAGGAATGTTGTTTTCCGTTGAGCAGGCGTTTGTGGGGAGGGAAGAAATACGAGCTCCCCTAAAAACGCCTACGTGGGAGGCTATGCAAAAACCTGTGAAACTCACAACTGACGTAAAACAATGAATACAAAGAAGCCACTGAGAAGTCAACACAATAGAGCCAAGTAAAATAATAGCTGGAAAACAAAGAAAAACTTCACAGGTTTTTACACCAAGGTAAACCCGTGCAAATCATGCACAAGAGAAAATTGCAAAAGCATGGTTTACATGAACCACTACTTGAGAATATTATGGTATTTTTCCAGTGGCCTTTTGCATCTCAACAAAAAACCGAAAAGTAAACCCAGTCGGTTGCATTTCAGTGTAACAACAAATAAAATTGGCAATGTTCTCTATAGGGCAAAGTGAATAAGACTCCCGACTCCATTTGGCCAGGTTCAGATTTTAAGTCAAGCGCACATCACACCTAACAAATGCAAGTATTTTTACTATATTTTATAAAATGTTCATGTTGCCTTTTACACTTTTAACACTACAATTTGTTTGGATGTTTCTTGGTGTTGTGGAAACTATTGTACGGGTTAGCTATATTAGGCTGATTTAGCAACAGAACGGGAACGTCATTTGACGATGGGAAAGCGTGCGGAAAGGACTAAACTCGACTTCCGGTGCCCAATTTGCCGCTGTGCCATTGGTCAAGCCAGTTGTTTGATTTGCGCGCGCCGTCGTAATATGACGTTCCCGTTCTGTTGCTAAATCAGCCTATTGTGTTGTGGTGGAGATAGGATAATGATCGAGTTACGAGTCTGAGGTGAGTCAGAGTTGAGTTTGAGTTAGTGAGTGAAGATTGAGTAAGGTTTGGGTTACCGTTTTTAGAGTTTAATCATTTTATTTATTTTTTATTTTTACACTCTGTGAATGCAAAAGATGCCAAAGATTATCGGTGTTACACATATTTTTATATATCAAGTGCCTATATTTAATTATTTTTCAATCAGTTTACAAAAGGGAAAGGGTGTAGACCACACCTCCCCTTCCCTCCCCTCCCCTGCCCCAAGACCATGGACGCAAGAAACAAGCTTTAAGTAATGAGCACATTATTTCAATACTCAAAGGACGTATGATTACCATCGCTTAATTCCCGTTATCATTTTCCTCGATTTAACCAAGAAGATCAAAGGACTTCCTCAGAAAGCACATCAGACATCATACATATACACACATCAGACGTCTGACATCATTTGGCCTACTCTAGGACCTTAAGTCGCTGTAACTAAAGGCGACTTGAAGCGATTTAAGGCAACTTTAAGCGACTTTAGGAAAATTTGCTGAAAATGATATGCGATTTAAGGCAACTTCATGCAACTTTACGCGATTTAAGGTGACCTAACGCAAATTAATGTACAATGTAAGTATATATAAAATTGACATCAGCTACTGAGAAAAACACCTCTCTATGGACACAATATCATAGCAGAATTGAATTCAGTCTTGGATGTACCTAAGTTCCAAGTGTTAAGTTGTCAGCATTTTTCACGCTTATAAATAACAATAATTAAAAAGAGAGAAGAACAGCAACAAGGTAATGCAACATAATGCAATAACACATTATCTGAAATAAGAATAAGAATAACAATCTCAATACATATAATAGTATAATTATATAGAGGATATTACACAGTGGCACGAAGATATGAATTTTATTTTCGAGTGGCAAAACAATATTTTCCGAACGAGCGCAGCGAGAGAGTAAAATATTGTTTTTGCCACGAGAAAATAAAATTAATATCTTCAAGCCGCTGTGTAATGTTCTTTTTATTATATAGACAAAAAGACATCGATCAAATAATAGAGGGAAATTACCGAAGTTACGTCATCGATAAACTCACGTGTGAGATTATGGAAAATAAACCACTCGGATCCCGGATGTAGTTTTTATGAATTTTACGAGTGGTATATTTTCCAGTAAAACACTCGTGTCTATATAATAACATGCTACCTTATACTTTGAACATTAAATATCAGACATCACACATATTGGAAATCAGATGTCTGACAGCAGACATCGGACAGGAGACTTCTGACATCTAATATCAAACATCATACATATTTTACACATCAGATGTCTGACATCTGTTACTAAACATCTGTAATCTGTCATCAGACGTCTGATATATAATATCAGACAACAGACATATCGGAAATCAGACGTCTGACATCTGCTGACAGCAGACATCATACATATATTGGAAATCAGACGTCTGACCGCAGACATCGGACATGAGACGTCCAACATCTAACATCTGACATCAGACGTCTGACATCTATTATTAAACATGCGTAATCTGTCATCAGACGTCTGATATATAGTATCAGGCATCAGACATATTTCGGAAATCAGACATCTGACATCTGCTTACATCAGACGTCTGACATCAGACACCAGATATATATCAGACATCAGACTTCTAGTGACATCTGCTTACATCAGACATCTGACAGCAGACATCATACATATATCACACATCAGACGTCTGACATCTGACCTCTTGACATATTTTACACATCAGACATCTGACATCTATTATTAAACATCTGTAATGTGTCATCAGACATCTGATACATAATATCAGGCACCATACATATATCGGAAATCAGATGTCTGACATCTGCTTACATCAGACGTCTGACATCAGACACCAGATATATATCAGACATCAGACGTCTAGTGACATCTGCTTACATCAGACATCTGACAGCAGACATCGGACATCAGACATCATACATATTTTACACATCAGACGTCTGACATCTGACTTCTTGACACCAGGCGTCTGACATCTGTTAGTAGACTTCTGTCATCAGACGTCTAATATCTAACAACAGACGTCAGACATATATCTACCAACTGACATCTAACATCAGACGTCTGACATCACACATCATACATATTTGACACATCAGACGTTTGACATCCGAACTTCTTGAAAGCAGACATCTGACATCTGACATAAGATGTCTGACATCAAATACCAGATATACCGGTATGTCAGACATCAGACATCATACATACCGTATTTATTCGACTATAAGCCGAGCGATTTTTACACAAATTAAAACTGAACTGAATTAAAATTTGGGCTCTAGAGGGGGTCTCGGCTTATAGCCGAAAGTTTTTGAAAAAAAATTTTTCCGGCACATGGAAACTCTACTAAATCGAGATGTATTTACGTATAAGCCGAGCTTTAAGAATGTGGTGGCTCCTAAAGGAGCCGTTTGTTAAATTTAATGTGTTTTCACAGAAAAGATAAAGATTCTTGATAGGGAATAACCGTGACGCTGACGGGATGTGATTACAAATCGATGGAATTTGACTGTTTGTTGCTCCAAATCTTCAGGGAGACGCTGAGTGAGTGTTGTTTTGGTTCGAAGGCTGACGGAATGGCGGCGCTTCCATTAATTTCTGGTACCAGCCGAGGGACGCTTTAAACTCGGGATCCTCGCTGAATTCCTTTGCCTTTAGACGTAGCATCAATCCGCTAACAGCTATTCCTATGCAAAACGAAGTGAGAACTTAGGGAAGGTTACGAAACGATCGAAAGGTTAAAAATTTGACACGTCTTGAATTTGTTTTGACATTTGTGAAAACTGGCCAATGAGAGTCTTTCATACACAATGTTGTCACATGATACTACGATAGTTTTGAGAGTCACACATTCAACAACACATACTCACTCTGCAATCAGCTGATTGATTTATTTCGTGATCTTGTTTCTGTTGCTCGACAAAAAACTTACCTTGGGTTCTCTGCTCTGTAAACCATTCCAGTATTCTTTGATCGAGCTCCGGATATTCGGCGTGAAGCATCCCATCGTCTTCCGTTTCGCTGATAATTTAATCTCGCCGTTATAAAGGTTCGCTTGATCTTTCCTCCAGTGACGGACCATGGACTCACTGATGCCATATTCTCTGGCGATTTCAGAGTTATTTTCAGCAGCTTCTGCTTCGGCGACTATTGTAAGTTTAAGCGCGAGGTTGTATGACGTGCAACGAGCTTTGGTCATGATGACAACTTGACTTGAAATAAACGATTGCGAACACGAGATTGTTTGATAGACGCTACGGATGTCTAGGTACTGGTGATGCCGCTTAACAACACAGTTTTAAATTCATTTTTTGGATCACATTAATTCACCTGAGTTATGATTCATTGCTTTTCAATTGAATAGTTACTTACGGTTAATACTAATAGTATTTATTAATTCGCGTGTGCTTTCTAAGAAGGAAGCTGTTTGCATAATAAATCATCATTGCATCTCTTGTATACGCGCGTGTGTGTTATCGTCTAAGCCTCATTTATGACCATCAATGTGATTTTTTCCGAAAATGTTAGGTTTTCCCGTAGTTACCAATTCAGTCTTGTAATAATGAATGGGTCTCGGCTTCTAGCCGGGTGTTTTCGATTTATTTTTGGTTCTCGTTATGCTGAGTCTACACGTTCAAAGTTTGGGGTCTCGGCTTATAGCCGAGATCGGCTTATAGTCGAATAAATACGGTATATTGGAAATCAGACGTCTGACAGCAGACAGCGGACATGAGACGTCTGACATCAGACATCACACATATTTTACACATCAGATGTGTGACATTTGTTAGTAAACATCTGTAATCTGTCATCAGACGTCTGATATACAATATCAGACATCAGACATGTATTGGAAATCAGACATCTGACAGGAGACATAGGACGTCCAATATCTGTCATCAGACAACTGACATCTAACATCAGATGTCTGACATCAGACATCACACATATTGGAAATCAGATGTCTAGCTGACAGCAGACATTGGACATCAGACGTCTGATATCTGTCGTCAGACAACTGACTTTTAACATCAGACATCAGACATCTGACATCAGACATCATACATATATCACACATCAGACGTCTTACATAATTTGGCCTACTCTGGGACCTTAAGTCAGTGTAACTTAAGCTGACTTAAAGCGATTTAAGGCATTTTTTTGTGACTTTAGGAAAATTTGCTCAAAACATTACGCGATTTAAGGCAACTTTAGGTGATGTTAGGCAATTTAAGGTGACCTAAGGCAAATGAAATGTACAATGTAAGTATATATAAAATTGACATCAGCTACTGAGAAAAACACCCCTCTATGGACACAGTATGATAGCAGAATTGAATTCAGTCTTGGATGTACCTAAGTTCCAAGTATTCAGTTGTCAGCATTTTTCATGATCATAAATAATTTAATTATTGAAAAGAGAGAACAATAGCAATAAGATAATGCAACATAATATAATAACACAATATATGAAATAACAATAATAGTAACAATAACAATCTCAGCACATATAATAGTATAATATTGATGCTACATTTTGAACATTAAATATCCATGGTGCTGGTTTATGCATCAGTCAATTCCAGCTGTGCCCAGACCCCCCCCCCCCCCCCCGGCTACTGTGGGGCATTTGCCCACCCTGTCAGTCCCTGGGGTAGGGCATTTGCAAATTTTACGCTGCCCGGGGGCCAGGCATTTGCCAACCCCGGGGCCAACTGCTTTTCTTTTCCAAAAAACAAAACCCTAAAATGACTGAAAGGCAAGCAACTTTGTTTACCAAGAGTGATGTTATGGTAGGGATTTTTTGTGCCTGAGTACATTATTTCAATACATCTCTGTAAAATACAGAGCTGGTGTGTAGCAGAAGTAAGTACATTTATTCATAATTTAACAACAAACATTAAACTAATCAATCTAAAATCACTTATCGTTATCACTCACTAAGGAAATGACGATCTCTCATTTTTCCATTGTGTGTCTTGCCAAAAGAGGATGTTTTTCCAATTTTGCATTCCAAATACAAAATTGGTCTTCCTCGCCCATTGCACCTTTTCTGCCACAGTCAAACAAAACACTCCAATATTTCCAACTGCTTGATTCGCTAACGAACCGTACTCTCTCTCCATGGTCTCTTTGGAAACTTTCCAGCCGGGTTGATTTAACCGATTCAAATAAACAGCCCCGCACTGGTCCACGTGGCAACGTTTACGCTGTCGGCATGAAAGGAGGCAAGCGTCATGTTCAAACCGACGGCAGAACAAAGTATAAACGTTTACATTATTATCTCGGAAATTTCCATTTAAGGGGAGACCTTCAAACGAAAACGAAACGCACAACAAGTATGTACACATTTCCACCCTCCATCTTGTCTCCCACATAATTCTACTGCAGCCGCTAGTCTCCATTGTTTCTAGGCCCCGCCCTCTCCCTGCCTCCTGACAGCTAGTCACGTGCCCAAAACAATCTCGCACATTACTGGAAAATCATTCTCGCTGCTACACAGCCGTTTTTAGAGTCGCACGCAATGCAGCTGTGTAGAAGACTAGCCAATTCAGCTGTCAATTGCTGGAGAAGGTGGAAGATTAAAGGAAGAAGCGGCATAGGTCTGTGGACTACCTATGCAGTCATAAATAAATGTAGTCGAAGAAGCATATCTGAGAAAAAACTAAATCGATAAAATCGTTGTATTAAAGTACTAATGATAGACCAAATTATTTTTTTCCTAAGGCAGCGGTGTTAGCACTGCGAGTGAACATGATAAAACCATTGCTGACATTACCGAGAGATGAAAGATTACATTTTGTATTTAGTAAACCAAATCCAGGATTTAAAATTAATAAAGGATAAAATTTAATGACAACGGAAAGAGTTAATTTTGAAACTAATGACACGCTATATATCTCACACATACCCCATTTAAAGTACTTCGGAATATAAGAATCTGCCGGATTCTAGAATTCGGGAGATTTTTGCTTGTGAAATCCGGAAGGAAAAGTGTTGGTTTATACTCCATTTCCACATTTCCCATAATGCACCTTATTTGCCCCCCCACCCCCAAATTTTGCATAACCTTTGTTTTTCATTTCTCCTGGGTATTACAGCCGCCCAAAGAGAAATTGAAAACACTGCTTATGCGAATTTTTGGGGGGGCAAATAAGGTGCATTGTGGAATTGAAGTGGAGTATGAGGAGAGGGGGGTAAGCTGGACTACCAGGAAGAAAAACCTCTCGGAGCAAGAGAAAGGACCAACAACAAACCATGGACACGGCCTGATCGCGCTTAATTTCACTTTAATCGTTCATTTCAGCTTATGCTTAAGTTTTAGACAAACTACGTTGACATTTGAATACTCCTTGACAGTCCTAGTGTCCCTTGGTGGTCTATCACGGGGATGGGACCGTGTAGCCTGAAAAATAGACAGATATTGTTTCAGAATTAAAATGTAAAAGGAAATTTTAAAAATTACCGGAACTTACAAAACTAAATCATACACTCTATCAACAAAGTTGTGTGCGTGTTTGGATAAAAAAATACATTGGAAAATTCAAATATACTTATGATTTAATCTACTAAAACGACTCGCCACCGCGCTGATTTACTCACTTTACCTGTCAAATTAGTGCAAATGCACTCTCCTCAAATATTCCTTAACAAATACATAATAGAGGAGAAATCGTTACGTCACGTTACCATGGTAGCGAAATTTCTGGATGACAACAAACCGAAAACGTCACTCAAAAAATGAAATCGCACTGTTTCAGACTTCATCGATCTTTATTTTGTCAAATGTTGGCGAAATTTTCTGGGGTTGAATCCAAAAGGCCCGTACTTACTTCACCTACTCCATAAAGCAGGCGAGTGAAATTGAGAAGTTTCATGTCGCGGTCGTGCAACAACGGCTAAGAAATGTACTAAAAGGCGTGATGCACGTGCTAAAGCTATTGCTTTTTTGTCGTTCTCGTTGCCGTCACCGTCGTCGTTGATTAGACTTGAAGAAATCTGGCTACCATGGTAACGTGACGTCACACTTCTCCTCTCTGTTAAGTTTCCCCAACTGGGCTGGCCGCGGATTGAGACTGGATGCTACCGTGAAAAATCCAGCTAGTGGGCAATACGGGACTCAATCCTCGGTGGCCTCTACCTTCATGCGAGTTCCACGCGCCGCTGAACACTCACTTTGATAAAATAATGCTAAATTGAGTGTAATGTAATGACTCAATAAGTAAAAATAGAAATAAAACCTTTTTGTACAAAAAATGCAAATTTCGAAAAACATGGCTGTCAAAACTCGGTTGCCATGGTAACGTCATTGTTGACATACATGTCACGACGACTTTAAAATGTTCCCAGATAAGTTTTAGAAGGAGTCCTCAAGTTTGGCGCTCTTCAACCAACCCCCGCCCCCGTCTAAATAGGGTTTACAAAAGCTTGAGCCAATGATAATGATCACTCGCTTACCTTTAGCCTTGCAGGCCGAACAGCAATTTTCCAGCATATAGGCGGGGTTTTTGCAGCACTCGTTTCCATTTGCCCAATAAACACAGTGAGAGTTATCGTCGCTGCAAGAGTTTGCTTTAATGTTCTGTAAAACTATGGTGACAATGATCCATGTTAGTAAAAGTATACAGCTGTTTCGTGAAAGGTCGTCGGGAAAATGTGCAAGCGACAATCCCGAAAGGTAATATTGAATGTAATAATAATCAATACATTGTTTCTTGAAACTGTAGCTGTCAAACCTACTTTTGTTGCTTTTCTTTAGCACTCGCAATATACCGTGGATGTTCTTTCAGATTTCTTTGAAAAAATATGAACACAAAACCACTCACAAAACTTTTCGGGATTGTCGCGTGCACTTTTTCCGACAACCTTTCTCGAAATAGCACTAGCTGTTGAACTTTTAATGGACAGGAGAAGTCGTTACGTCACGTTGCCACGGTAGCGAAATTTCTGGATGACAACAAACTGGAAACATCACTTGTAAAGTGTATTCAAACTGTTTTAGACTTCATCGATCTTATTCATTTCAATTCAGTTGGTAGAATGTTGACGAACTTTTCTGGTGACTTTCTTCCTTACTCAGTAACCTGCAACTCAGATTTGTTTGCTGACGATACTGTCCTTCATCGACACATAGAAAATAGATCGGATTGCGATCTACTTCAAGAGGACTTGACATCTGCCTCTGAATGGTGCAAGAGTTGGCTTGTTACTCTTAAGACCGAGAAGTGCGAAGTCCTACACATTACACGGAAGAATGATCCAATAAGATGTCAATATTCGTTGAATAACATCTTACTACCGGAAGTGGACCACCACAAACACCTGGGAGTTTGGTTGGAGTCGTCTTTATCATGGGATTATCACATTAACTCAATTTGTGCTAAAGCTAACAAGGTGTTGGGCTTGATTAAAAGGACATTTGGTTATTCAAACAAGACTGGTATCAAGACAGCTTTTAAGGCGCTAGTGATACCTATCCTCGAGTACGCCTGCCCAGTCTGGAATCCTTATCTGGTGAAACACACTAAGGCAATCGAAGCAATTCAGAGAAGAGCGTCCCGACTAATATGTGGCCCCGACAAAGAATATCCTGAAAGACTTTTAGAGTTAAAATGGGACTCTTTAGAACTGAGACGGAAATATCTTAGCCTAGTTCAAACGTATAAGATTATATTTGGTTACTGTGATATCAATTGCCATCATTACTTTGATATTATTGGAATAACTCGAACTAGAAGTAAGCATGAGTATAAAATAAGGCCTAAAGTTGCCCGTACAAATTATTTTAAATATTCATTTTTTCATAGATATATTAATGATTGGAACTCTTTGCCTTCTGAAGTAATGTCATCTCCTAGCCTTCAGTCTTTTAAAGTTTCACTGATTAAGTACCTTCGCTCATAATTTACCTTAAAATATTAGGCATAGTGTCTTTAATATAAGTTTATGCATCATTATTATTAGGCATCTAGGTTTATAATTTATAGTCTAATTTATAGTCTTTTAATATATGTTTATATATTAATTAATTATTTTTTTTCTTTTTTTTCTTTTTTCTTTTTTGGAAGGTATGTCTTAGCATGGGAATTTGGTTTCCCCCTACTACCGTCCTGTTAACCATTTTTGTATTTTTGTTCGATTGTATATGTTAGTATTAGTTCATTTGTATCAGTTATGTATGGTTACGAACTGTGATTAAAGATTAAAGATTAAAGATTTCTGGAGTTGAATCGAAAATGACCGTTTAGAAAAAGATAATTCTGTGTTGTGTTCACGTGCTCCACAAAGAGGGCGCGCGAAATTAGGAAGTTTCATGTGCACTCGACGTGCAACGACGGCTAACAGATGTCCAGAAATTTTGCAACCATGGTTACGTGACGTCACACTTCTCCTCGATCTCTATTGACCAGAGAGAAATCGTTGTTTTTCCGATGTTTGCAGAACAAAGATGTCCACACAAAAAAGAATGAAACAAACGACAACTGTTTAACACATAGTAACCCTCGTAGACAGCTGTTGCTAAAAATCCCACGTTCGAGGGATGCATTTCAGTCAATTTTTTACACTAAAGAAGAAAACCTCTAGAGTCCCAGATGAAGATTTGTCTGCGGTAGACTGATTTTTTTTTCAGTTGTTATTATTAGGTTACCGCAAAAAGAGTTACACAAAGGAAAGGTGTGGGGAAGGAGAAGGTGGTAGTAGAAGGCAAAATGTTTCATTCTTCTTCTGCCTCACATCTATCCATAAGAAGAAACAAACAGCGGAGAAGGAATCTGTTCATTTTGATCTCTTGTTAAATCCTGGGTCATCTTGACTCACAACTTCCAAATTATATTATTATTATTATTAAATTTCAGAATCTCACAAAAAAGAATATCGCTTGTGGGGAGGAACGTTGCGTTGCGTTACAAAGAACCCGCTGTTTACAAGATTGCATAGAACCTAGTCGTTACAACTGGAAAGATTCAACGTTTATAAGAAGACACGTTCCATTTTCCGATTACATACTTATTATATGGTTGCACCAAACACAGCAGTTTCCTTCCATGTAACCTGGGTTCTTTTTGCATTCGCCTCTGAGCGCCCAGTTGCCACAGTAAGGCGATTTGTCAACACAACTTGCATCTGAGAGAGAAACAACATGAGACATTTGTAGTCACTTTACAGCATAACTGGCTTCTAAACAAGATCTGGAAGGTCTGGACTGGAACAACGCGAGAATCGGATAACGCAACCCAAAGCGCTAAGGGCGTGGGAAGGGGCTAGCGGAAGTGTAAAGAAAGGTTAGCCTATTTATTTGGCTTTTCCCACACAGTATGCATTGAAATTTGAGTTCAGTTTTCGCGTTAATCAATTAAAAAGAAAACAAGCTCCTTCCCAGTACCTCTCTTTTCTAATTCGAGCTTAGGGAAACTGGCTGCGAACAAGGCCTGGCTTGGGCTGTGATTTTGTAAATAAAGACTTTTTGATTGGTCAATCAAGCGATTGTGAGGGCTGAGTGTGCTTTATATATCCGGTGGTGCGGTGGAACTACGCTGTTAGCTATTGGTATCATGATAACATGAAAGCAATAATAAATCAATTCTAGATCTAATTTTAAAAATTCCTCACGGGATCAGAGGACACAATTTAAATACTGTAACCTTTTATTCTATACTCACTTAGCTTTTCTAGCCTCTGATGAGGACTAGCTTTGTCTAGTCGAAATACTGGGTAAATAAATCTGTAAGTTACCAACCCTTAGCTGTCCGATCAGCCTTGCCATCAATTTTAAGCGTTATTTTATATTGCTGATTCTGATCTTCAACCAGATCCGGCTTTCCCTCGCTACTGTTTGTCCAACTGGTGTTTGAAAGAATTGTTTGCTAATTGTTACTTAGGTAGATATTCACTCTTCCTATAAAAACGACCTTACAAGGGAGGGGAGGTGGGGGCTAAGGGTTGCGCATAAAAGGGAAGTTTTAGGTAGAGATGTGCCGCCGAGGCCATCAAACCCTGATCCTTTTGATGGCAACAATCGTTAATTTCGCTACCCTCTTTTAGACAAGATACCTTATTTTAAGACCCTGATCGGGAGACGGCTCGGTGCTTGCATTTTCGCGGGAAAAGTGCTCCAAAATGATGCTAAAATAACTTGATCTGTGTAAGCGCCGTTACATAGGCTAAAGTATAGCAGTTGGCAATACACGCTCCGGGTTATTAGCTCCAGCCCTTATTGATTTCATCTCGCATACATCATGGAATAAGATTTTTTTTCTGTTAAAAACGTAAAAATTCACCCTCTTGTCAAGGCGTCTGGTCCAAACAGACAGTACATAATATGTTCAAGATGCTACATAGTGAAGTTCTATACCCTGATCTGACCCTCTGTTCATCACTGAGCACATACACGCTTAGAACAAATAAGGGATTCCCCCCCGGAACTTACCTATTAACCTGCATTCACTTACAGGACTCTAAGGACCTGTTTACATGGAGTGGGGGACCCCGGTCTAGTGGGGTTGGTTTCTTTTGTTTTCACGCGCTGGGGGACACAAAACAAAAGAAACCTACCCCACTAGACCGGGGTCCCCCACTCCACGTAAACAGGGTCTAAATTTATAAGAAAATATTTAATAAAACATACCTTCTGAGATAAACCTCTGTGAATCGAAATTCTTCTTTGTGTTAACCTAAGAGGGGATTAAAAATAAGATTGGAGTTCTGTTCACACTATATCGGAAACCTTTTGCGCCGGCACGAAGACCATGCCGTATAGGGCTTCTATTCACACATATATAAGAACGGCTACATCGGCGCGATTTCTGTAACGGAGCGAAGCTGCTCCGCGCCTGTCTCTAAAGTGGGGAGTCACATGTCAGATAGTTGTTCACATCCTGACAGGATAGCATATCGTGTCGACACAAAGCGCTATCCATTGAACATACCGAAAATTCTCTATTACGCCCCCCCTCTCTAATAAGCCCCCCCCCCTTTTCAGAGGAGGAAAGTTAATAAGCCCCCCCCCTCCCCCTCCCCTCCATCCCTATTCAATCACAAACAATTAACATGTACTTATCAGTTATGGTATATTCAGGCTGGAAATTCATATTGTTTTGGGTCTTCGGCCGCATGACCTCCAACTTCATGTGCTTAACTTTTTCAACTTTATGCTCTAGTTCTCTGTGGAGAATTGCTACCATTTTCTTATTGCTAGAAAAAGCAGTATAGCGTCCGGTAACCACAAGTTCGTCCTCGAGAAACCTTGCTGCCGTTGATGCAATCTGTATGTATACAAAATACGCGAAAGTATGACGCGACATTTCGTATGTTCTCTGCGTTCATATTTCAGCCAGCGATCATATTTTTCTGTCCTCAGCGACAAACCGTTGAGTGGTGCCGGATCTCACAGTTGTGGAGGTGGATCAGTTCAATAACAACTATCTTGTTCAAACTATAAAACGGCAAACTGATCCTTTGATCCTTACGGCAACGCGATGAACGAGTAAACGAAAGAACAAAATACATTTTTTGTTTTAGAAAAAAATGCATCTGATGTAATTGAAGTATGAATTAATCACAAAAACAGAATTTTTTTCAACAATCTACTGACCTGTTAGCCCTTTTGGGACTTTTAAAAAACCGAAAAGACAGATTTCCCTAACCTTTAAAATACTTCAACAAGTGAAACCCCTACACTTTAGTATACCAGAAAGCGGAAAAAAGCACCCCTTCCGGGCGGAGCCTCCCTGTATAGGCCATTGTAAAGCAGGCGGTTCAGCGGGTGGTACATCTATAGATTGTATGCGAACAGATTGCTTCGGGATTCCCGGCTGTAGTCGAGTTTTCTGGATGTCTTTTCCCCAGGAGAATGCGAACAGCACACTCAACAAGACGAACTCGCACGACGCTTTCATGTTCATGACCAATTTTTTGGAAACGTTACGCGTCAGTACAATAATCGGTGAGGCACTCTTTACGACCACAGATCTCTAGTTTCTGGTTCTCTGCCTCAAGAGTTTAAATTAGATACTGCATTCTTTTGAGGCATTGTTTTCGTATCATTGAGGTTACACTCACGCGCGCAGCTGCAAAATTTGAGATTTTCAGTTTAAAGTTTTGAGGTGACACTCACGTGCGCAGCTGCAAATTAGCGATTTTTTGTTTTCGCGGCTGCAAAATTTGCCATTTTTCCTGTCTGTTCAGAAAATCGCAAAAATTGCAAAGTTGGCGATCTTTCCTGTTCATTGAAAGATTTTTTAATCTTTGCACTGTTGGTGATTTTTCGCTGTTCTTTCTCTCGCTTACAAAATTTGCGAGAACTGCGTAGAACTCAAGATCTACGATTTTTAGTGTTACAAGTTGCATTTTTTCGTGGTTCTTTGTCACAACAATTACATTGTAAACATAAGGGATCTTGTTTACTGTGGGTAATGTCGACTGAGATATCGGTCAACATAAGTACACACAAGAGCTGACCCATCACCTTTGCTAAGTCGGGGTATATTTTTGCTTATTTGTAAAACTCCGAAACTTGTTCCGTGTTAATAAAATGAACTGTCTGCAATTTTGCTCTGTTGTATTCATTTCTAGTTGTACTGAAGCAAAAATATTTATTCGCACCAAACAGTAGTTCTCAGTAACGACACGACTGAGTTCTTGGTGAGTATTTTGCAATTACGTTTTGCAAAATAGTAGAGCAACATTTAGTAAAGATCGTGTCTTATACCTATACAAAACTTGTTCATTGCTACAAATGAAATTCAAACTTTCCGTGGTAGGTGTTTTCAGCTGTGAAAAAGAAAAATAGCCAATTTTCCTAACGAATCTCGATTGTTTAAGGCTAAGCGATACCCGTTCGCACTTCCACATCCCCCTGTACAGCGAATCCTGAATCTGATAATCATTTTCCTCTAACTAATTTTAAAAATCTTAGCTTCTGGCCAAGTGTCCTGACACCTTTTGAATTAACCGTTGTTTTTTTCGACACTAAGTAAAATTTTGCCTCTTTTAATTTGAACAAGAGATTTGGATTCTTATAAACAGCTGATAAAGGAATTTACATTGCCAGCTGAAAACGGCTTAATTACGATTTCTTTTGTTGTTGGACTTGTCAAACACCTGTAAACAACTATTTTCTGCATACAAATGCTATTGATCTTTGTTAGGCCCAGTTCGAACGTCGAACTTTCATGAACTTTTCATGTACCGAACTTAATACCTATTTAGGTCGACCCGAATGATATAACGGTTCGACAGTTGATTCAGACACCGAACGTACTCCGTTGAGCTCAAGGCATTTTCACGTTGTACAATGATCTACAATCAACTGGTTCAAATCCCAAATTAAAGCTCACTTACACGAGCCTTTCGCAGAGCTTAAACCTTTTTCTTTACAATACGTTCGCGTATATACGTTAAGGTCAAATGCTTTTGTGTTTGCGTAGTTCGTTGCGGTCGAAGTTAGTTTTGGGCGTGGATTCAGCGACGAGAAATTACGTGTATGCACTATTCGTATTTGCTTGGCCCTGAAGCTGAGAGTACCCGCCGCCCGAAAAACAGTGGCAAAGTTTTAACTTTTACAGATATGGTTCAGAGACAGTTGCAATTGTCGGGAATCCACTTGACGTAAGATTTAGCACTCAAATGTTAAAACGGGATTACCATAAGATGAAATAAAAAAATACCAGGTGTTTTGAAGTTATGCAATTTTGATGACTTTTTTTTTATTGTGTTTCCACAATGTAAAAGCAGCGCGCGAATTTTTCAAACACAGCTTCAGTGTGAAAAGTTATGTCAAAATCGCATGTCTTTAATTAGAGAAAGCTCACTTTACGGCATCCAGAATTTTTCTTGTGTACATATTACTTGATCTTACAATGATATTTTCTGTTATTGCCAGACTCCTCTATTTTCTAACCAAGGTATCCGCGAGTTCCCCTTAGGTTTTCCTTTCAGTTTGATGTTTGTCATTTACCAGTAACCTCATGCGCATTTGCAGTCACGTAAATGAGAATTATGCTCCAAAATTACGCTACCATTTCGCTCACTTAAATTCCCATTTTCGTGCTGTGTTGGACCTTACGTGGTTGGACGTCAGCTTCGAAAGCAAAAGTACTGAATTAAAAAAGTTAACCTCTACCAACCGACAACTATAGTTCGTTCGGGCATGGTTTTGATGGTCAGCTTGCTTTACCTGATGAACGGATTGCTTTGGGCTTCCGGGTAATGTATTAACTCGGCTTCCCAAGGAAAATGCGACCAACAGATTCAACATGACGAACTCGTACGAAGCCTTCATGATGACCACTTTTTGGAAAGATTACTCGTGAGTACTATAGTATTTGGGGGTACCAGTGTATTTTAAATAAAAAAAAAACCGGTTTAATCATGTTAAAACCAGTTTTTCATTTCTGGACCACGACCTTGGAAAATATTTCAATTTCGATAAATTAAAATTCAGGATAATAACGAGTCTTAGAAGACACAAAGAAAAAATGAATAGACAAGTTTATTCATCTTTAATTATTTGCTTTGTTTGTATCCTCTGAGACTCGCTATCATGCTGAATTTTATCGAATTTTATAACGGAAGTGGCCTATTGTAGTAGGTAAAACCCAAATTTTTTCAATACAGCTTTCGAGATTTTATTATAGAGTTATCATTATTTCTATTGTCTAACGATTTTTAACATTCATGTGATATCAGTGCATGACTTTTCGGGAAACACCGAATTTGATCGATTATGCAATCATGATGTAATGGAAACTTCCCAGAGGAACTGAGTCTTCAAATTGCTATTACGACGACGACGGCATTGAAAACGTCGGTAAAAAAAATGATTTTGCGTTCTTTCAAGCTTAATCGCGTCTATTTAGACCCGCTCAAAATGTCAAATGCAGGCGATTTTTCCTGGAGTTGAATTCTTAAGGATTTTATTCAGGTTCAAAAAGAGGAAGGAAAATTCGTCGTCGTATGTCCACGTCCCCCATAAAACGTCAAATTAGGAGGTTTCACGTCGTAGTCCTGCAGTGAACGTCAAAGAAATGTACTTTAATAAAAGCGTGATGCAGAGCTGTTGTTTTGATCATTAAACCTATTGTTTTTTTGAAGTTGTCGTTGTGGTTGCTTAAGCTCCCTATTGTTTTCTCTAAGACGAGAAGCCTTTCAGGCGCGGATCTACACCGGTTTTGAAAAAAAAAAAAAAAAAAAAAAAAAAAAACAGTAGTTTCTCTAGCAACCTTTGTGGCATTACAGGTGTGGTATGGAATCCCTAATGAAAGGGTTCCCAAGTCTCCACTAAATAGTGGGTAAGGTGGGGAGGGAGGGTGTGTGTAAATGAGAGTGTTGTAGGCATAAAAACAAATAAAATTGGTTAACAGTTAAATAGTTAGAAAAAGCACCAATACTGAGCGACCAACAACTGCAATGCAGCCACGTCCAACACAAATATACAGTGCAAAGTAAAATGTTAAAAGTTAAAAACACCGATATTGAGCGACCAACAAACTGCAATGCAGCCACGTCCAACACAATACACAGTGCAAAATAAAACAAAAGGAACTGAAGGGTTAATATATAATATAATATAAAGTTAAGCACCTTGAAACGAGGGAAACAGGTTTCTAGGGCAAATAGATCCATTAGCTATAACCGTAGCAAGATGCCTGCAGCATTGACACATGAAAGTACTGAAAGGTCTTGGAAAAAAAAAGGTAAATGATTACTTACTCTAAAATACTTCAGATAGCCTCTGTAGCAGACCAATTAGCGAGCAAAAAAACTTGGAAACTCCTCAGCTAGTAGACAAAAATTCCTCTTCTCATGGATGTGGCCCACAAAAAGTAGCAAAAACAATTTTTTTGCTGCTCACGCCATAGTTAATCGTCAGCATGATGACGTACAATATGAGAGGAGTCTGGGGACGAACTTATCCCAGCTGAATGAAAACGAAAATGGATGAAAAAAGGGGGTTACCCTACTTAAACATGACTTTTTTAAAAAAATAGATAAATAAATAAATAAATAAACTGCCAACCAGAAAATATAATTATCTATAATGTTATTTCGTTCTTAAAACTTTGAAAGTGGCTAAAAGGCCAGTTGCTGGTCTAGTTGAAAATGGGAGGAGCATGGGGATGAATTTTTCCCAGCTAAATGAAAAAGGAAATGGGCGGGAAAAAAAAAGAAAAAGGAAAAAAAGGGGGGGTTAAACCCTCTTTAAAAATTGTTATTAAAGAAGATAAATTGCTAACCACAAAATATGATGATCTATAATATCATTTCGTTCTTTAGAACATCGAGAGTAAGGAAAAAAAAAATTTGTAGCTGTTCTAATTAAAGGAGGGTGTTAAAAAAGAACAGGGGACTCAAGTAAAAAAAAAACATGTTGCCTTTTACACTTTTAACACTAAAATTTGTTTGAATGTTTCTTGGTGTTGTGGAAACTATTGTACGGGTTAGCTTTATTGTGTTGTGGCGGAGATAGGATATTGATCGAGTTACGAGTCTGAGTTGAGTCAGAGATGAGCTAAGATTGAGTAAGGCTTGAGTTACCGTTTTTAGCGTTTATTCATTTTATTTTTTTTTATTTTTACACCCTGTGAATGCAAAAGATGCCAAAGATTATCGCTGTTACACATATTTTTATATATCAAGTGCCTATATTCAATTATTTTTCAATCAGTTTACAAAAGGAAAAGGGTGTAGACCACACCTCCCCTCCCCTGCCCTAAGACCCTGGATGCCAGGAACTACTCAAAGAACGTATGATTACCATCGCTTAATTCCTGTTATCATTTTCCTCGATTTAACCAAGAAGATCAAAGGACTACCTCAGAAAGCACACTACATTTCCGCCGATGGTTTCAACAATAAATTCTGAAGAGGGCTGGAGTATCTTAACAAAACAACCTCTTCGTTAATATCCGAAAGACTGTGTGCCAGTAGATCAACATTTAAACCCATGAATCGCTCTATTTTGTTTTGTGCAATCTTGGTTTTTAAACCGTCAATACCCGGGGGGATTACTTCCTTATAAGAGGCTAATGGGGATGTGCCTCTCGATGGGGTCGCATTTTCACGACTGGATTGACTATTATGGGGTCGCGTGTTCAATAGAGTTACTAAAATGGGGTCGCACATTTTCGGATTTTTTGGGTTAGACAGTTCTTCATATTTACGGTTAGCAAACGTACCAGAATGTTTGTACTGCAGATGAAAAGTAAAGTGTTCTTCATTCAATCTAAAAAATGGGTCCACTCATTAAAATAGAAAGTGACTAAGTTGGGATCGCTAATATTATCTAGAGCGGTTTTCACTTGACTGTCGAAAGGGATTGGTTTTGGTTTTGGTTTTGGTTCTACTACGCCCTTTGGTTGGCTAGTGTATTTACTTTGGTTTTGGTTTTACGACAGTCAAGTGAAAACCGCTCTATTTGCCCAAAAGTGACTAAGGTGGGCTCTACAATTGGCCACAGAATAAACTATAATTAGGTAGGGGCTCTGAGAAGCCAGTGGCACATAGCTAGCGAAAATTAACCCAAATACTCCCCCCTCCCCTCCCCTCCCCTCCCCTCCCCTCCCCTCCCCTCCCCTCCCCTCCCCTCCCCTCCCCTTCCCCTTCCGGAAGTCAATATCGCAAGGTATAAAATATGCACGGTGAATTGCGGGCTGGGTATTAAAAAACGAACGGAAATGCCCAAGGCAGATTAACAATAAAGGAACTTGATAAATTTGCCAATACACATAGTAAACTCTGACTGTGCACCACACTTTGGGGCGCCAAATGTATTTTTATTATTTAGAGTGGTTATTTGTATATAACCAAAACAAGGGTGGTTATTTACAAATAACCACATTACAGTTTTATTATTTCTAAACAACCAAATTATAAAATTGGTTATTTACAAATAACCAAAACTGAAATTTGTTTATTTAGCAAATAACCAAAAATTAAAAAGTGGTTATTTCTAAATAACCAAATGCGAGATTGGTTATTTATTAAATAACCAAAATGAGAGATTGGTTATTTATCAAATAACCAAAATGCGAAATTGGTTATTTATGAAATAAATAAAATGCGAAATTGGTTATTTATTAAGTAACCAAAATGCAGGCAGAATGGAAAATTGGTTATTTATAGACAAACTGGACAATTGGTTAATTAGTAAATAAACAAACATGGACCATTAAAAATCCAAGACTGTGCAAAATGGTTATTTAATACAGAAATGGTTTTGTACCCAATTTGGCCTTAGCAAGTGGCCACGTGGTCCATTTTCCCGCTCATTTCCCATAACGACTTGCAGTCTTCTATTTCCAACATGGCTTCTTCAACATAGCGCGGTTAAATGCAGAAATAGCTCCTAGCTGCTTTGAAGTTAGCTACTGACCGATCCAAATCTGATACATGCCACTACAGACTGTTCACACTTCAAAGTTCCTATTTTTCCCTAAGATTGCCGAGATCGAGCACTTTGCGTTACGGGCAGCCATCTTGGATGAGTGTCAAAACTACTTAGGGGGCGAGGGGCGGTTTGTAAGGAAGCGAGAGAAATAGTCCCTGAGTAGTTTTGACGCTCATCCAAGATGGCTGCCCGTAACGCAAAGCCTATTGCGACAGGATTCTCTAATCATCTTGATAATGTAGAATTCTGCAGGTACTTTTGATCATTGGTCAAGCCAATCTTTGCCCAAAGAGATCTCAGGGGCAGGAAAGTAGCATTTTTCTGCGTATTAATTTACTGATAATGTCCCGAGGAAAACGCTGGAATAGGATTTCCGAGACCCTAAATTTAAAAATTTTCTGTGGGAGCATGCCCCCAGATCCACAAGGTTGGGTCGTCTTCGGCGCTACAACTTTCCTCCCCACTTGCGTGCGAAAGGTGTATTAGAAGATACATCATTATGGGAGCTCTAAAGTGGAACAGATTATGATAGAAATTATGACAACTCGAAAGAACAGACGGGAGCCAACCTTAATTCTCCAATCAGCAAATGATGTGACCAATAAAATTGTCAAAGAAATCGAAAAGAGAAACACTTTATTTGGTATTTCATTCAGTTTTTAGTACGAAGTACAGAATTGAACCCAGGGATCAAAAGATTTTCGCGGAATCAGGTATCAGGATTATTTGCAACAATTTTGGATCAGGTATCAAAATTTTATGGCCAAAATGTGAGATCAGTGAGGAAAATATATACCTCGTTAAGACCCTGTTGCATAACAAAACAATGTAAAATACGATACGTTTCACGGAAATGCAAAATTATTTTTGAATATGCGTAATGCTTGAGGACTAAAGGACAAGGGAACAAATTAGTCAGAAATGAATAATGTGAAGGCACGACAATTCGTTGGATAATCTCTGGACTATCATGAAAACCAAGTGAAGTAGATAGATGACGGTAAATTAAGACTAATGGTGCTAGATGTAGGCGTATGAAGGTAAAAGAACGCTAATGAATGTAGGTGACCGTGGATAAAGGCTATTGGGGGTAGTTGAAGGCTAATGGAGGAAGATGACGGTAGATGAAGGTGAAAGAAGGCAAAGGTAAATGAAGGCTTATGTAGGTAGATGAAAATTATTGACGAAGGATGAGTGTGAATGAAGGTCAATGAATTAGAATGAAGGTGAATTAAGAATAAGGGAAGGTAAATGAAGATTAATGAAAGCGAATGAAGGTGTACGGAGGAAAATAAAAGTAAATGAAGGAAAATGAGGGTGGAAGAAGGTAAATGAACGAGAAAAGAGGAAACTGAAGGAAGTGGAAGAAGCCAGGTTGGAAATAGCAGTCTGCAAGTCGTTATGGGAAATGAGCGGGAAAATGGACCACGTGGCCACTTGCTAAGACCAAATTAGGCAAATAACCATTTCTGTATTAAATAACCATTTTTGCACAGTTTTGGATTTTTAATCGTCCATGTTTGTTTATTTGTTTTGAACCAATTGTCCAGTTTGTCTATAAATAACCAATTTTCCATTCTGCCTGCATTTTGGTTATTTAAGGTGGTCCGTTCCTATTTATAAGCGTGTTGGTTGTGTTTTTGATTCGCGTTTTTCAGAGTGAAAGATTCAACCGACTTCTATGATTTTTTGCATTCTTAATAAATAATGATGGAACTTTAAGAAAATGTTATTTATTTTCTTATAAGTATAAAAACTTTTGAGATAGCGGCATATATTTAAAACCTCATTTTTACGAAAAATGAAAATAACTTCGAAATCCCACCACAGATTTTTCCCTAACTTCAGTAAATAAGCCTCAGAGCTCCCTAGTTTTATGTCTGCAAGTTTGAAGGCAATCGTGACCGTAGAAATCTCTCCACAAAATGTTGGTCAAATTTAATGCTAAAATAATAGGCTAACACATTTGTGAACGTAAACGCACAAATAGCGGAAGAGAGCTGACAAACTACCTCTTAAGTGAAACGTTGTTCTTACCCAAAGCATTGTTGGAAGAAAATGAATAATCGGACAACTACGGCGAACACAGTTAGCGCTTTAATAGAACCAACTTTCGGCTACATGCGCGTTGAAATTAAATATATTCTATTTATCCAACTTACTCTGCATTTGTCCGTTCATTTTCGACATAAATATTAAGAAAACAAAACACAGCATCTGCAGAAACCGCTTGGCAGTTTTTAGCTTCAAAGGTTCTCGTTCTGAGGCGAAATAAGCCCGCTAGTTCGAGAGCACCTCGCCATCCATTTTTCAACTGCAATGAAAACCCTCTCGCACGATAATATATTCAAGATCTCTGACTTTCCTATCACATACCAAGACAGGAACTAACATTTGTGTCGCATGGCTCACGCTCACATGATCATGGACTCGCATGACGGGCTTCTGGAAAAGCCGGAAACCGGAATCCGGAATAGGAACGGGAATGGGAACAGGAACCAGAACCGGAACCGGAAACAGCAACGGAACAGGAACAGCAGTGTGAAGGGGAACCAATACAAGAACAGGGATATCATTTACTTTAAATTATTTTAATTCGAATTCAATTTATACAAAAAATAAGAACACTACTATGGTATAATGCTCCCCCCCCCGCCCCGAATCTCTTTATAATACGGCAGCGAGAAGGTAGAAAAAGCTGCAAGTTAAATAAGTAAAGCAACAGCTTTGCGAGTGCATCGTATCGCGCTTTCTGTCAATTTCTTCACCGCGTATGCACAACTACGATGTAAATGATCAAATCTTAAGTTCTCTTGAGAACGTGAACGGCAGGCAATAAATTTTATTGTGTCTTTCTGAGCTCGGACGCGGTCTACAGCTTCATTTCCCAACCTTTAAAAGACTGGGCAATTTGGAATTAATGAGAAATAGTTTGAATTAAGAACCGAATTCAATTTCTCAGTGGCGTTTTCGCTGGCGTTGCCGTCGTCAGATGTTAAGGTTCCTTTTGTCTCTCACAGAAAGGTGGTTATCACATGTTAATATTATTTGTCAGACCATGTGTATACGAGACACCCATCGGAGACGTTTATTGGGCTGCCATACACCTCAGGTTCGCTCCATAGATATATTGTACGGTGCTAAATTGGGAAGTTAACCAGAGATAGATAGTCCACAGCTTAAAAAGGGTATTAACACGTACCTCCTCCCCCTCCCCCCCCCCCCAACCCATCCCAGCCAGTACTTCATCTACCTCAACCGCGTGCAATAGGGACCTTAATAAGTAAGCAGAACGTTGACGTCCAGGACATTAAAAATGGAAACTGGAAGTGGATGTTTTCTGTCTTTAGGTGCTCTGACTCAACAAATTCGCACAGTGGAAGGTAAGAGGAAGAATTCAGATTCGTTGTGTGAGACAGAAGCGTTCCATCAAGCGACGGTCAGCGTTCTCGTTGCTTAAGTTCGCTATTATGTTTGGCACGAAAACACAATGTGTCATACGCTAAAGATAAAGAAAGGTTAATTAGATTAACATTTCAAGGGTGTTTTCTTGTTTCTTTAATTATTTCTCTGGCTTTTTATTTATATCACGATTATATCTTTTTCTTTTCATATCTCTATACACTGTTTATATTCCCCTTCCTATTCCGGGTCATATTCCATTTTTTCCCTTATTTTTCGTATATAATCTGAATAGGAATTAAATCCAGATTAACTTAAATTAAGGTAAATGTTGTCCCTGCTTTTATATAGGTTTCTCTTCCCATTCCGGTTCCTATTCCGGTTCCGGTTCCTGTTCCTGTTCCTATTCCCATTCCTGTTCCGGATTCCGGATTCCCGCTTTTCCAGACGCCCTCGCATGACTCGCATGACTCGCTGGCTCGACTTGCATGACTCACTGGCTCGCTGGCTCGCAGTTTGTCAAGGTCCTTCTGAATTACATACCGTAATGTACCGAAGGTGTAAACGCATTTTGAAAGGCTCCGTTACAGCTTTACTTTTAAGTGGCTCGCTGCTCGTGATTTTCTTTATCGCAATGGAGAAACATTGTTCAATTACACTAAGGACGCAGCCAGACGATATTGTTGCCAAAGATGCGACTGCTTTGAACGTTCATTCTACATGTTCCACCGGTGGGTGAATTACGATATGTTTTTCCTAATTCCCAGCTGCATCATGCTTTGCTGGTAAATATCTACACGCAAAAGGATGATTTGCAACTTTTCAAAAGTTTTCTTTTACTCTACTTTGTCGTCCTACAAGGTTTCCCGACTTTACAGCTGATTTCATTGCTATGTATACACCCAGATTTTCAGACATGATTCGACGGTCATTATTCGACCTGTCATGATTCGACACTAATCACGTGACGTATCGCTTCGCAGTACGTAAACGGTCGCGAAAATAATTGAGAGTTCTGCCGTGGGATCCGAAACAGTGAGAGAAAAATCTGGCTGGAAAGCTTAGCACTAAAGGACATAAGTGTAACGAAGCTAGAATCCCGACAAATGCGTTTTACCTGAAGAGGAAAGCAGCAACATGATACAGAAATTAGGCTTATAGTACTTTGCGAAACGAAACGAAACGAAACGAAACGAAATGGTACTTTGCGAAACGGTACTTTGCGAAATGGTACTTTGCGAAACGGTACTTTGCCAAACGGTACTTTGCCAAACGGTTACTACACAATGCTTCATCACACCTTATCTAGAGTACCTAGAATTCCACTGAAAGCTGAAGATTTGTAAAGATAAACCTGGAGCAAATTTCCTCGTTAAGTCTGTTTCCTAAGAGCAGCATGTATTACCAGACGCCATCTTGGATTTAGGTGACTTGAAAGTTGTGTATGAACCATTTTAGTGTCCTCTGTGTAACACGTGTAAATTTTGATAAAAGTGTTGACAAGCCTACACGACTCCTGCAGTTCGCGGATGAATAAATTCTAATAAAGCCTTCATAGCTTAGCTTTAACTAGGATGTCCTTTAGGGATTTTCCCTTACGGTATGAGATGATGGGGGGCTCCTTAAAGGTTTCTCTCAGTTGCGGTTGGTTTTCTATAAGGTGCCATTTCCCCATGAGTGTGTCCTTTAGGTTAGGCAAAGCCGGATGGTATTGTGTTACAAAGGGCAGTATTTTCTTAGTTCCGCTTTTGTTTTTCTGCGCTAGCAACATTTCTCTATCAGAGAATTTAATCTCTGAAAGGTGTTTTTCTACAATTCTAGCTGGGTAATCTCTATTCTGCAGGCGTGTTTTGAAATTACTCATGTTTTCCTCAAAAGTAAATTGAGACGAATTTGTTCTGAGAAGCCTTAACGCTTCTCCTTTTATAAAGCCTTTCGTGACGCCTGGTGGGTGACACGAATAGAAATTCTTGTATTGAAAGGTTTCTGTTGCTTTGAAGTTAAGTTAAGTTTTGGATCTAACTTATCCAACATAATTGAAGCAAATTACAACATGCAATCTATGTGCCAATTTGTCTTTAAACAAACAAAAAAGCGTCTATGGGCCACAGAAAGAAGAATTGTTACGGCTTTACTAATTTTGTCATTGTTCCATTTGTTGTCATTGTTACTGTTAATGTTTTTGTTTGATTTGCTTTGATTGTAATTCATATATGGTACTCATAGTAATTAAAAAATAAATTTACAAGAAAAACGCTCTGAAACGCTCTTTTTACATGTCTGCGTGTGAAAGATGCGCCCGCAAAATTAACACGTGTTACAAAGACGACACTAAAATAGTTCATACACAACATTCCAAGTCACCTAAATCCAAGATGGCGTCTGGTAATACATGCTGCTCTTAGGAAACAGACTTAACGAGGAAATTTGCTCCAGGTTTTTCTTTACAAATCTTCAGCTTTCAGTGGAATTCTAGGTACTCTAGATAAGGTGTGATGAAGCATTGTGTTGTAACCGTTTGGCAAAGTACCGTTTGGCAAAGTACCGTTTCGCAAAGTACCATTTCGCAAAGTACCGTTTCGCAAAGTACCGTTTCGCAAAGTACCATTTCGTTGGCTTATAGTACTTTGCGAAACGAAACGAAATGGTACTTTGCGAAACGGTACTTTGCGAAACGGTACTTTGCGAAACGGTACTTTGCGAAATGGTACTTTGCGAAACGGTACTTTGCCAAACGGTACTTTGCCAAACGGTTACAACACAATGCTTCATCACACCTTATCTAGAGTACCTAGAATTCCACTGAAAGCTGAAGATTTGTAAAGAAAAACCTGGAGCAAATTTCCTCGTTAAGTCTGTTTCCTAAGAGCAGCATGTATTACCAGACGCCATCTTGGATTTAGGTGACTTGGAATGTTATGTATGAACTATTTTAGTGTCGTCTTTGTAACACGTGTTAATTTTGCGGGCGCATCTTTCACACGCAGACATGTAAAAAGAGCGTTTCAGAGCGTTTTTCTTGTAAATTTATTTTTTAATTACTATGAGTACCATATATGAATTACAATCAAAGCAAATCAAACAAAAACATTAACAGTAACAATGACAACAAATGGAACAATGACAAAATTAGTAAAGCCGTAACAATTCTTCTTTCTGTGGCCCATAGACGCTTTTTTGTTTGTTTAAAGACAAATTGGCACATAGATTGCATGTTGTAATTTGCTTCAATTATGTTGGATAAGTTAGATCCAAAACTTAACTTAACTTCAAAGCAACAGAAACCTTTCAATACAAGAATTTCTATTCGTGTCACCCACCAGGCGTCACGAAAGGCTTTATAAAAGGAGAAGCGTTAAGGCTTCTCAGAACAAATTCGTCTCAATTTACTTTTGAGGAAAACATGAGTAATTTCAAAACACGCCTGCAGAATAGAGATTACCCAGCTAGAATTGTAGAAAAACACCTTTCAGAGATTAAATTCTCTGATAGAGAAATGTTGCTAGCGCAGAAAAACAAAAGCGGAACTAAGAAAATACTGCCCTTTGTAACACAATACCATCCGGCTTTGCCTAACCTAAAGGACACACTCATGGGGAAATGGCACCTTATAGAAAACCAACCGCAACTGAGAGAAACCTTTAAGGAGCCCCCCATCATCTCATACCGTAAGGGAAAATCCCTAAAGGACATCCTAGTTAAAGCTAAGCTATGAAGGCTTTATTAGAATTTTTTCATCTGCGAACTGCAGGAGTCGTGTAGGCTTGTCAACACTTTTATCAAAATTTACACGTGTTACACAGAGGACACTAAAATGGTTCATACACAACGTTCAAGTCACCTAAATCCAAGATGGCGTCTGGTAATACATGCTGCTCTTAGGAAACAGACTTAACAAGGAAATTTGCTCCAGGTTTATCTTTACAAATCTTCAGCTTTCAGTGGAATTCTAGGTACTCTAGATAAGGTGTGATGAAGCATTGTGTTGTAACCGTTTGGCAAAGTACCGTTTGGCAAAGTACCGTTTCGCAAAGTACCATTTCGCAAAGTACCGTTTCGCAAAGTACCATTTCGTTTCGTTTCGTTTCGTTTCGCAAAGTACTATAAGCCCATTTCGTTTCGTTTCGCAAAGTACTATAAGCCCAGAAATTATGATAACATTTGATCAGGTGATAAACCTGGAGTTCGATTGCCGAGTCCGAATGTATTTCTGTAGGCGATTTCATAATGGACGAAATATTATCAACACGGCGAAAAGCGAAATAGTCCGACGGTTAATCGTTAGTCTTCTTCCGTATGACAAGGTTTCGGTGTTTATCCGTTGGTGAATACCACCCGCAATTTACATGTAACAGTGATGCAAACTTAGTTAACAGGGAGGCAAATTTGTATTTCTTCAAGTTGGTACTTTTTCGTCCTTACTTAGCTTCTGCGGGGTTAAAAAAATAACCGGAAACCTTGACGTTTTGCCGAAGAAATCAACAGATAAATTGATCAGTCTGCCGTTGTGAAAGAATTTGCTGGAGGGTTTGAAAGTTTTGTTTTGTCGACCGTTGAAAAATATCACAATGTTCGATCCTCGACATATGACCCTAGTAAGCACAAATAAAGAAAACCATACATAAAAGAAAGCAAAATTTGTTTTTTTTGGAAAAGGGAAAAAAATGATATTTCCTTAAAGATCAAGGTAAAAGCCCAAAACAAGTTGAGAAAAGAGCCGAAAAACTTGAAAAAAAAATTGATCGAGACGTCCACACGCCCGATAACATGTATTGCGATTAGATTGCGTGACTGTATGAGAAGCTGTTATCCCGGAAAAGGAGAACAAATTATGGATCACAGTCCTCTTTTTCTGAATTACAAGAGAAATATTCAAGCTATCATCAAAGTAACTTTCAGATTGTATGCTTTGATTCCTGTAGGATATTCAAGGTAAAATACTATACTGCTTGGTAACCTCTCGGTCGAATCATGACGGTCGAATCAGGACCGTCGAATCATGTCTAAAAATCAGGGTAATAGCCATTTTCGTTTCGTGACGGTGAAGCCTTAAATAAGGAAACAACAGCTACGACAGATTCAAAACATGCCGCGTGCACACAGACTTATTTCACTTACTGGTTTGTTTTTATTCAAGACTCAGTGCTATGTATATTCGTTGCTACCTGATTATATCAACCTCATTCAATTCATGTTTCAGCGTTCAACAACAACTTAAGATGTTGTGCGGTTTAATTTGCATATCAGAATAAAACACTGACCGACAACCTGCCGATTTTACTTAATTATCGCGCCGCGGTCATTGAAATAAACTTCAGTATAAGTTCAAGACTGGCTTAAATGTTATCTCTACTGTCGCCTCAATCGTTCAGAACTATATACTGAGGCTTAATCCGAGTAAGACCACAAAGCGTGAATTTCCAGGGCCCACATTGATAGCAGCATTTTATGCTGAAGAGATATCCCTGGCTAAATAACATTTATAGTTGCTATTATTATTATTATTATAAGAATCCATCCCGCTGATAAACTGATAAACTGGCTTTTTCAGTACTCTGCTGAACGTAACTCCGTTCACCTCTGAAAAAGGTTATTTGTGTGCTACTGATAAAGAAGGCTTCTCCACTGGTAAACGATGCTTTTTAGTGCCGTTTACTGATGGGGTCGGCGAGAAGGAGAGGAACTCCACCAAAATCAGCCGGTTAAACTTACAAGGTTTATTTTACTTACTCGCAAGGCGGTTCTACATTCTTCTTGATGTTCTTCTCTTTCTCTATCTATCCATAACTGCTTAGTCTTTTTCTCTAAAAACTTACTTCTCAAAAGCTCTCTCTCTATATATTTGTTTGATGGTCATTGATAATAGGCTTACATATAATGCGTAAGATGTATGTGCCAAGAAAAACGAGCCACAAAACTTATGCTTCGTTAGTTAACTACTAAAAAGGTCGAAATGTTCATTTAAAAGATAACTATTTCCGAGGGATGTCAAATTTGGAGACATGTCCCAATCTCAAAAAGCACACTGTTAATGTTTATGTTTCTGCATGCAAAGCTTATCAGTAAATTGGTTATTCATTATGTTGCATTTTTAAACGTAAACACTTAGAATGATCTAGAACCTTAAAAGCCTATTGATGGGATATTTGTCGAATTTTTATTAACTTTCCATATATCTTCAAAATCGGGACGATAGGTCCTGTAACACGGCACAAAACAGTATTTTGATCATGCATCAACATTAACTGTTATGTACCTTGGGGCATTAAATACAAGATTTGCAAGCTCCTTCAGTGTCAGAGAAAGTGCTCGAATGAGTCGTGGAAAGTTAAGAGCTGCCTAGAGCTAAGTTTTGACAAACATCTGTCCTTTTCTTGTTTTAGAGGTCATGCAGTCAAGCCTAAAGTTATCACTACAACCAACAGTGAATTTAAAGACAGAGCTCTTCATTAAAACAGGTCAGTTCTATTAACTACTCAGCCGCCAAGATTAGTTACAAATATTCTTGGATCATGTTTACTGGTAGGTAGTGTCGACCGATCTATCGGTCGATATAGCGGTCGATCGTCGGTCGACACTCGGTTCTCCAAGGAACCTGCCACGGACGTGCATGGCGAATACAACCATGACTCTGTGGAAATTGGCTGATTATTCTATTGACTAAGTGAGCAGAGAAATAAGCTAAGTTTTAACCAATATAAACTATATAAAATTCTTGATTACTATCACCAAAATTTGTAACAAAATTTAAGTAGGATAATAGCTCTAAAACATGTAATGAGTCTTACTACTTCGAAAGCTTTCAAGCATATGCATTCGTTTTGTTAGCAACCATGTGTCATTAGTATTTCTGACTGCATATGGGCTCCAGCAGGTTTCTTTATTCAGTTTTTTCCTCTGTCATTAAACGAAGCCTTAACTGAAGAAATGATTCATGGAACATGGAACTGGCAAAAAAAGCGGTCGATCGTCGGTCGACACTCGGTTATACTTATACTTGTAACATCCATAGTGACCCCAGATTTGAGGGGTATCATTCATTAGGCGAAAACATTCTGAGTCATTAGTCAAGTAGATAGATTGAACTATCCTGACTTGATTAACAGTGACTCTTTCAGAAGGTTTTCGCCTAATGAATGTGACAGCAGTAACAGTTCTTGACTTTTTAGCTAATTTACGTTATAATCTTTCCCGTATTTGCAAAGTCTTGACAAATTTGAAACCGGAAAATCTTTGAGGCCTTATTACGCAAACTTACTATGTTCTTCTTTTCTTTTGTTTATATTTCTTTGTTTGTTTAGGAAGAGCCGGCGTTTCTGTCTGTCCGAGATTGGAGGTAATGAATTCCTCAAAGATTAACAAACTGGGGGTGTATCCTCGAGAAAAACGTAAGTGTTAAGCAAACTCGAAGGTTCTTCGGCTAATAAATATAGGTTAGGTGCACGCTTTGACCGAATTCAAGGGAAAATTAACACCCCTTTTGTTATGATTGGTTGAACTTTTTAACAAGATCACGTGATTTGCACCAACACGTGTCAAGTTCTTTGAGAACAAGAGGCTGTGAGAGCGTATATATTTGGTCGTGGTCTTACTACGCGTAGGATACTTTGAACATGCCTTACTGCCGCTAAGCAACTGTCATCATATATTACCAGAGAAGATAAATCCTTTACTCTACTTGTTTGCTGAATCACACATTACACCGTATGTCCCAATCCACAAAAAAAATGCTGTCATTTCATGACAATGTTTGAAAATTTGCACATCTTCAATGCCGACATGCTTGGAGCCAAATTGCAGCATAGGACATACCGGTAAGTGGTTACAGCGCGGAGAGTAAGATTTATCTCAGCTCCACTGATATTGACACTTTGAGGAAGATTGACTGACAGATGTGTTTTCACACCCATCACATTGTACAGGGTATTCCGGTTACTAACAAGGGCAAATAAAGTTCCTTAAGTCCAGTATCCACAAGGATTAATAAGAGAGTAACACACGCACATTGCATAAACTGCTATAGGGCAGCACTGTTTACAGGAACATTGGTAACTATTAACATTTGATATACTACAATGTTCAAAGTTGCTTGAGAAAAGATGAGCTTCAAAGGTGGCAATACGTACGCCTTTAAGTTCATATATGTATGTCCTCATTTCTATGTAGAGTCTGAAAATATTGTCCTAATTTATGCATGGATGGTATTTCCAACAATACACGTCCCTTCACTATGACTGTTATGATACATATCTCTAGCATGAGAATCAAATGCTTTATATCCCCCAGCCTCAATGCTGTAGATACCAACACCAATAATTGCCACCGTTAAAATGAATAGTTCTAGTTCAGTGCCAAGAGTGTTTCAAATGCTGTACCCTGTGAGTGGCATATATTTATTTATTCTATTTTTTATTTTTGCTCTATCCTATAATACATTAGTTTTACAATAATACAATAGTTGTACAATATCAATTGGTACAAAGTTGCTTAAACTACGTGTACATAATAATAAAAGAAGAAAATTAGAATGGAGAAGGGCACATTATAGTAAAACTAATCATGGCCCTTTAACAAGATTGACTTTATTCTTTTGTAGTTTTGTGGCATATACAGTAGTGATACCCCTCAAATCTGGGGTCACTATGGATGTTACAAGTATAACTGTCACTGTATTCGAGGTGGAAAAATTGCTCAAACACTGTAACCATTCCTGGCAATTCTATTGTCTTGCAAGCAGTGACAGACTAGAATATAATTGAATACCAACAATCATTATTTGAGTCATATCATCAACTGAAGTAATCTTTGTTATCTTACTGTAAATTAAAGCGCACAGACTCATTGCGACACATTGTTGTCCAGCATTTTCCCCAAATACTGTAACGTTTCGTTGACAGTATGGAGCATGAGTTGTTTTTGTAGCATCTACATAAACTGAAGGTCCTGGATTGTTCTCAATATCAGTACAAAGCTTAAATTAGCCAAAATTAACCTGGTGATTCAAACTATTGTAAGCACTATAAAATGGATAATTGTATGTACAGAGGGGCAAATTCTTACTTAAAAGCCTATTTGGATATCTCATTCCACCTAACCTTTTGGCAGGTTTCGGTTCAAAAGAAGGCCATTTGGTATTTCATGTGCAGGCGAGGTTGCACAAAAAATGGTTGAGAAACACTTCGGTGATATTTCAGGTGCGTTACTAGTTTTTGATGATATTATCATTGGTGGTAAAAGTGAAGAAGAACATGATTTGATCTTCCGCAAGGTTCTGAGAAGAGCAAGAGAACGTAATATTAAGTTTAACCGTGACAGAATTCAATTTCGTGTTAACTAAGTCAAGGATATGTGTGAAGTTGTTAGTTAACTGGGCTTCTCACCTGACCCAGAAAAAATTTCGGCTATTCATAACATGCCCACACCCTCATGCAAGCAAGACTTACAAAGGTTATTGGGCATGATCAATTATCTTAGCAAGTATATTCCCAACATGTCAGAATTAACCGCCCCTTTTCGATCCTTACTCAAGGGTGATGTATCCTGGGCATGGTTCCCTGAACATGATTTTGCACTCACCAAAATTAAGTCAGTTTATAGTAGTGCCCCTGTTTTATGCTTTTATGACATCAACTTACCAACCACAATTCAAGTTGATGCTAGCAAAGATGGCTTAGGAGCATGCCTGATGCAACAAGGCCAACCAGTTGCATATGCCTCACGTGCCATGTCAAATTCAGAGATAAATTACGCACCCATAGAAAAGGAAATGCTAGCAATTGTTTTTGGGTGTGAGAGATTTAATATGTATACTCACGGAGCTGAAGTTGAAGTGCATTCGGATCATAAGCCTCTCGAAAGTATCTTTAAAAAGCGTCTATTTAAAGTTCCTCTCCGCTTAAAAAAATGAGGCTCCTTTTACAGAAGTATGACATTAAAGTTAAGTATGTCCCAGGAAAGTTTCAATACATTGCTGATACCCTCTCCAGGGCATGCAGTGAGTCCAGTATGCCCAGTATGCCCAGTGACAGTGACATGCATAAAGACATGGAGTATTTTATTCATAGTGTTGTGTCTAGTCTCCCCATCTCAGATGTTAAGTTGAAAGAGCTAAGAGATTTGAATTCCAATGACCCAACCATGCAGATGTTATACCAATACTCTTTACAGGGTTGGCCTGCTCATAAGTGTGATGTACACCCCCATCTCTAAAGTCCTTTCGGGATGTACGAAATGATATTCATGTCACAGATGGAATTTTACTCAAGGATAATAGGCTTGTTACCCCATCCCCATGGAAAACAGATATTCTCCAAAAATTACATCTGAGTCACTGTCGGATTGAAAAAAGCAAAGCCAGTGCAAGAATGACAGTATTTTGGCCAGGCATGACTATGAAGATATTGAAGAGATGGTTTCTAGCTGTGAAAAATGCATGAAATACCAGAGCAAACAACCCAAAGAACCCATGCAAACTCACGATGTCTCTTTATTACCCTGGCAGACAGTTGGTTCAAATATTTTAGAGCACAAAAATCAAAACTATCTTGTGGTCATCGATTATTATTCAAAGTACATTGAGGCACTCCAACTCATGGGTGAAGCAAGTCAAAATGTTATTATCAGTATGCTTATAGGTGTGGCATGAAAATCACAACAATCATTCCCACTTATAGCCAGTCAAATGGCCTTGCAGAAAAGGCTGTACACATTGTCAAAAACATGTTAGGAAAAGGAGGCAACCTAAATGATGGTCTCATGGAGTATTGCAATACGCCAATAAGTAATTTTCCTTACTCACCCAACCAAATGTTGTTCAGCCGGCAAGTTCGTACACAGGTTCCAGTCCACGGCATAATGTTAGTGCCACAAGTCTGTAAGGATGTTCACTGATTACTTGAAAGGTGTCAAGCTAAGTACAAGGAATTCTATGATCGAGGTGCCAAACAGTTACCCCCACTTAAGGAAGGGGATAGTGTAAAGTTCAGGAAACAAGGTGACAAACACTTAGCACCTACTGTAGTTAAGGGTGAACATGAGGCTCCCAGATCTTATGTGATTACTGATGAGACGGGTAAAGAGTACCGTAGAAATAGACGTCAAATTCATCTTACTCAGGAATCACCTACTACTCTAAGCGAATACCTAAATGATGACTCAGATTCTGTAACTGACCAATGTGATGTAAACTTGCCCAGTGCAGAGTCTTATGCTGAGTTGGAAATGACAACTACCGACAACAATCAGTCTTCAGGTCTGCGTGGCTCTACACGGGCTAAGGGCATTCCAGTTTGGCATAAAGACTATATCATATACTAGCAGATTTATAACTTAAGGTTTATTCACAGTCGAGTTACTATTCACTCCGTATTCTAGCCCCATTTATTATTAGTAATATGATTTGTAAAGAGAACTGCTAGCTTAGGAAGGGGATGTTATGATTGGTTGAACTTTGTAACAAGATCACGTGATTTGTACCAACACGTGTCGAGTTCTTTGAGAATAAACTTTGCTCTTGTGCGAAGTGGATGTGCGTTCTCGATCTCTTGCTCATAACACCTTTAAACGCACAAATGGACAAAAACCTTTAAGGAAAAAGCGATAACACAAAGTGGTTTGGTTGTTTATGAACATTGATCTTCAGTCTAACTGCGCACGTATAGCTTAAATATGGGTTATAGGCGAATTATGCTATGTGGACAGTCGAACCTGCAAGCTACCGGCATTGTGAAAAATAAATTGAATACTGAAGTGAGAATAATATTGTCAATTGGGAATTTTGGAAGTGACTGTACAATAAAAAGTGTGAACGATTAATTCATTTAATTGTTAATTGATAACTCCAGAAAATACCATATCATACCATAATGCTCTTTGTTTATCACCCCAAAATTTTGCATAAGCATTGTTTTCAGTTTCTCTTGGGGCCATTTAATTCCCAAGAGAAACTGAAGCCAATGCTTATGCAAAATTTTGACAATATTATTCTCACTTCAGTTTTCAATTTATTTTTCACAATGCATAGCTTGCAGGTTCGACTGTCCACATAGTTTACAGGAACATTGGTAACTATTAACATTTGATATGCTACAATTGCTTGAGAAAACATTGCTTGAGAAAAGATGAACTTCAAAGGTGGCAATATGTACGCCTTTAAGTTCATATATGTATATCCTCATTTCTATGTAGAGTCTGAAAATATTGTACTAATTTATGCATGGATGGTATTTCCAACAATACACGTCCCTTCACTATGACTGTTATGATACCTATCTCTAGCATGAGAATCAAATACTTTATATCCCCCAGTTTCTCTTGGGAATTAAAATGGCCCCAAGAGAAACTGAAAACAATGGTTATGCAAACTTTTGGGGTGACAAACAAAGAGCATTATGGTATGTTATGGTATTTTCTGGAGCGGTCAATTGCATAATATTAATCCCTGGGTATTGTTATTCATGACATTATAATAAGGTATGGGGAATCAATCTGACCTGGGACAAGCCCAAGACAGCCTGAATTGAATGTAGGTAAGCTGGAATCCGACTTACTCGCTCGGGAGGGCGGGTGGGTCGCCAAACGCCCCTCTTGTCGGACACAGTGAAGTGAATGGCACAAAGCGTGCTAATGTTTCCTATTATATATACTCTCAGAGCTAGCTCCCAAGGACCCTTGGGGATAAAGCTGTCACTCACAAGTACTAAGCATATTGAAACGTAACTTGCGGTTCAAATTCCAACATGGGGTCGATTGCGAGGTGGAAGGTGAACACGACTAATAAGCTCGTGATAATGTGATACGTGACCTTATAGTTTTGCTCTAACGAGGATATCTCCCAGCGATTTTGCTCTTTCATATGAAATCCCGCCCGTCCGGCTCGTTGTATATTTCTCTCAGTAGTGGTTGATCTTAATTAAGTGCCATTTGCTCATTAAAATGTTTTTAAGGTTCTGCAAAGCAGGGTGGTAGGTGGTAACGAAAGGCAGAATTTTCTTTCGCCCTTCATCGTTCTTTTGTAAAGCTGACTTCCGTTTGGTAAATTTAACCTCAGAGGTGGCTTTTTTCTATGAGATTGTAAGGGTAACCTCTAGCGGGAAGGCGTTTTTTGAAGTTGTAGATGTTCTCATAGAAGGATTTAGCTGAGGAGTTAGTTCTCAGAAGTCTTAGGGTTTAGCCCTTTATGAGACCTTTTCTGACCCCGTGAGGGTTACAGGAAGAGAAATGCGTGTATTGAAAAGTTTATGTAGGTTTAAAATGTTTGCGGATGTCAAGGATTCCTTGGTTGTGAAATCTCCTTTCCCAGTATATAGAATCGAGATTGAAACAAGTTTTTGTTTTTTTTCCGGCCGCCTGAGGTCTTCGAGTCAACTTTCGCCTAAATCATTGTTAGAGATAACTTTCGCACAAAGTAAACAAATTTGCTCCTTCGATGAGATACACACACACGTTCAATAGATTTACTCGCAGTGGAATCAGCACACTCCGCCATTGAAGTCAAAGACTCGCAAATGAAACCTGAAACACCAAATGCGAGTCACGCCACTCCCCATTTTTGGCGCGAAATGCAAATGGGAACCCTTCAAGCGAGACAAGTCGACCTCTCGCGACTTCGTCGCTCGCGGTCGGCCGCTTTGCTGCCAAAAAAGGCTCGCTCCGCTCGCCAAGAGGTCGACTTGTAACAAGTCTAAGTTCTTTATATGCAGCAAGTTTCAAAAAACGAACAATCAAATAATAAATTATATGCGTTATTGGTCAGTGTCGGTTCGGGTACTTTGAAGGTTAGTTCGTGACTATATTTCAACTTGACTCGTGCATCCTTCGATCCATCCACCCATCCTTAATCCAATAAAATAATTTTTTACCATTGTCATCACCATACCATCATCATCATCATCATCATCATCGTCAGCATTGTCGTCGACAGCACCATAATCATCTTTATTTTCACCATCAACATCACCATCGTCACCATCATCGCTAATGATCGTCATTATCTTCGTTATCATTATTATCGTCTTTGTCAATCTCTCGGCAAGATAGTCATCATCATCGTCGTCATTATTAGTATTACCATCATCATCATCATCATCATCATCATCATCATCGTTATCCTTCCTGTCACATTGTCATCATTGCCATCTCCATTATCCTTCCAATCACATTATCACAATCATCATCATCAATAGCAACAACAGCATCATCTTCATGATCTTTAACGTCGTTTTATTTGTTTTTCTTCTAGGACACTTAACCATTGGAATCTCGTCAATCACTCGTCCATTAAAAGCAAATTACCTCCCCAGAACTGTAAAACTTTTAATTGAAAATCTTAGCGAGAAAGACAGGAAAGAGGTTTACCTGGTAATATTCTTGGCAGACTTTGATGAAGCACTAAAAAATGGTACATTGAAAGAATTTTTGACTCTCTTCAAGACATTCATTGATGACAGTTTACTTCATGTGATTGCTGCTCCGCGAGAATATTATCCAGCCCTTTCAAATATGAAAAGGAAATTCGACGACTCACAGGATCGAATAATGTGGCGTTCGAAACTGGTGATAGACTTTTCTTTCTTAATGTGCTATTGCAAAGACTTTTCACCTTATTATCTTCATTTAGAAGACGACTTGATTCCAGCGCCAAGTTTTTATCCAAAACTACAAGATTTCATCGCCTCGCAGAAGAATCCGTGGCCAATTTTAGACGCTGCATTTATGGGTCACACAGCTAAGATTTATCATTCGACTGACCTTGAAAACCTCGCCTCTTTTTTCTTCCTCATGTACGACGAAATGCCTGGAGACTGGTTAATAGCATACTGGCGAGGAATCAAATACGATGGGAAATACTTCAAAGCCTTTGTACTACCCCACGCGTCGTTTTTCCAGCATATCGGAGATAACTCCTCCTTTAAAGAGAACATAAATTCTTATAAGTCAAAGGAGCAATTTTTTGACGCATATGATGTCAAGTACAGGGGCTTGAATCCTCAAGCAACGATTAGCAGCTCTTTTGTGTCTAGTGATGGATCACAACCCCAAAGTGCCTACACCAAGGGCACTGGCCATTTTTGGGCCAAGCAGCCGAAGACAGATGACTTCATTCTTATCAAGTTTACTTCTGTAACCACCGTCCGTGAAGTATTTGTAGACACGGGTTCCTTAAACGCCCCCAAAGATATACTAAGATCGGGCGTTTTGCAGGCAAGTTTTCAAAATGAAAAGATGCCTGATGAAGCAAACAAAGATCCACAGTGCCAAGACTTCGAAACAATCGGCCACTTCAAAGATGGTAGGCTGAAAATATCTTTGAGCCAAAGTAGGAAACTACATTGTCTAAGAATTCTGGTCACTGGAGGTCAAAGTGAATGGATTTTTTTCAGGGAAATTGATGTTTTGCAGTCTTGAAAAGATAGTAGTTTAATATTTAAGTAACAATTTAATTAAAATAGTGCTGACAATGCATAAACAAGGAGAAATAGGCTCCCCGCTCTGCAAAGTCTTACCCATTGAAGATTATACTTACCGAGGCGAAACGAAAACAGATCGTGATCTTAGTTAATCGGTAAGGTACGAGTGGTTACAAAGTCTACAATCCATACCCGAGGGTACTCAACAAAGTTTTTAGTATGCGGGGAGGCTCCGCCCCGAAGTCCAACCCCTGACTCTGAAATATACCCTTTATGACACTGAAAGGCACCCATCTATTGATAAATGGCACCCGTTTTACATACCTAGGTTAGAACTTACATTCCTTTAACTGATGTAAATGCACTGTCTTTTAAATATGATTAAACCACATAGCAAGAACTTGTGTCTCGACTTTTGGGCCTTTTTACAGAACGAAATGACGTATTTCCTAACCGTTTCATTTGCTTCGAACCCTCGCATATACATGAAGCCTGAAAAAGGTACCCCTTTCGGGCGGAGCTTTGGCTTTGATGGATTGTGCTCGAAAAAGTACCATGATATGCTGCTAGCAGTGCTCGTGTATTACTAAAGTTTTGCCAACATTGGTGCTAGTTTTTGTTAATTATGCTCATTTTGGCAAAAAATGCAGAAATTATGCTTCTACTTTTTACTTTAAGCCAGGTAAAAACACCTCAACAAGTACCTAACAAACACGTTGATGCAAAAAACACATTTACCCTGTTTACATCTAGAAAGTTTACGAGTGCATTGTCTGACAAATCTCAAACAATAAATGCAGCACGCGGACGCCATCTCTGATAACCGAGCTAGTTATGCGCATGCGTTGAATCTTGTGGCATTGAAAGGTCCTGTGTCACTTCCTGTGGGAATGAGACAACTGATAAGCAGACAACAAATTGATTTTGTTACTTAAATTTGCCTGTAACGCTGCTCTCGGGCCAAAACAATTGGTTGCATGATTAATAAATAACAATTTTGTGCTGCAAAACGTAAGAAAAGTGCATATTACGCTAGTAGTGCTTTAGGAAAATAGGTGAAAATTATCCTCGTGATGACGAATTACGCCAACAAATATGCTAGCACAATCTATCAAAGCCTATCGGAGCCTCCCCCAATAGGCCATCATAGAAAGTACCCCCCCCCCCCCCCACCACCCCGCTTCTCAGGAATCCATAGACCTGATAGCTTCTAACAAAATATTCATGTTTCTAATAAACCCCCCTAGCGGAAATGCTAAAATACAAAAACTAATAGCAAAACATATATTCGAATGCTTTGTAAAATGGAAAGGGGAAGACGGCAAAAAGTAAAGATTTGTTGTTTGTAATTTTAGTTATTTGGAAATAGTTGATATACCATTTATAAATAAATAAAATATGTATGTATGTATGTAGCTTCTTCCCTCTTCATCACTACAACGATTTTCAGCTTCCAGGCATGTTTAGAGTACAGTAGTGCACGGCTTCTCATCTAAAAGCTTCAATGAACTCATAATTCCTAATTCAGCAAAGGCCACTTCGAAAGTACCATATATAAAAATACATAATAATCTCAAGTTGCCGTTTGAGTGGAGCCTCGTGTAAACCTAACGTTCCGTTGTCTTTTTGCACGAACTGCACGCGCAATGGTCACAGTTATCCACAATGCGTAATTGTTCCAGTTAAAGAGTCCTTCCAACTCACTTCTCTTGTTGGTGTTTTTTTTTCTTTATATACGTTCAGGAGTTGTTAGCACAACTGCGATTGCACCCAAATACGCTGAGTATGCACATTTTAGACAAACTGACGCATTGCACGTGCAAATGGCTCATCCTCGGTGTAAAAACTAGCCTCCCATGCAGGCGTTTTTAGGGGAGCTCGTTTTTCTTCCCTCCCCACAAACGACTGCTCAACTGAAGATAACATTCCTTTCCCAAGCTTAGCCAATCACATTGTACTTTCCAAATTCTGGAAAGTTGACCTTGACCGCAAGGTAATCTGATAATTACTCGATCTGCATTAAACACTGGGAAAGCTTTCTGACCTGCAATAAATGTTAGATTCAGAGCGGCAAAATAAGAATTAGTCAAAATTCAGAATACTCCGTGCACTGCATAACCTTAGCGAAGGAAAGAAAAGAAGGAAAACGGTAACTCTAAGGTCACGTTCAGTCTTGTTTAGCCTGTCAACACTTAATTGCACAATTGTTGATTGGTCACTTACCACGCAAATAAAACAATGAGAAAGGAATGTTGTTTTCCGTTGAGCAGGCGTTTGTGGGGAGGGAAGAAATACGAGCTCCCCTAAAAACGCCTACGTGGGAGGCTATGCAAAAACCTGTGAAACTCACAACTGACGTAAAACAATGAATACAAAGAAGCCACTGAGAAGTCAACACAATAGAGCCAAGTAAAATAATAGCTGGAAAACAAAGAAAAACTTCACAGGTTTTTACACCAAGGTAAACCCGTGCAAATCATGCACAAGAGAAAATTGCAAAAGCATGGTTTACATGAACCACTACTTGAGAATATTATGGTATTTTTCCAGTGGCCTTTTGCATCTCAACAAAAAACCGAAAAGTAAACCCAGTCGGTTGCATTTCAGTGTAACAACAAATAAAATTGGCAATGTTCTCTATAGGGCAAAGTGAATAAGACTCCCGACTCCATTTGGCCAGGTTCAGATTTTAAGTCAAGCGCACATCACACCTAACAAATGCAAGTATTTTTACTATATTTTATAAAATGTTCATGTTGCCTTTTACACTTTTAACACTACAATTTGTTTGGATGTTTCTTGGTGTTGTGGAAACTATTGTACGGGTTAGCTATATTAGGCTGATTTAGCAACAGAACGGGAACGTCATTTGACGATGGGAAAGCGTGCGGAAAGGACTAAACTCGACTTCCGGTGCCCAATTTGCCGCTGTGCCATTGGTCAAGCCAGTTGTTTGATTTGCGCGCGCCGTCGTAATATGACGTTCCCGTTCTGTTGCTAAATCAGCCTATTGTGTTGTGGTGGAGATAGGATAATGATCGAGTTACGAGTCTGAGGTGAGTCAGAGTTGAGTTTGAGTTAGTGAGTGAAGATTGAGTAAGGTTTGGGTTACCGTTTTTAGAGTTTAATCATTTTATTTATTTTTTATTTTTACACTCTGTGAATGCAAAAGATGCCAAAGATTATCGGTGTTACACATATTTTTATATATCAAGTGCCTATATTTAATTATTTTTCAATCAGTTTACAAAAGGGAAAGGGTGTAGACCACACCTCCCCTTCCCTCCCCTCCCCTGCCCCAAGACCATGGACGCAAGAAACAAGCTTTAAGTAATGAGCACATTATTTCAATACTCAAAGGACGTATGATTACCATCGCTTAATTCCCGTTATCATTTTCCTCGATTTAACCAAGAAGATCAAAGGACTTCCTCAGAAAGCACATCAGACATCATACATATACACACATCAGACGTCTGACATCATTTGGCCTACTCTAGGACCTTAAGTCGCTGTAACTAAAGGCGACTTGAAGCGATTTAAGGCAACTTTAAGCGACTTTAGGAAAATTTGCTGAAAATGATATGCGATTTAAGGCAACTTCATGCAACTTTACGCGATTTAAGGTGACCTAACGCAAATTAATGTACAATGTAAGTATATATAAAATTGACATCAGCTACTGAGAAAAACACCTCTCTATGGACACAATATCATAGCAGAATTGAATTCAGTCTTGGATGTACCTAAGTTCCAAGTGTTAAGTTGTCAGCATTTTTCACGCTTATAAATAACAATAATTAAAAAGAGAGAAGAACAGCAACAAGGTAATGCAACATAATGCAATAACACATTATCTGAAATAAGAATAACAATAACAATCTCAATACATATAATAGTATAATTATATAGAGGATATTACACAGTGGCACGAAGATATGAATTTTATTTTCGAGTGGCAAAACAATATTTTCCGAACGAGCGCAGCGAGAGAGTAAAATATTGTTTTTGCCACGAGAAAATAAAATTAATATCTTCAAGCCGCTGTGTAATGTTCTTTTTATTATATAGACAAAAAGACATCGATCAAATAATAGAGGGAAATTACCGAAGTTACGTCATCGATAAACTCACGTGTGAGATTATGGAAAATAAACCACTCGGATCCCGGATGTAGTTTTTATGAATTTTACGAGTGGTATATTTTCCAGTAAAACACTCGTGTCTATATAATAACATGCTACCTTATACTTTGAACATTAAATATCAGACATCACACATATTGGAAATCAGATGTCTGACAGCAGACATCGGACAGGAGACTTCTGACATCTAATATCAAACATCATACATATTTTACACATCAGATGTCTGACATCTGTTACTAAACATCTGTAATCTGTCATCAGACGTCTGATATATAATATCAGACAACAGACATATCGGAAATCAGACGTCTGACATCTGCTGACAGCAGACATCATACATATATTGGAAATCAGACGTCTGACCGCAGACATCGGACATGAGACGTCCAACATCTAACATCTGACATCAGACGTCTGACATCTATTATTAAACATGCGTAATCTGTCATCAGACGTCTGATATATAGTATCAGGCATCAGACATATTTCGGAAATCAGACATCTGACATCTGCTTACATCAGACGTCTGACATCAGACACCAGATATATATCAGACATCAGACTTCTAGTGACATCTGCTTACATCAGACATCTGACAGCAGACATCATACATATATCACACATCAGACGTCTGACATCTGACCTCTTGACATATTTTACACATCAGACATCTGACATCTATTATTAAACATCTGTAATGTGTCATCAGACATCTGATACATAATATCAGGCACCATACATATATCGGAAATCAGATGTCTGACATCTGCTTACATCAGACGTCTGACATCAGACACCAGATATATATCAGACATCAGATGTCTAGTGACATCTGCTTACATCAGACATCTGACAGCAGACATCGGACATCAGACATCATACATATTTTACACATCAGACGTCTGACATCTGACTTCTTGACACCAGGCGTCTGACATCTGTTAGTAGACTTCTGTCATCAGACGTCTAATATCTAACAACAGACGTCAGACATATATCTACCAACTGACATCTAACATCAGACGTCTGACATCACACATCATACATATTTGACACATCAGACATTTGACATCCGAACTTCTTGAAAGCAGACATCTGACATCTGACATAAGATGTCTGACATCAAATACCAGATATACCGGTATGTCAGACATCAGACATCATACATATATTGGAAATCAGACGTCTGACAGCAGACAGCGGACATGAGACGTCTGACATCAGACATCACACATATTTTACACATCAGATGTGTGACATCTGTTAGTAAACATCTGTAATCTGTCATCAGACGTCTGATATACAATATCAGACATCAGACATGTATTGGAAATCAGACATCTGACAGGAGACATAGGACGTCCAATATCTGTCATCAGACAACTGACATCTAACATCAGACGTCTGACATCAGACATCACACATATTGGAAATCAGATGTCTAGCTGACAGCAGACATTGGACATCAGACGTCTGATATCTGTCGTCAGACAACTGACTTTTAACATCAGACATCAGACATCTGACATGAGACATCATACATATATCACACATCAGACGTCTTACATAATTTGGCCTACTCTGGGACCTTAAGTCAGTGTAACTTAAGCTGACTTAAAGCGATTTAAGGCATTTTTTAGTGACTTTAGGAAAATTTGCTCAAAACATTACGCGATTTAAGGCAACTTTAGGTGATGTTAGGCAATTTAAGGTGACCTAAGGCAAATGAAATGTACAATGTAAGTATATATAAAATTGACATCAGCTACTGAGAAAAACACCCCTCTATGGACACAGTATGATAGCAGAATTGAATTCAGTCTTGGATGTACCTAAGTTCCAAGTATTCAGTTGTCAGCATTTTTCATGATCATAAATAATTTAATTATTGAAAAGAGAGAACAATAGCAATAAGATAATGCAACATAATATAATAACACAATATATGAAATAACAATAATAGTGACAATAACAATCTCAGCACATATAATAGTATAATATTGATGCTACATTTTGAACATTAAATATCCATGGTGCTGGTTTATGCATCAGTCAATTCCAGCTGTGCCCAGACCCCCCCCCCCCCCTCGGCTACTGTGGGGCATTTGCCCACCCTGTCAGTCCCTGGGGTAGGGCATTTGCAAATTTTACGCTGCCCGGGGGCCAGGCATTTGCCAACCCCGGGGCCAACTGCTTTTCTTTTCCAAAAAACAAAACCCTAAAATGACTGAAAGGCAAGCAACTTTGTTTACCAAGAGTGATGTTATGGTAGGGATTTTTTGTGCCTGAGTACATTATTTCAATACATCTCTGTAAAATACAGAGCTGGTGTGTAGCAGAAGTAAGTACATTTATTCATAATTTAACAACAAACATTAAACTAATCAATCTAAAATCACTTATCGTTATCACTCACTAAGGAAATGACGATCTCTCATTTTTCCATTGTGTGTCTTGCCAAAAGAGGATGTTTTTCCAATTTTGCATTCCAAATACAAAATTGGTCTTCCTCGCCCATTGCACCTTTTCTGCCACAGTCAAACAAAACACTCCAATATTTCCAACTGCTTGATTCGCTAACGAACCGTACTCTCTCTCCATGGTCTCTTTGGAAACTTTCCAGCCGGGTTGATTTAACCGATTCAAATAAACAGCCCCGCACTGGTCCACGTGGCAACGTTTACGCTGTCGGCATGAAAGGAGGCAAGCGTCATGTTCAAACCGACGGCAGAACAAAGTATAAACGTTTACATTATTATCTCGGAAATTTCCATTTAAGGGGAGACCTTCAAACGAAAACGAAACGCACAACAAGTATGTACACATTTCCACCCTCCATCTTGTCTCCCACACAATTCTACTGCAGCCGCTAGTCTCCATTGTTTCTAGGCCCCGCCCTCTCCCTGCCTCCTGACAGCTAGTCACGTGCCCAAAACAATCTCGCACATTACTGGAAAATCATTCTCGCTGCTACACAGCCGTTTTTAGAGTCGCACGCAATGCAGCTGTGTAGAAGACTAGCCAATTCAGCTGTCAATTGCTGGAGAAGGTGGAAGATTAAAGGAAGAAGCGGCATAGGTCTGTGGACTACCTATGCAGTCATAAATAAATGTAGTCGAAGAAGCATATCTGAGAAAAAACTAAATCGATAAAATCGTTGTATTAAAGTACTAATGATAGACCAAATTATTTTTTTCCTAAGGCAGCGGTGTTAGCACTGCGAGTGAACATGATAAAACCATTGCTGACATTACCGAGAGATGAAAGATTACATTTTGTATTTAGTAAACCAAATCCAGGATTTAAAATTAATAAAGGATAAAATTTAATGACAACGGAAAGAGTTAATTTTGAAACTAATGACACGCTATATATCTCACACATACCCCATTTAAAGTACTTCGGAATATAAGAATCTGCCGGATTCTAGAATTCGGGAGATTTTTGCTTGTGAAATCCGGAAGGAAAAGTGTTGGTTTATACTCCATTTCCACATTTCCCATAATGCACCTTATTTGCCCCCCCACCCCCAAATTTTGCATAACCTTTGTTTTTCATTTCTCCTGGGTATTACAGCCGCCCAAAGAGAAATTGAAAACACTGCTTATGCGAATTTTTGGGGGGGCAAATAAGGTGCATTGTGGAGAATGGAAGTGGAGTATGAGGAGAGGGGGGTAAGCTGGACTACCAGGAAGAAAAACCTCTCGGAGCAAGAGAAAGGACCAACAACAAACCATGGACACGGCCTGATCGCGCTTAATTTCACTTTAATCGTTCATTTCAGCTTATGCTTAAGTTTTAGACAAACTACGTTGACATTTGAATACTCCTTGACAGTCCTAGTGTCCCTTGGTGGTCTATCACGGGGATGGGGCCGTGTAGCCTGGAAAATAGACAGATATTGTTTCAGAATTAAAATGTAAAAGGAAATTTTAAAAATTACCGGAACTTACAAAACTAAATCATACACTCTATCAACAAAGTTGTGTGCGTGTTTGGATAAAAAAATACATTGGAAAATTCAAATATACTTATGATTTAATCTACTAAAACGACTCGCCACCGCGCTGATTTACTCACTTTACCTGTCAAATTAGTGCAAATGCACTCTCCTCAAATATTCCTTAACAAATACATAATAGAGGAGAAATCGTTACGTCACGTTACCATGGTAGCGAAATTTCTGGATGACAACAAACCGAAAACGTCACTCAAAAAATGAAATCGCACTGTTTCAGACTTCATCGATCTTTATTTTGTCAAATGTTGGCGAAATTTTCTGGGGTTGAATCCAAAAGGCCCGTACTTACTTCACCTACTCCATAAAGCAGGCGAGTGAAATTGAGAAGTTTCATGTCGCGGTCGTGCAACAACGGCTAAGAAATGTACTAAAAGGCGTGATGCACGTGCTAAAGCTATTGCTTTTTTGTCGTTCTCGTTGCCGTCGCCGTCGTCGTTGATTAGACTTCAAGAAATCTGGCTACCATGGTAACGTGACGTCACACTTCTCCTCTCTGTTAAGTTTCCCCAACTGGGCTGGCCGCGGATTGAGACTGGATGCTACCGTGAAAAATCCAGCTAGTGGGCAATACGGGACTCAATCCTCGGTGGCCTCTACCTTCATGCGAGTTCCACGCGCCGCTGAACACTCACTTTGATAAAATAATGCTAAATTGAGTGTAATGTAATGACTCAATAAGTAAAAATAGAAATAAAACCTTTTTGTACAAAAAATGCAAATTTCGAAAAACATGGCTGTCAAAACTCGGTTGCCATGGTAACGTCATTGTTGACATACACGTCACGACGACTTTAAAATGTTCCCAGATAAGTTTTAGAAGGAGTCCTCAAGTTTGGCGCTCTTCAACCAACCCCCGCCCCCGTCTAAATAGGGTTTACAAAAGCTTGAGCCAATGATAATGATCACTCGCTTACCTTTAGCCTTGCAGGCCGAACAGCAATTTTCCAGCATATAGGCGGGGTTTTTGCAGCACTCGTTTCCATTTGCCCAATAAACACAGTGAGAGTTATCGTCGCTGCAAGAGTTTGCTTTAATGTTCTGTAAAACTATGGTGACAATGATCCATGTTAGTAAAAGTATACAGCTGTTTCGTGAAAGGTCGTCGGGAAAATGTGCAAGCGACAATCCCGAAAGGTAATATTGAATGTAATAATAATCAATACATTGTTTCTTGAAACTGTAGCTGTCAAACCTACTTTTGTTGCTTTTCTTTAGCACTCGCAATATACCGTGGATGTTCTTTCAGATTTCTTTGAAAAAATATGAACACAAAACCACTCACAAAACTTTTCGGGATTGTCGCGTGCACTTTTTCCGACAACCTTTCTCGAAATAGCACTAGCTGTTGAACTTTTAATGGACAGGAGAAGTCGTTACGTCACGTTGCCACGGTAGCGAAATTTCTGGATGACAACAAACTGGAAACATCACTTGTAAAGTGTATTCAAACTGTTTTAGACTTCATCGATCTTATTCATTTCAATTCAGTTGGTAGAATGTTGACGAACTTTTCTGGTGACTTTCTGGAGTTGAATCGAAAATGACCGTTTAGAAAAAGATAATTCTGTGTTGTGTTCACGTGCTCCACAAAGAGGGCGCGCGAAATTAGGAAGTTTCATGTGCACTCGACGTGCAACGACGGCTAACAGATGTCCAGAAATTTTGCAACCATGGTTACGTGACGTCACACTTCTCCTCGATCTCTATTGACCAGAGAGAAATCGTTGTTTTTCCGATGTTTGCAGAACAAAGATGTCCACACAAAAAAGAATGAAACAAACGACAACTGTTTAACACATAGTAACCCTCGTAGACAGCTGTTGCTAAAAATCCCACGTTCGAGGGATGCATTTCAGTCAATTTTTTACACTAAAGAAGAAAACCTCTAGAGTCCCAGATGAAGATTTGTCTGCGGTAGACTGATTTTTTTTTCAGTTGTTATTATTAGGTTACCGCAAAAAGAGTTACACAAAGGAAAGGTGTGGGGAAGGAGAAGGTGGTAGTAGAAGGCAAAATGTTTCATTCTTCTTCTGCCTCACATCTATCCATAAGAAGAAACAAACAGCGGAGAAGGAATCTGTTCATTTTGATCTCTTGTTAAATCCTGGGTCATCTTGACTCACAACTTCCAAATTATATTATTATTATTATTAAATTTCAGAATCTCACAAAAAAGAATATCGCTTGTGGGGAGGAACGTTGCGTTGCGTTACAAAGAACCCGCTGTTTACAAGATTGCATAGAACCTAGTCGTTACAACTGGAAAGATTCAACGTTTATAAGAAGACACGTTCCATTTTCCGATTACATACTTATTATATGGTTGCACCAAACACAGCAGTTTCCTTCCATGTAACCTGGGTTCTTTTTGCATTCGCCTCTGAGCGCCCAGTTGCCACAGTAAGGCGATTTGTCAACACAACTTGCATCTGAGAGAGAAACAACATGAGACATTTGTAGTCACTTTACAGCATAACTGGCTTCTAAACAAGATCTGGAAGGTCTGGACTGGAACAACGCGAGAATCGGATAACGCAACCCAAAGCGCTAAGGGCGTGGGAAGGGGCTAGCGGAAGTGTAAAGAAAGGTTAGCCTATTTATTTGGCTTTTCCCACACAGTATGCATTGAAATTTGAGTTCAGTTTTCGCGTTAATCAATTAAAAAGAAAACAAGCTCCTTCCCAGTACCTCTCTTTTCTAATTCGAGCTTAGGGAAACTGGCTGCGAACAAGGCCTGGCTTGGGCTGTGATTTTGTAAATAAAGACTTTTTGATTGGTCAATCAAGCGATTGTGAGGGCTGAGTGTGCTTTATATATCCGGTGGTGCGGTGGAACTACGCTGTTAGCTATTGGTATCATGATAACATGAAAGCAATAATAAATCAATTCTAGATCTAATTTTAAAAATTCCTCACGGGATCAGAGGACACAATTTAAATACTGTAACCTTTTATTCTATACTCACTTAGCTTTTCTAGCCTCTGATGAGGACTAGCTTTGTCTAGTCGAAATACTGGGTAAATAAATCTGTAAGTTACCAACCCTTAGCTGTCCGATCAGCCTTGCCATCAATTTTAAGCGTTATTTTATATTGCTGATTCTGATCTTCAACCAGATCCGGCTTTCCCTCGCTACTGTTTGTCCAACTGGTGTTTGAAAGAATTGTTTGCTAATTGTTACTTAGGTAGATATTCACTCTTCCTATAAAAACGACCTTACAAGGGAGGGGAGGTGGGGGCTAAGGGTTGCGCATAAAAGGGAAGTTTTAGGTAGAGATGTGCCGCCGAGGCCATCAAACCCTGATCCTTTTGATGGCAACAATCGTTAATTTCGCTACACTCTTTTAGACAAGATACCTTATTTTAAGACCCTGATCGGGAGACGGCTCGGTGCTTGCATTTTCGCGGGAAAAGTGCTCCAAAATGATGCTAAAATAACTTGATCTGTGTAAGCGCCGTTACATAAGCTAAAGTATAGCAGTTGGCAATACAAGCTCCGGGTTATTAGCTCCAGCCCTTATTGATTTCATCTCGCATACATCATGGAATAAGATTTTTTTTCTGCTAAAAACGTAAAAATTCACCCTCTTGTCAAGGCGTCTGGTCCAAACAGACAGTACATAATATGTTCAAGATGCTACATAGTGAAGTTCTATACCCTGATCTGACCCTCTGTTCATCACTGAGCACATACACGCTTAGAACAAATAAGGGATTCCCCCCCGGAACTTACCTATTAACCTGCATTCACTTACAGGACTCTAAGGGCCTGTTTACATGGAGTGGGGGACCCCGGTCTAGTGGGGTTGGTTTCTTTTGTTTTCACGCGCTGGGGGACACAAAACAAAAGAAACCTACCCCACTAGACCGGGGTCCCCCACTCCACGTAAACAGGGTCTAAATTTATAAGGAAATATTTAATAAAACATACCTTCTGAGATAAACCTCTGTGAATCGAAATTCTTCTTTGAGTTAACCTAAGAGGGGATTAAAAATAAGATTGGAGTTCTGTTCACACTATATCGGAAACCTTTTGCGCCGGCACGAAGACCATGCCGTATAGGGCTTCTATTCACACATATATAAGAACGGCTACATCGGCGCGATTTCTGTAACGGAGCGAAGCTGCTCCGCGCCTGTCTCTAAAGTGGGGAGTCACAAGTCAGATAGTTGTTCACATCCTGACAGGATAGCATATCGTGTCGACACAAAGCGCTATCCGTTGAACATACCGAAAATTCTCTATTACGCCCCCCCTCTCTAATAAGCCCCCCCCTCCTTTTCAGAGGAGGAAAGTTAATAAGCCCCCCCCCCCCCCCTCCCCCTCCCCTCCATCCCTATTCAATCACAAACAATTAACATGTACTTATCAGTTATGGTATATTCAGGCTGGAAATTCATATTGTTTTGGGTCCGCATGACCTCCAACTTCATGTGCTTAACTTTTTCAACTTTATGCTCTAGTTCTCTGTGGAGAATTGCTACCATTTTCTTATTGCTAGAAAAAGCAGTATAGCGTCCGGTAACCACAAGTCCGTCGTCCAGAAACCTTGCTGCCGTTGATGCATTTCGCTAAATTAAATAAGCCCCCCCTCTTTTTTAAGCCCCCCCTCTCTATTAAGCCCCCACTCAAAAGTGCTTGAAAAAAATAAGCCCCCTGGGGGGCTTAATAGAGGATTTACGGTAGCCTGAGATATCATTGATTCATCACTGTTTTCATCATATGATGGCATGCAATCTGTATGTATACAAAATACGCGAAAGTATGACGCGACATTTGGTATGTTCCCCGCTTTCATTTCAGCCAGCGACCATATTTTTCTGTCCTCAGCGACAAACCATTGAGTGGTGCCGGATCTCAAGTTGTGGAGGTGGATCAGTACAGTAACAACTATCTTGTTCAAACTATAAAACGGCAAACTGATCCTTACGGCAAGGCGATGAACGAGTAAACGAAAGAACAAAATACATTTTTTGTTTTAGAAAAAAATGCATCTGATGTAATTGAAGTATGAATTAATCACAAAAACAGAAATTTTTTTCAACAATCTACTGACCTGTTAGCCCTTTTGGGACTTTTAAAAAACCGAAAAGACAGATTTCCCTAACCTTTAAAATGCTTCAACAAGTGAAACCCCTACACTTTAGTATACCAGAAAGCGGAAAAAAGCACCCCTTCCGGGCGGAGCCTCCCTGTATAGGCCATTGTAGGGAGAACCCCCCGGGCTCGATAACCATCTTTACCTGTAAAGCAGGCGGTTCAGCGGGTGGTACATCTATAGATTGTATGCGAACAGATTGCTTCGGGATTCCCGGCTTTAGTCGAGTTTTCTGGATGTCTTTTCCCCAGGAGAATGCGAACAGCACACTCAACAAGACGAACTCGCACGACGCTTTCATGTTCATGACCAATTTTTTGGAAACGTTACGCGTCAGTACAATAATCGGTGAGGCACTCTTTACGACCACAGATCTCTAGTTTCTGGTTCTCTGCCTCAAGAGTTTAAATTAGATACTGCATTCTTTTGAGGCATTGTTTTCGTATCATTGAGGTTACACTCAGGCGCGCAGCTGCAAAATTTGAGATTTTCAGTTTAAAGTTTTGAGGTGACACTCACGTGCGCAGCTGCAAATTAGCGATTTTTTGTTTTCGCGGCTGCAAAATTTGCCATTTTTCCTGTCTGTTCAGAAAATCGCAAAAATTGCAAAGTTGGCGATCTTTCCTGTTCATTGAAAGATTTTTTAATCTTTGCACTGTTGGTGATTTTTCGCTGTTCTTTCTCTCGCTTACAAAATTTGCGAGAACTGCGTAGAACTCAAGATCTACGATTTTTAGTGTTACAAGTTGCATTTTTTCGTGGTTCTTTGTCACAACAATTACATTGTAAACATAAGTACACACAAGAGCTGACGCATCACCTTTGCTAAGTCGGGGTATATTTTTGCTTATTTGTAAAACTCCGAAACTTGTTCCGTGTTAATAAAATGAACTGTCAGCAATTTTGCTCTGTTGTATTCATTTCTAGTTGTACTGACGCAAAAATATTTATTCGCACCAAACAGTAGTTCTCAGTAACGACACGACTGAGTTCTTAGTGAGTATTTTGCAATTAAGTTTTGCAAAATAGTAGAGCAACATTTAGTAAAGATCGTTTCTTATACCGATACAAAACTTGTTCATTGCTACAAATGAAATTCAAACTTTCCGCGGTAGGTGTTTTCAGCTGTGAAAAAGAAAAATAGCCAATTTTCCTAACGAATCTCGATTGTTTAAGGCTAAGTGATACCCGTTCGCACTTCCACATCCCCCTGTACAGCGAATCCTGAATCTGATAATCATTTTCCTCTAACTAATTTTAAAAATCTTAGCTTCGGGCCAAGCGTCCCGACACCTTTTGAATTAACCGTAATTTTTTTCGACACTAAGTAAAATTTTGCCTCTTAATTTGAACAAGCGATTTGGATTCTTATAAAGGAATTTACATTGCCAGCTGAAAACGGCTTAATTACGATTTCTTTTGTTGTTGGACTTGTCAAACACCTGTAAACAACTATTTTCTGCATACAAATGCTATTGATCTTTGTTAGGCCCAGTTCGAACGTCGAACTTTCATGAACTTTTCATGTACCGAACTTAATACCTATTTAGGTCGACCCGAATGATATAACGGTTCGACAGTTGATTCAGACACCGAACTTACTCCGTTGAGCTCAAGGCATTTTCACGTTGTACAATGATCTACAATCAACTGGTTCAAATCCCAAATTAAAGCTCACTTACACGAGCCTTTCGTAGAGCTTAAACCTTTTTCTTTACAATACGTTCGCGTATATACGTTAAGGTCAAATGTTTTTGTGTTTGCGTAGTTCGTTGCGGTCGAAGTTAGCTTTGGGCGTGGATTCAGTGACGAGAAATTACGTGTATGCACTATTCGTATTTGCTTGGCCCTGAAGCTGAGAGTACCCGCCGCCCGAAAAACAGTGGCAAAGTTTTAACTTTTACAGATATGGTTCAGAGACAGTTGCAATTGTCGGGAATCCACTTGACGTAAGATTTAGCACTCAAATGTTAAAACGGAATTACCATAAGATGAAATCAAAAAATACCAGGTGTTTTGAAGTTATGCAATTTTGTTGACTTTTTTATTGTGTTTCCACAATGTAAAAGCAGCGCGCGAATTTTTCAAACACAGCTTCAGTGTGAAAAGTTATGTCAAAATCGCATGTCTTTAATTAGAGAAAGCTCACTTTACGGCATCCAGAATTTTTCTTGTGTACATATTACTTGATCTTACAATGATATTTTCTGTTATTGCCAGACTCCTCTATTTTCTAACCAAGGTATCCGCGAGTTCCCCTTAGGTTTTCCTTTCAGTTTGATGTTTGTCATTTACCAGTAACCTCATGTCCTCTCAGCGAGGATCAAGTTGGCCCTCTGTGTGGCTGCAGTAACAAGGTGGCCCCGGGAGGGTGGCCTTGTGGAACAAACGGTTTCCCTGTAGTTCATACACCCTCGTGTGAGATTGTACATTGAATATTTTGTGGATAAAACCCTGTAAAATAGCTTAATTTCGGGGCGGCACTATGACGAATGCAATCAGAAGTTTCAGTTTTGGAGCTAACATACCAGGTACCTTTAAAGGAAATTTGAAATGTGAAAGCAGAGATAGAACATTAGAAAAACTGTCTTGGTAAATAAGCATAGGCTGTACGTAAAGGAGCCCTACTTCTCTAAACTATAATACTACTCCGTTACATGTCTTCTTAACGCGTAAAAGAATTGTAAAGTTGTATACATGAGACTTTTAAACCATCTTTTGGCTTCCATGATTACTCTGGCTCAATCTTTACTCAGTTAAAAGCGCAAAAGTCACGTAAATGAGAATTTTACACCAAAGTGACGCTACCGTTTCGCTCACTTAAATTCCCATTTTCGTGCTGTGTTGCCCTTACGTGGTTGGACGTTAGCTTCGAAAGCAAAAGTACTGAATTAAAAAAGTTAACCTCTACCAACAGACAACTATAGTTTGGGCATGGTTTTGACGGTCAGCTTTACCTGATGAATAGATTGCTTTGGGCTTCCCGGCACTGTATTAAGTCGGCTTCCCCAGGAAAATGCGACCAACAGATTCAACATGACGAACTCGTACGAAGCCTTCATGATGACCACTTTTTGGAAAGATTACTCGTGAGTAGTATAGCATTGGGCGGACCAGCGTATTTTAAATCGAAAAAAACCGGTTTAATCATGTTAAAACCAGTTTTTAATTTCTGGACCACGACCTTGGAAAATATCTCAATTTCGATATATTAAAATACATCAGGATGGTAACTAGTTTTAGAGGACACAAAGAGAAATTATTCATCTTTATTTATTTGCTTTGTTTGTGTACTCTGAGACTCGCTATCACGCTGAATTTTATCGAATTTTATATCGGAAGTGGCCTATTGTAGTAGGTAAAACCCAAATTTTTTCAACACACCTTTCAAGATTTTATTGTAGAGTTATCATTATTTCTATTGTCTAACGATTTTTAACATTTATGTGATATCAGTGCGTGAGTTTTCGGGAAACACCGAATTTGATCGATTATGCAATCATGATGTAATGGAAACTTCCCAGAGGAACTGAGTCTTCAAACTGCAATAGACCTTTTTACCGATACGGCGGCCATATTGAATTAATTCGATTTGAGGAGTATTATAGGATGCCCAGGGGGCATGAGCACATTTTGTTTGTATTTTCGAGCGCTTTTCGGGACATTTTTTGTTAAAGTTCTCTTAGAATAAGATTGTAATCGGAAAAAAGATCTTTGTGCCGTGTTTGGATGTAATAATAATCGCCTTTTTCTAGTTTAGTATTTGAAATATGGTCTTTCACTGTATATTTCTCGGCAAAAAGGCGATCATTATTACATCCAAACACGGCACAAGGATCTTTTTTCCCATTAGAATCTTATTCTAAGAAAACTTTAAGAAAAAATGTTCCGAAAAGAGCTCGAAAATACGAACGAAATGTCTGGGGGCGGATCTACACCGGTTTCCACCGTTTAACGGAATCCGTCAGATTTTCTTAAAATAAATATAATTAATTTCAAAAAACTTAATTTCAAAAACTTATAAGGCGTAAATATCTATATAAATATATTCAAATAAATTAGTGTCAGCATGTGATAAAAGATGAATGCCAAACAGACCAACAAGGATAAAATTTATGTGTACAGTAGTTTTAGGCAGATATGTTTGCCTGTTTTTGAGTTTCTAGTGCCGTACCTCTGTATAGCTCGGTACTGAAATGCGATTACAGTATTTTTTTAGATCCGGAAATGCTGGGGTTTGTAAATCAATTACTAACTTTACCTCGATATAGCGAACATTTTGATAGTTTTCCCGAAAATTCGTTAAATGGAGGTGTTAGATATAACGAACCCTTGATATAGCGAACAAATCTTCCCAGTCCCTTGGCACTTCGTTAAATCGAGGCTCCACTGCAATTGCACTGTTTACGAAAGTTACTAAAACGAGGAACGAGAAACAGGGAACAGGAAAGGAATACTTGACTTTGGAATCCGGAATTTAACTCAAGGAATCCAAAATCCAGTACCTGGAATCTGAAATCTGGAATTTGGACTCCGGAATCTTCATGGTAGATTCTTAATCCAAGACTGTCTTGATTACTTTAGATGGGGCGACACTTCCTCATCTATATTTGACGTGTGAGGAACAGGCGAAAAAGTATAAACAAAATAAATTATCGTAGGAACAAATAACGCTATTTTTATTTCACTTGATTCACTTGGTCATTTCAGCCTTTACTTAATTTTAAGACAAACTACGTTGATATTTCATCATTTGAATTCTGATTGACAGTCCCGATGTCCTTGGGTAGTCTATCACGGGAGGACAGTGTAGCCTGGAAAAATAGACAAACAGTTTTTCAGACGAAAGTCAGTAAGAAATTTGAAAATGCCCATGACAAGATAAAGCTAAACCATGCAATTAAACATTAAAGAGTTTGTGCGAGAGTCGAACATTCTGAAAGAAACTTGGAAAATTCAAATTGACTTATAGTTAATATTTAAAATAGCTGCCAACCTAGTACGCACAAATTCTCCTCAAATATTCCTTAACAAGTAATTAAATTAAGTTTAGACTGATTATCAACCCCAACTGTGCTAGCCGAGGATTGAGGCTGGTTACTACCGTGAAAAAGTGCAGCTAGAGGGTCAAAAAGGGACTCAAACCTCGGCCCCCACGCCCTCCTACGAGTTCCATGCGCAGAACAATCTGTCAAGGTGTTCCCTAACGTTATAAAAAAATTCCACCAAAGTAAAAACATGAGAAAACAGCCGGAGCCAAAGATAAATATCACTCGATTACCTTATCTTTGCAGGCGGCACAGCAATGTTCCAACATATAGGCAGGGTTTTTGCAGCACTCGCCCTTATTTGCCCAAACACCACAATTAGCATCTTCGTCTGTGCAAGAGGTACTTGCAATGTTTTTCAAAGCTACAGGCGGTAGGCAATGATACAATATTAGCCATAGACTTCCAGTTTTTTAATAATGTTTGGTCCAAGAAAAATAGTTGCTTTCCCGAGAGTTTCGATTTTTCCGGAAACAAAGTCGTCCACAGAAAAACAAACAAGCAAACCAACGACCACGTCTATAACATTGTTACCCTTGTGCCCCGAAGGCTCAGGCCCTCGTGGACAACCCGTGAAAATCCCGCACTCAAGGGATGCAACGCAACGCTCCTGCCGTTGCGTGACACCGAACAGCAGCAAAGAAGCAGCTGTATATGATACCACACAGAACCTAGCAGTGTTATAATAATTAAGAAGGTGCATTTCATTTTCCGGGTACGTACTTTTCATGTGATTGCACCACACACAGCAGGATGTCAGCATGTAACCTGGATTCTTGGTGCATTCACCAATGAGCGCCCAGTAACCGCAAGAAGGAGATTTGTCAACACAAGATGCACCTGAGAGAGAAGTAACACGAGACAGTTGTAGACAGTTTACAGCTTCTCTGACACGTTTCTCCGAGCTTCTAAACCCGACTAGAAGGTCTGAACGCCAGGATAGCTAAGGTAACCCAAAGGCGCCAAGGGCAGGGAAAGGGGGCTGGCAAAAAAATGAGAAAAAACCAACAACAACGCTAAAAAAGGAATAGCCTACTGAAGTCGCTTTTCGAACAAAGCTCTCTCTCGCTCTGCATTTAAATTCGAGTCCAGTTATCGCGTTTATCGAATAAAACCATAATGTCTTTAGGAAATTAATAAATAGACTTAACCAGAGGTAAAAGCGAAACTCCAGTTTCTCGATAAGTTGGCACCTGAGCCCGTAGTATGGTCATGTGATTCTGGTCAGCATATACTCTGTTTTGATGGCTGTCAATTGACCATAATATGGATGTCTATCATCAAGTTAAACACAGGTCACAGGCTCCTACACTGGCTAGAAAGTTTGATATTTCACATGGGTTTAATTTTCTGTGGTGCAGACGGACGGGCGGACAGGCGGACGTATGGTCACGTGATTACCAAAATTTACGCTATAAATATTTAATAGAACTTACTTTTCGAGATAACCTCTTGTGAACTGATATTCCTGTCCGAGTCAACCTAAGAGGGGATTGAAGATTGAGGGGGCTATATATGTCAAGCCATTTGCTATTTTTAAAAAAAAAAAAAAAAGCGGAAACGTGTCTTAGCATTAATTGAATTTCAGAAACAATGGTCCAGTTTTGTTATTTAATACCTGCTATATTTAGACATTAAAACTGTTTCCTGTCATCTCTTGCAACGGATGGCAAGGATAGGCAAGGATTGAAACTTGAAAAAATTGGGCCAACATTTTCAAATTTTGAGGCTAAGCCGGCAAAAATGGGGATTTCTTCGTGTTGTGGACGAGTGCAATCACCAAGTGATGTAATAAAAATGATTGAAAAGACAGAGATGAACAATATCCACATTACAACTCAATAGCTAACCAACAATAGTTTCCACAACACCAAAAATGCCCCCCAAAATCACCAAAAAAATACTATGGACAGTGCTCCCTGCTGATAGAATTTGCCGCATTGATATATTCTTTATAACTCCACAGGTCCATTTTATGCATTAGTAAAGCACTATGTAATGACGTTAGCACAAAATTGATCTAAAACAGTAATATCCTCCCGATATAGCCCCTTTAAACACCTGACTCATCATCGCTTTCGTCATTTGATAGCATATAACGTAACACAGGTGAAAAGTAGCGCAAAACGGCAACTTGATATGTCACGTACCCTTGACTTCATTCCAGAGCCAGCAATCACAGGATCGCGTTTCGAATTTTTTCGATTAGGTTACCCCTAATCTAAGACACTTGTAAAAGACACCATCTGTAGGTTATTTGACAAGTTCACAGTTTTCATACCACGTAAAAATAACTAAAATGGTTCAGAATACGTTCCTTAAAACACAAACTTAGGCGTCGTGACGTACGAGAACCTGCTTGAGGTTAAGTAGCGTAGAATCCGCCGAAGAGACTCTGCGTTTGCAGACTACAATTGTACGTCATAAGCTTATACTTAGTGAGGAAGTTTCGGTTGGCTTATAAACGAAGGGATTATGTCCGGATTAGGATTTAAAGGGTTTAAGTAAAATTGTTCAGAAGTGTAGAGCTGATGGTGGAGACGCAAAAAAAATTACAGTATAAAATTGCTTAGGTCTAACTTGGTATAAACAAAAAAAGGGAGGGTTAACTCTGCGGGTTAAATTTCACTGCGAGGAGGGGGCAAGGGTTTAAATGAAGGGACTAGACTGCTACTGCTATAGCCTTCTCTAATCTTATGTTTACGTGGGGAGTATCTCCCGGGGGGGGGGGGGGAACTCCCATTTAAAAGTGACGGGGATGCTCGTCGGAAAATCAGCAATTTACAGCCCTAAGCGACACGTCCGTCCCATCACTTTTACATGGGAGTCCCCCCGGGGTAGTCTCAATTCCGTTTATGTGGTTAAACGTCCACTTTGAAAACAAATGTAAATTGAAGGTTATCGTCTCCCAACTAACTATTATAGTTGGACTTGCTTTACCTGAAAGACTGTCTGTTCAACGGGTTGAACATCTGTCGATTCTTCGCGAACAGCTTGCTTCGGGATTCCCAGTCGAGTTCTCTGGATGTATTTTCCCCATGAAAAGGCAAACAGAAGACTCAACAAGACAAATCCGTACGACGCTTTCATGGCCACTATTTGGAAAAATTACAAGCCAGCACAATAATCGACCCTTTCTTCCTCTGTAGTTCGATTACGATGAGATCGATTATCTTTGGTTTCTGATCGTTTGTCTCGCAGGGTTAAATCCGATACTGGGTGCATTCTTTTGAGCCCTGCATTCTTTCCATTGAATTGACCCCTATTTCCTGTGCAGTCATCCGGGAAACTGACTCAACAGATATTTTGTACATGTAGAAATTCTCGAGAATAATCGTCGCTTTGTGCGATCTTTACGTCTCAAAATCATTGAAAACTTGTAAGGCAATAAAATAAGGGCTTCAATGCGCTAATTGTTTTATCGGAAATTTCGTGTTCACAACCCGGTGGGGGTGCTCAACAAAGTTTGATACGGGGCGGCTCCGGCCCGGCTCCTGATACCATAAGGTACTGTACGCGTACCCTTTTCGAATTTACAAATGACACCCTTTTCATATACCTAGTTTAGAATTTTGCATCCCTTTTAACTGCTGTAAATGTACTCAGTCAGGAGCCGATCGGCTCCTGACTCAGTCTAGTGTGAATAAATAAACGGAACCAGAACGTTTTCTCGACTTTTTTCATATCCATAAAATGCATCGATCTGTTAGCCCTTTTTGGCCTTTTGACAGACCGAAATGACAGATTTTCTTACCCCTTCGTGTCCTTCAGATGGAAAAATCCCTACCCTTGCATATACCTGAAGCCTGAAAAAGGTACCCCTTTCGGGCGGAGCCTCCCCGGCCCCGTAGGGAGTACCTACCGGGATTTACAAGTTATTCAGGCATTGTCCCCAAGATTCATATTCAAGTGAAAAACAATAGCTTACATTTCTTTCTAATTTAAATGCATCATTAATTACTACTGTTCACGAGAAAATGAAACTTTGAAAATTTGAAACTTCCGCTTTTTTCGATTACAGTAAAATTGTGTTGTTTGTATGCCGGTAAAAATACGATCCTTAACTTTGTAGGAAATCTGATACTAAATAAAAGCCAGTGAAACTTACTCTGCAGTTAGTTGTTGTTGTCCTTAATGCTCAAACGAAGTTTCGTGATAATTTGTTCAAATTCACCCTCCATACTTATAATACACAAGGAAGGAGACACGAGATGACATCTCGGCCGCCATGCTTCCTTTCCAGCACAACTTTTTCCATGAAATTCTACTCCAATGGTAAATAAACACGCTAGGCTCGTAGAAGTAGGACAGCCCCAGATATGGAAAGCGATAAAGCTTTCTCAGCAAGAGAAACGAATCCAGCAGACTCTGTCAAACTCGAAGGATATAATCCAAAATTAGCCGAGACTTCTTGCGCAGAACTGGCCGGGCCTGATCAACGCGCGGCCAAGCAAATGAGGCCTGAGCACTTTACAAATCAAATCCATCCTGGGTGTCATGGGGACTGGGTTGCCCAAAGTTAGCCTACCGTAGAGTAAGTTTCATTGGCTTTTATAAAGTATTTCCTAAACAATTTAGGATCGTATTTTTACCCCATGCAGACACTGTAATCTTACTGGAACCGTACTGTGATTCTATCACAGAGCCTGGTGGTCCCCGCGAAATAACGTCTGAGAAATGAGCGCAGACATTCCCTACTGATAACGCGCCACTACCCAGATCTGGGTATTGCTTCTGATTGGTCGTGCCGCGTGGGAAATCTGCTTCAACCAATCAGAAGCACTACCCAGATCTGGGTAGAGACGCGTCATCAGTATGGAATTTCTGCGCTCATTTCTCAGACGTTATTTCGCGGGGAAAACACCGATGGCGTCGCAAAATATCGTCTGTTTTCTCAGGCTAGAGGTTCGCATAAAAGTCTTTCGTCATTTTTTCCACCTCTGCCAGGGCAGCTAAGCTATCGCCCACTATGTTGTCCTTTTTCTTTCAAAATCACCACAATTGACGTCAATTGTATTGATATCATATTTGGTGAACGCCCCGGGGGGGGGGGGGCACTTTAGGAATTTCTGGGTGGGGATGTGCCGCTGGGAGCCTGGAACCCTTAACCTTTATCAGAGCTAGTTCAGCTGAATTTTGCTACCCTATACTAGAGTAAACTCCCCAAATCCCCCTATCCTAGAGTAGCTGTGTACCTAGTGTAGATAAAATCTTCAACCAACTGATCAGTTTCCTGAAAAATAATACCCTATTCTAGAGCCAAACGCTCTGATTTCTATACCCTATCCTAGAGTAAACTGCTTGAAAACCATACCCTTCACAGCGGCACATACCTATATAACCCATATATGGCAGTACCCCCCCCCCCCCCCGCGGGGGGTGAACGCTAACTGGCTGTTAGGAAGAATTAGTCGAGGGTCTGAGCCAAACAGAAACGGGTACGAAGTATTATATTGACCTTATATTGTGGATAAATGGTAATCATTTGTCACATTGCTACGCTGATGAATGACATGCATGGGCAACAGGGCCGTGTATCAGTCCATTGCATTGTAATACAAAGATACCTATTTTGCGTTTGTTGGAAGTTGTCAAATAAAGTAAATATTAATATATTCATGGCACACCTTATTGAAATGGGTGATACATACGAACGGAGTAAAATTTGTTAAGGGAAACTTGTGTAGGTAACCTAGCAACAATCTGAGGTGAAGAAAACGCGGAGAATGTTTGTGAAATTTTATGAAATTTAAATCATAAATTAAAATAATTGTGACGTACTTTCGCGAGAAAGTGAAAAGCCGCGAAACACATCCTGTAAGGGTAGATCCCAAAAACATTTCGTTTAGTTGTCCAAACGTGAAATTTTGACTGCCGGCTTACATATCACAAAACGCGTTTTAAGGATGTTCTTGTATAAAGAAGACGAGGTATGTTCTATTAATTAGCATGAAAACCTGTAACAAATTTTATTTCGGTGAATGGTAATAACGTCACACGATGCAAAATACACTACCACGATCACTGAAGCCAATATCGGCTGGTACGAAAAGGAGTTTTTCACCGCAACAAGATGAAGATTATATTATATCCGTTTACCACTTTAGAAATTATAAGCTCCGTAGCTCATGATAGTTAAGCAATTCTGCATGTCTTATTAAGTTGATTATTTAGTTTTTTATTAGTTCTGTTGTAGCTCTTCTGCTCTTAACGATAAAGCGTTTGATTAAGTTCAGTCCGAACGTATAAATGAATTAGGGCGAACAGGTATGGCGAACCATTATACTGATTCATCGAAAAACACTGATGGAAAAACCATTATAGGAAAAAGCATAATGTTCAGCCGTACAAAGTTGATCAAAGTCGGGAAACGGAAGTAATGGCGTCGCATTAAAATATACGATTATTTTCCGAGGGTAAGTTTTAGCGTCTCACTGTCTTTTTTCTCCTTAAGCCCTGCGGCACGATTTCGAGGTTTTCTGTTTATGACTGAAAAATAAAAGAAAAAAAAATGAGTCGACGCTTGACCGCTGGGAGCTTCCCATTACTTACCAGAAATTTTTGGAATGACGTTTCTACAGCGAGTAATTTTTTATTCTCGGTATAAAAATTAGTTATAATGCGCCAGGGATACTGAATGCATACATTTGCCTCATTAAACCGTGCAATTACAAGGTTAGCCACAGAGGACAAAAGGGAACTTAAGAACTACGACGACGACTTTGTCGACGACGACCGGAAGTGAGTTACAGTGTACTGCGCAAGCGCGACCAGTAAATTTCGTAGTGTTATCGTCGTGGTGTCGTCGACGACGCCAAACAAAGTAGAATCACGTCGTCCTGCAATCCACAAGTTTCGACAAATATAAATCCACTGTTTTAAGCGATTTTTGAATTCCTTATCATTTTCTTATCCTCGTAAATCCAGGTATCGTTCCTTTTTTCTCCTAACAAGCGATGCTGATTGAAAATTCGACTAATGAATTCTTTTTACTTCGAAGAACGACAACAGCTGTGGAGGCCGAGTGGGCGAACTAGAAAGTGATAAATTTATTTGTACGTATTTAGGTAAGGCAAATCATTTATCTTTAATAAACAGGAAATAAACTTTATATGGAAAACAGCTATCACATCAGAATGTCTCTTTTTCCAATCTAAACTCTGACAGACACTCGGACTCGGTACGCGGTCATCTCATTCAGGTTGAAAGTTGAGTAATCTTCGTACGGAAAGCAGGTGTTTTTCTACTCGAAAAGGTCAGACAAGACAAAAAATTCTTCATCGTCAATGAAATTAGACGTACGGCTAAAAAATAAGATCTTGCATCGTTTTAAAAGACGCCATTGCGAACGTACATCACAGTTTTACATTTGTGTTTACATTCAGCTTCGTCGTCGTCGACCTACCGACCGACTGCATCTTAAGTTTCGTTTTTCCCGCCGAAACTGACGTTCTCGTTCCAGTCTTTTCCCAGTCAACAGATGTCGTCGTCGTGAACTTCGTCGTGGTTCTTAAGTTCCCTAATATAAATCACTAGCAAATGATGAGTCTGTCAAAAGTGGTTTTTCCGGTAACAGGCCAAACAATTTGCGAAAATGAGCAATTTGGTCAACCTAAAAGGTGTGTATGATCTGATTAGGCTGAGTGATATCGCCTGTAAAAATTGACCTTCTGATTAGCTTCATCTTTACAAAGCCACGGTATTGTAACTTTCAGTTGTCCAATTTTCCTCCCCAATATATTCCGTCGTTCTTTCACTTTTCCTTCGACATAACGATACTACCAACTATACTCAGTCAAATTCTGGACGAAGTTTTTAAATACCGTAACTTGAACATTTCACAGTTAGCCAGTTTTTCTCCTCAGTTGTACGTGTTTCACTTTTCCCCTAACATTACGATAATACATCAAATTGCACTCGGTGATACTAAACGAACGTTTCAGATATACCGGACATTTCCCGGTATTTGCCGAAGTTTTCCGATTATATACCGATCATTTTGCAAATCACAGGCCGAGTGCCGAAAAACTAGGAAGGTGTCTGGGGATTACTAGATACACTTTTACATGTTCTGTGTTTAAATATACTTTTTTAACATGACACAGCCCTTTCTGCACGGAAATGTTAATAGACGATTTTACAGTGATGGACTTAGTACCCTAGCCTTCGAGTGAATGTGAGGCTGACAATGACCTTGTTTTGATACAAACCTTCTTTGCTTTGTTATGGAAATTGTCCTTGAAAAATTCCAGTTAGCGTAAGAATAACTTGATTTACATAATTAAACAGGAAGGCTGGTATCAAAACAAGGTCAGCGTCAGCCTCGCTCCCATCCATAACTGTAAAATGGCCAATAACTAAATTTTCAAGATGCCTACATTATGTAGTCATTTCAAATAGAATTAGTTTTATCAGGGCCTGTATGAGACCTCTCATGATGGATCCCGAGAGACTTCTTAACGCGTAAAAGATTATAGATATTGCTAGCTCGCTTTCTTTTAAGAAACATTTGGAGTGGGAAGACGAAACTCGGCGATTTGATGCGTGGGAGATAAGGTGAGAACACCAAAAATACTCAACTCATAATGACGTTCATCGCATTAACAAACAAAACTGTTTTTTCGACTAAACAAATTAAATGTTCTTCATAAATGGTAACATGTCTGTTTTTCCTTTATTTTTCACAATAATTGTCCCTAGTGTCCCGTTTCATTAGCTTAAGGTTCTCTTCTGAAGATACAATTGAGGCAAAGATGACCAATTATCATAAATATAAAAGAAAAGTAATATTGCTACCATTTTGGGATAAAGAGTATGCCTTAGTCCAAATGACCCGATATTGCCGTTTCTTCACAGTTTCCTCTTTCTGAGTGCTTTGATGTCACAGTCGACAAATTATACGTGAATATGTTTTACCACAGCAACTTTCATTACTTAAGATGCTTTACTGTTTCCGTCTGGGTTTTTAATTTTGTCTCAAAACACGCGAAGGCAGAGCTTTTGTCAGTATGCTTTTTTCGTCGCTTTAAATCACCCTGTTAATCAATGGATCCACAATCGGTTTTATGATAATCACCACGGGAAAGGTACGTATTTTAAACTATTTTATCGCTTTGGTCTTCTTATCCTATCTCAACGTAACCAGGAATCAACTTAACACACGTATTAGTCATCTCCTTAGCCACGCATTTCTATGCGTTTATTATGGATCCCTCTCATACAGGATCGTTTCAGACAAAATAACACTTTTTGCTGAATGGTTACTTATTTCCATTTATTTGGGAGATCTTTGTTTGTTTTGTGTTTACAGTATTTCTGCTGATTATGTATATGCCACTTAATAGTCTCATTCAGAAATGCAAACCAAAAACAGTGTGGTGAAACTAATCCTTACAAATAAATCGATGCATTTTCTACATCATCTTTAATTAACTTTAACTACGATTAGAATATTCGCAACAGTGCACCAAAAAAACTTTAAAGACAATGCAGAAATGTTCAGATTTATGGAAGTTCATTTAGTGTACGTGTGCTGTAATCTGCACGTAATAATCTCTTCATCTGTGCGTAAAAAAGTATCCGTGATCTCCTTCCCAGGCTTCGCCCGGTGTTGTGAGACGGCTGCGTAAACTGGTCACGTCAGTCAACTCTCCTTATCAAGGAAAACTCCCTACCTCATCGTGCGCAAAGCGTTGATTTGTCTTTGTTAGTCTTTAGACAACAACTTATTATGTACGTTAGTAACCACAAGTGTCAAGATGGCTGGACATGGGCCAAGTTCTTCTTTGGTGTTGTTTTTGTTGACCGAGAAGAAATTTGCTGTGCTTGCATTTGGCAAAAATAATGCAACCGTTTGGCCGGTGCTTAAAACCTCGGAAGATGTTATTTTCATTCCGGTAATTTTCCACTGTGATGAGTCGTTCTATTCGCATTATCACCGAACTATCCGGTTTTGAATTCCCGTGCAAATGGTAAATATAGCACCTGCAGACTTTCTTTTTCATTAGAAAAGGCTAGAAACAAATCCGTATTGGCAGTAAAAATAATTTTAAGAAATATGAATAAATTTTGTTAAAATTCTCCAGGTAGACTTTCTTGAAGTCCGTTATGGTAGGTTCATCTGTTATAGGGAAGGAATTTTCAGTTGTTTTTGGTAAAAGTATAAAACTGTAAAGTGGTAGCTAATAATATTATAAGACTTGAAAATATATGTTAAAATTATGCTAACAATAGCTTATTCTGTTTCACCGGCGGAAGTAAATATTGACGTCGAAAAATGCCTCTTTTTAAATGAGGCTTGAGTCAACTGAGTCATTGACTTTGAAAATTGAAGCAACTGGATCACAAACGAAACAAATTGGATTATTCAGCGAAATGTGAAGCTTGATTTTTGGCTTCGCTTCTTAGCGGGGAATTATCAAAACAGGCTGGTACGTGACAAAGACTTAACTGTTTTGTAAACATAACCTGGGTTGTTAACCTGTCAAGAAATCATTAATTTCTAAAATCAAACACTTTATAGTCCGCTTCCTAAAGTACGTACCCCAGTAACCGGCTTAAGTTTTGTCAACCAGTCAGATAAGTGCGATCAATGTTACTTCATAGCGATGAAACAATTTCTTCCTTTTTTTCTCGGTAATCAAACATTAATTTACATCTAAAATTTGGGTGGAATAATTATGTCGTGTGATCTTTCTGTAGCCAAATTTATGAAAACCATTCAAATAATAAGTTTCCAAAACTGATATCAGGATAATATTCTACGCGTGACCGAACGTTTCTTTGCAGCGGTTAGAATTGAAATATATACTAAGAGCCAGGTTTCGCGTGACCTGTTTGAATATAGTGTTCAGATGCCAGCCTCTAGAACCTTGTAGTAACATGTTTATGTGCTACTTATGAATTATGAATTAAAAGCCACGCGTCGGAATAAATGTAAATTTGGGAACTGGCTCCCTGACAAAACATCAAGAGTATTTTCAATTAGTAAAGTATCTGGCTATTGAAACTGATTTTACTTAAACTTCAATCAGCATCGAACGTGAGGCCCTTGGAAAATTCAGTATTGTTTGAAGGTAAGAAACAGAATTCATATCATATTAAGTTCCGTTGTTGTATTTACAATACCCGGCGAGACTTAAGCGCAAATTTAATATAAATGCTAAATATAAAGTATCACCAGCATTACTTTCAAAAAGAATTGTTTCACTGTGCTAGTGTCTGTCGTTTTCAAGTCATCATATTTCTAACTTTGAGAAATAAATATCTTTTTTATCATACGATTATTTATAATGCTCCATGGAGCTTTGTTTAACCAATTTATGAGGAGGTTTGAAGGGGATGCAGTTTTAGCGAGCAGAAATGTCGCTTATAAAAACGATTAAGAATAACATGTCAGAATGATTTATGTTTGATGCGATATAAATGGAGAAAAAGATACGTTATGTACTCTTTACTAAAAAAAAACTGACAAATATTGTGGAATAGAATTCGATTCATTTCGCGGAAAAATAAACTCTGTTGTCTTGAGACACTTGATTTTTCTTAATTGAAGTCCTTCTTCAAAGGCCACGTTTAGTCAGGTAGGTTTGTTTTTTCGAGTTAATTCAGGTACAAGGTTAAAAATACAAACTGCACTTTCTATCAGTGTCTACAAACATGACACTTCGAGATACAGAAATTGAAACCAAGAATAGATGGTTTTTCATGGATATCTAAAGTATACTCAGTTTGGTAGGAAACCTTGGCGACGGCGAAGGAGCAGTTTAATTGAGTTTTACGGGCAAACCAACAACTTTGAACTTGCATCCCACTTCTTGGCACATTTCTTTAACGTCCACTGCACCATCACTACGTGAAACGACCTAATCTGACGTTTTATGGGTGTGAACGAGAACACGCGCCGACGAATTCAGTTTCCTTTCTCCTTTCAAACTTGGCTACAGTCCAGGAGTCCAGGAAAAGTTTGTCTACATTTGACAAATTGAGTGAGTAAATAAACATTAAGTCTCACAAGAAATGCATTCTTACGGCCAGTAATTTTTTCCGTGCACCAGTTTGCAACAGGTTACTTGAAAAAAAACATACTCGCCAAAATTTCACGCGACCAGAACTGGGGCTAACATTATTTTTGTGATTTTCCACCAATTTTGACTTACTTGAAAAAAAAAATACTGTTTTCCATTCTCTCCTCAAGAAGGTATATTTTATCACGAAAACGGACTAAGGATTACCTCAACAGTAATGTATGAGAAACAACTATTATACACAATTATAATAACTTACTAGTCTCATTAACTTGGTCAAAACCTCAAGTTTTACTACATCTCTTATAAAGAGACAAGCAACTCACATGAATGTCGCAGATGAGAGAACAACACTAGATGAACGGTATGTTTTTTCTGCACATTATATGTTAACAGCAAGCTTGGCCGTAAAGTTTACAAGGGCAACAGGGGGGCTGCCCTTATCGATCCGTCTATGAGCTTACGACGGAGTGTGCAAAATGAGTAATAAAGAGAAGCGATAACAGATGTAGAATAGACCACACCACCTGGAAACTTTCTGTTCTCTTTCCGAACCACTTGTGATTTCTTTTCGAAGTCTCGCCTACGAACGTTGTGTAGCAGGCACGTCCAAGCTTACTTTAAGCCAACTATACGAGTCAAACTTTGATTTTTTTCGTTTTAAATTGAAAGTATTTCAAGCTGAGGTTCAGAACTGCATAACTTCCCCGGGATAACTTCCAATCAACCAATTCTGTTTGAAAAAGTAACTTTCGGTTCCAATCTTTTTCCTTTTTTCTTTCCACGTGGAAAAGTCACGCAAAAGTTAAATGTCATCTCGCAGGCCTGGTTGCTAGTTCCCGTGCACATTTCATTATTTTATAATGGTATACAAACAAACTAAGTCAGAAATTGAGTTTCACCTCACGAAATCTTAGCCGACCATCACACATTACGAGATTAAATTCATGTCTGATCCTAAAACAAATTTCTCGTTATGAAGCTAACTGTAACATCCTCGGATTAAGCGTTGTTCAAGAAGCCCGGTCCCTCATTTTCTTACTCTATCTCACTACTAGATAAAATTAAAGGGTAACGGATTTGATAGGGATTTCAGAAAAAACAAACCTTTACTGAAATTTTTGGCAGATTAATGCCCGGTTATTGTACCTGAATCCTTTATCACGAACTACATAACCGTTAGCTAGCGTTGTGCTAAGCAACTGGAGTTCATGCAAAGTATGACCAAGAATATCTCTTGTGGTTATTTCCAGTGAAACTAGCGGAGAGTCCGCCCCCTTGCATTGATTAACAACATTGCCGCCGGTTTATTTCTTCATTGTTTCTCTTTCTTCTTTTTAGGTTGGTTGATTCATGACTCCATGCTTCTTGTAATAGTTTTTTAATCGTTCTTGTTATCTTTGATAATGTCATTAACTATATAATTACCGGTTTCGTTTTCAACGGAAATTGCTCAGTATAATCACAAAACTCAATGCTGCTTGTTAATGGAACCCCGCCCAAAAATCCAAACATCAGAACCATTTAGTTGAGAAATGAAATTAATTTTCGATGGTATGATAGGGTTATTAAGTTGATAAGGTTATAATTTCGATTAACTGGTGCATGAATTGTGTGAGAGATGAATTTTATCTGCGTGAAATAACATTCTTCAAGGTTAAATACGTAAATGAAGGCAACGCTGTTTTTGAAACTTAAGATTGACAAGCTGTTAAGTTCATACTGCAATACAAGAATTCATGAGGCCTGCTTGGTAGATGAAAACTATCGTGTTAATTGTTATGTAATCATCCAATGTGTTTACTTTTACAAGTTTTAAATCGCCCAACCTTAAGAAATATTTCATCCAAAAAAGACTCGATATTAAAGATATTTCATTAAATTTTGCGTGGAGGAACTGCACTGATTTGCAATACCATCGGTTGTTAAAATAACCGAATTTCTTACTTGCTGCTTTGCATCCTTGAGTCGCGGAATCACGCAAAGGATAGCGCTGTCTTCCAAAAAAACCTGATTATCAGTTGGCCTTACATTCTTAAAAGTCAATACCGCATCCGAACTACTTCCAACTAGTTTTTCAACCCTGTATTGGTTTCATTTTGAGTAGTTTTGCAGTTTTGTATGTTAATTGTGATTCTTTGCTCGTTTTCAAATCGTCTAATAATTGAGTTTGCTCAAGGCACGCTAGCCTGAACAATAAAAAGCAATAATTACCGAATCAATTACTAGAGGAGCTAGTGCTAGACAAACATTTGGTTGTGTTTATGTATTTTTCACATCTGACAAGGAAATGAAATACGAAAATCTATCTCCTTAACATGATTGAAAATCGCATCATCCTTTTCTGAACGAATATGGAAACACAAAAGGTAAGAATCCGACGTTTTGCTATCAAGATGAAATGTTGCCAAGTCAACTACTCAGTCGGCGCTTGTTTTTCCCGGGTTACAATAGTACATGAACATGGAAATTTCTATTTGCTTTGGCAATATTACGCTTCTCAGTTTAAATTCTACTTCTCTCGTTCCAAACATCGAACGCATCAGCGGCACAGCCAAAATGGCCGTGACAAACAAAGTTAGAAAAGCTAAGTTGATTAAACGAAAAATGATCGGTCTCCTGCAGCGATACATCCTTTCAGATCTTATTAAAACTTGAGCAAACAAGAACGTCGATAAATAAACGACCAATAATTGCGGCGGTCTTGCTTTACAACATTGCTGATAAACTGTTTTTGAAGACAAAGTGCCCTGGTTATCAGAGTCTGCAGAGTATTGTGCTGTTTTGAGCTGCCTACAGTGAACTTTGCAATTTCTGTAAGTTCTGGCAGCTTGCACTCCTGGCTTGCATTCACTTCTTTTCCCGCCTGTACTTATTGACATAGTTAAGGCCGGTCGGTTTAATATACTTTACAACTCTTTTTCGCAACTGGTCATTTGTTTTCCACTCATATTTCTTGACAAATTGAAACTGGTCAACCTTTTTATAGATTCTGCTGCATTCATTAACAGTTTCGAAACCAGGTTGATTAATTAACTTTCTATTTTCCCACCGGCAACATAACCAAAACTCATCAGGTTTCGAACTTCCTTTCCCGCCATATTGTTTACCAGAGCAATTAAACTACATTGATACTACATACACAGGACTTCATTCGTTCCGGAACGTGGAGGTGATATCAAACTCACACGTCATCTAGCGTGAGTCAGTGGGGTTTTTATAATCCTCTTGTCCTTAGCATTGCTCCGGTTTTGTGTTGTGCATGATCTTGTACACGGAAACGGCCGGTTAAGGCATTAAACTCCTTTAGGATGAGGTACAGTTCTGCTTGTTAGCCATGGCAAAAGGATATAAACTCCCTTCGAACGGTTATAAACGATAATAAGTTAATTGCACAGAACGTTTCTATTAGCCGTGGAGTCAGGACTAGATAGGAATCGAAAGAGGTAAGTTGACTTCAATCTTGTCGTTACATACAACGTCGTCAACGGCGGCATTATCAGACACTTGACTTAATTTGCTTTGGTAGTTTCGAACTACAAAAACTCAGTTTCCTAGGCCGAAGGAGAACAGAAGTCTTAAAGAGATCGGACGCTAATTTTAACTACCCTTTTCCGTTACGCAAGGGCGGGATATTGGAGGCACTAAAAGATCAACTAAAAGTTCTAGCGATTCTTACCCCGAGGGCTGTTTCGTTGTCTTACCGAGCTTGCTGCAGTGATAAGATAATTGAAAGAACTTTCTTTGGTGGTTTCATATGAACCGGTAACACCACCAGTCTTGACATGTTATCTGTGCACAGGCACACCAGTTTCTCGATCCAACGGATAGTCATAACAGAAATGCGTTCCATTCAAGATTTTTTCGTTCATTTTTAAGGAAAACTCCGCAAGCAAGTAGTTCAATACAGTTTGACTGTTTGACAACTTTCAAATAAACCGCTGTATCACTGAGTTCCATTGAAAGTGGTATTCTGCCCAAAAACAATCAGGATAAGCTATCCCGTTCTTCTTCTACGAGACCGTCCGCTGACCAAGAACACTAAGGCTCCATTACGATATTGTTTGAGAGCACTGAAGATCACGATAAATTGAGATTCTTTTTACACAACGCAGGATCGTATATAACACGCTATAACACTCCCTCCGCTTCTTTATAAATACTGAGACAACAACCGAAAAGCTCAGTGATGCCAATGGCTTGGAATATTTCCTGAATATTTCCTGTAGCAAATTTCTTGCTTATTGCTTTCACTCGAAAAAAAATCAATTTTACATCTTTTCGAGAAAAACTCATTTCAACCACATAAGCGAGGAACAAAACAGCGGTATTGTTGCTTTGTTGACTTTCCTTTGTTATGTGCACGATTTAATATGTTCGGCTTTTATGCACCGACGCAAAGCTCAACAAGCTCAACAAGTTGTCAAAGGAACAGAAGCACAAAGGGTGACACTTCAATCAAGAAAGATCAACTAACTCCTTTCCCTTTCAAAATATGTCAACAGTGAATTGAATCACTTAAATCATAGTTCAGCCTTAAGTAGCTGAAGTCTTCGATTAAACATTACTTTGCCTTCGTTCGGAAAAACAATGCTTCTGAAAAGTCTATTTAAAAATTGAAGTCGCCAGTCTGTACTTTGTAAATCTTGCGTATTTCGCAGGCTTGTCATAAAATCTGTGGAATTTAAGAAGGCGTAATCGCTTATTTACCTTTTAAGTTTACACATACGAAAAGGAATGGTTTAATTCGCTGTAATTTTATGTTTGTTTTTCTAGTTCATTCATCACTTTCTTTGTAGTTAGTGACTTGTGTGGCCTCTTACCTAAGCCGAGCCCTAAATTCCACTTAAACTTAGGGATATCAGCCTCCTGAAACACAGTTACACGGCTTTAGCTATGTTAAGGCTTACTAAAGTGTTTTCAGACCAAGTGCAAAGTCGATTCTTGCCACCTGGAGAGTTTTGCGTAGGGATACTACGAGACTGCTAGGCGAAAGCAGTCCCGCGGCAAGCTAGAGAGTCAAACAAAGTACTTCACCCCCAATGACATAGTTTTGGGATCTTAACAATACGCTAAACGAGTAAGTTTTCAGTTCTCAGTTTTAGTTTTGTCTGGTAGACTGAGCTGGATTATAATTCAACAATAAGGCCATGTCTTTTTTTGTTTACAGGTGTAAGTAATCGGCCTTGAAGCTGTCCATGTTCACCGGTTTGAGAACCGCAACAGAAAAGGTATGAAGTCTGTCTCGTTTTGATGACATTTTGAGCCAACGAAGGCCCAAGGCTTCGCTTGTGTTTTGGTCAGGTACATTCAAAACAAACAATATCTATTATGAAACGTACCGGGACATGTGAATGATAGGATAGACAAAACCAACTGATCCATGCAAAAATTCCTGCTCGATGTGTGCGATACCATGCAGGGCCGGCACGGGCTGGTTTACTTACCACTTTTCATATCATATGTTCGACTTGACCCTTGTCAAACAAAGAGAATTTAAACGCGATAACTCATTCGGACCAATGGATTTGCGAGAAACAGTTCAGAGTGTAAATTAACAATCGCGACTTAAGGACAAAGACTTCTACGGGCCCCAAGAGACTGGCTAGATTAATAAACCGTCGGAGTCCGTTTATACGTTAATATTCATCTCTGAAAATTGATGAACGGAATAAAAGAACTGCAAATCAAAATAAACGTTCCGGTAACCCTCTTCAGAGATTGGCAGTCATGAAAATAGTCATCTAAGAACGTCAGTGCATGACCATAAATAAAAAGCTGTGAATTGCCGTCAGTGTGCTGTGAGTTGTTTGTCTCAATTGCAAAGAAAAAACGACGACAATGAGCCCTCAATCTTTCTTTCCTCTGCATATTTTAAGTTTCAAAAGACATCTAATTACAAAAGCAAGTGTGTTGCTATCACATCAAGGAAACGAAAATGGAGTCGATCGAACCTCAAAGGTCAAACGGCAGTGCTTGTAATCTACTTCATACTGAGTGCTTGAAGCTAAACTAATCGTTTGGATTTGAATGTGAAACAGTAGGTAAACGCACACTTCTGAAATATTTAAACTCACTCACCATATTATTGAGTAGAATTCGTTCAATTACATCTTGTAGACTAGACTCACAAGAAAGGATCAACTAAAAAAGGCAGGCTCACGAATGAAAGTATAGTTTGACAAAAAGTCCTTATTTACCAGCTGTTGGTAGTCTCTAAAATTCCCTGCACTAAAATAGCCCAAGTACAGTGACCATGTAAAGCAGGAAAATACTGTAATGAAAACTAATCTGAATAATTGCAAGCGGATAAACTTTTACAATTAATTCCGCACAATCGCTTTAGGAATAAACCGATGCAAAATCATATTATGGTAATTTTTTGATTAACTACAAAGTTAACCTAAATTATCTGATTTTTTCAGGTCTTTTGGCAAAAGATGTCTTCCGAGCGTGAGATGGTGAGAACAGCCTTCGCTGAGCGTGTCCAAGCCGGTCACTCACCGCCGTTAAGAAAACGAAGAACTCGAGAATACGTTCCAAATTCGAAGACTTCAAAACGAGCAGGAAGCAATGATCAACGTTTGTACGAGGAAAGTGTATTTAATGATGATTTACCCTATGGAAACTTGGATAATGGCGTTTGCCTTTTTTCCGACGAAAATATGAATAGCATAACACGCCCAGAGACACAGTCAAATTTGCAGGACATATTGCGTGTTGTCCCAGAGACCTCGCATCTTAGCGAACGTTATCACATACTTAAGGCGGAGAACAAGATACTGCGAGAACGTTTACAAAATGCTCTGCAAAGAGAAATGAAAGCGTTGAAGACGTTCAAAAGGCTGGCAAAGGAAAACCGACAACTTAAGCTGAACTTGAGGAAATATGAACGAACTTTGCTGGGATTTTATGACGATGAACTAACAGGTATGGACTTAAGTTAATTTCATTTCACTTCGTAAAATACCCATTCTATTAACCAATAATTCAGCACGAATGACGCTCGTTCTTCCATTTGGTTATGGAAAAGTTGTATCATCATTTGTTTGGCTAACAAAGTCATTGAAGACTCTTTGAAGGTACAAGAGCTGAATACCATCAATTCATTGTACCGGCGGCATGTGGCCGATTTCAAAGCGGGGCCTTTCTAATGATATGCAAACGACAATTGAATACTTGCGGGGTCGATTTCGTCTTTCTATAGAGTAAATTTATTTACAAAACTTACAACATTGTTAACCATCCTTTATTTCGCTTACATCGGAAATTGGTTGTAGTCACGTTTGTTTAACTGTAAATTGTATGATAATAACAAATTGTTATGCAAATTCCGGTGTTTTCTTTTTCGGCGTGAAAGTTTTTGCTCTCGTATACAGATCACATTAATTAACAGAATATATCCTACGCTATGATCACTTCGAGCATAGTTAATTGAGTGGAATGGTTATGAAACCCGTCAGACTCCTTTGTTATATGTTTTTGTGGACCTGAAAGTGCACAACGTTCAAAAGAATTCCTATAATTTTGATTGTATTGACCAATAAAAACGTTGCATTAATTTATTCCGTAACAATTTGCCAACAGAAAACAAAGGATTGTGCACTTTCACGATGCTTTGAACATAAACTGCAGCACTGTTGTTTTTATCATTGATGTTTGCCGCTTTTCATAACCATTCTCCTCTAATAACTATGCTTCGAGCAAGCTTTTTCATTCTCCAGTGGTAAACTTAAGTTTTCCTTCCAATTATGTTATGGTACACTTTTAGCCATCAAACAAAGTCGTACACGGGAAAAATGTTTCTGAAAATTAGAATATAAATTCTTTCAAGTCTTGTAATATAGTCATTCAGATACATAACTTGTTCATAGTAACTTTCTCAGAAACACATGCTTATACCACATCGTTATTGGCTGAGCATTCGGTTTTGGCGGGAAGGCTTTGTGCCGTCACCTAAATTTTTAATTTACTGGTCTTAAAACTGAACGGTTTTCTTCACGCCAAACGCTTTCCAAGATCCAAAATAATCTTTAGACAAAGTCCAAATTTTGTATCCAAAGTTACTAGAAAACGAATAGTACCATTGAAAAGCATAGCTCAAGGAAAAAAAAAATTGCAACACCCGAGCGCAGAAAATCAAAACTCATAATGTCCTATTATGGCTCTTGGGCGAATTTAACACTTTATTTTTTTCTCTAAATTCTTAATCTTTGCTGGGACAAAAAAGCCAACGATAAATTTCCAAGATAGAACCTTTAAATATGGAAACCGAAAAGAGACAGTGTTGCTTATGCCAGGAGTTTTATGGGAGTTTTATTATAGATTTATCTGTCCTCTCGTTGCAAATACTACGAGTTGTACTGCCTCGGTTTTTTAAGATTTAGTTTCGCCTTGTCCTTACTTGTCGAAAAGCAAAATACACAAAGGAGTTATAAATGATTGTGTTATTTTCCTGTTTATTTTTGTTTTTCAATTTTATAAGCCCCAAATATTGTTGGCATTTTTTGTCTTTTCTGAATACTGTCACTATTAGTAGGAACTTGTGAGAGTCTGTTCTTGATTTATCGGAGACCTCCCGCGGATTTATCTCGAACCCCGACATACTACCAACAAATGGAATTCCTTTCAGTCATTTGTTGCGCATAAAAGATCACTGAATTCGTGAGGCAAATTTACCCTTCTAGAACATTTTGACGCTGTCAAATTACCCGCGATACTGCGACCGACTCTATGAATGTTACGCCAGCAGATTAACTACTTTATTCGAGTAAAATGTTGCATAACACTTGAAGAAATGTTTAAGTATTTGCACTCTTTTGTACTTTTTTTTCTGTCACTCTATTCCTCAAATTTCGTCTTGTTTTTTGACGACTAGATAGTCGTTAAAAGCCATTTTTTCGAAGCATCATTCGATTGTAGCCAGCTTGCAATGTTAGCGTTATTCACTTCAATTATCAAGCGATGTTTGGACGTGAGTTTGTTTTTTTCAGTAACTGACATGCTAACATACAAAGCTATTGAACCAGGCTAAATCCTTTCAAAACAATCTTTTTGTGAATGAAGCTTAAAAGGTCCCTAGGAAGCATCACTTGCGTCATTTTCCCCTGTCAATTTCATAAAACGGCATTGATTAAGTTCTTTAGCCATTGAAATTAAAAATGATTATGTGCAAAAGATCAAGTCATTCATACAAGTGTAAACTTAAAAATCGGACATTTCTATAAAGGCTCAATTTCTCATAGAATAGAAATAAGCTGGATGGTATGATTGCTATGGATCATGAGATAGTTTAACTATTGTTCCTTGAGTCCTCATAAAATATTCATTAAAAGTTCTTGTTAAGTAAATACGAGCGCAGACGTGCGCGAAATTGGTGAACCTTTCGACGATAACATAATGGTCCTACCTCATAAAGCGATGTCTTCTGGAGTAGAAAAACCAAGGCTTCGAGCTGTTATGCTTCAAAATGTCAAGGGAGTTCATTATATCTGTCTTACGACTGCTACGAAACCAGCTGACAAAGCTGGACTTTCTACACCTTTAATGAAAGGTAAATGAAAAAGTGTTTCATCTTTGCGTGGATAGGTTTTCTTCGAGCATCTGACAAGCCAAGTATCTTGTGTTCAGCGATTTTTACTTTTTTTGTAAGGTTTTTTAAACTTAAAGCTATCGTCGACTTCTCATAGACGTCCTATCTTAATACGATTTCCAGAATCTCATTGATTTTATTAAACGATCGAAGCAGCTTTACAATGAAAGTAAAATAACGTTGAATGGTATTCCAAAAAAAAAAGTCATGGCGAAAATTGCATTTTTAATGATTCTTCATACTTAACAGCTTTGTATATGAAAAGAGACTGCTGAAGTCTGTACGCCATACTCAAAGTCTGCGAGCACTGAAGTCGTCAAAACTCGACTTTTTCTGAAGCATTTCCATTGGCTTATCTCTTGACAATGTCACTGAACTGCCTCTCCGAAAAGAAAAAGCATCGAAGTATGTTATCTTGGAGCGGCCGTTCTTTAGAGAAACAGCGGAAACTTATCGTCAGTAACAGTAATAATCATGTTGTTCAAGTTCCCTTTTTAGAAAACCCGGCAACAAACAGCCACTGAACGGTGACGGAATAAAAAAAAGAACGTTTGAAGTACCGTGGATAAGTGGCCGAGTTACATATTAACTGATTATAAATAGAGGGAATTTATCGAAATCAACAAGGTCTCAATCTCATGACTTTGAAAGGATTGCTTTAATGTCGAGAAAGAGTATTCAAAAAACTGAAGTTCATACAACGTGCAAAGTTACACGGACATCAATAGGGCTGCCACTAAGAAAAAAAACAACAGGAAAATCTACGTAAGGGACAAGTTATTGTCCTTCAACAAAGACCAGCTACGCGACTTAAAGATATATACTTCACGGTCAGTTAACAACTTTTTGCAACCACTGCTCTCACAACTTATCGCCCGTTTCTTTATTTCCTATTTATTGGTAACGTATTTACATTATTATATACATACTGAGAAACACTCACCAAAGAGCTATGTCGTAAATTTTCGTACGCAAATTAGTTCTAGCCAATCAGAGGAGCGAACGATGGTTTTCACGCGTGAAAAAAATGATACGTCCAATCAGAATCGCGAACGATGTTTTTTCACGTGTGAGAAAAATGATACGTCCGATCAGAAGCCACAGAGGTGTGTGAGTTTCGCGCCAAAATTCCCGCCTTTTATTGCAGCTTGCAGCGCCGCTTCGCACACATTCAACGAGAAAAGTTTTTTAAGTACTCCAAGAGTATTTCTCGCTAAAAAAGTGAAAAACATTTCGGAAATGGAGTAGAATAGTTTCGTTTGTTTCACTGTCGATAAAGAAAACGGTAGAGAGCCGGCGAAACAACAGCGTTAAGGGATAAACAGAATGAGACATAAGCTTTTGTTGTGCTTTTTGTCGGAGCTACTTTGCCATTGAAACCGGCCATTTTACTTAAATTCACTCATTTTCGATTGTACATTGAGAACAAACAGTTAAGATTACTTATAGTTCTTGGATTACCTCATATCCTCACCGTCATTTATGTTTTTAACAAACGTTTTTACTAAAATGCCGTCGTGAACCATGGCGGACGGACGTGAACCTTCTGGTCCCGTTTTGACGAAAGATACCGAGTCTTACCAGCTTAACCTTAAATGGTGCGAATTACAATCCCTTAAGCTAAACGGGGAACGATTAACGTGGACGAATAACCTTGAATCGTTAAAGAATTTTGTGGAAAATGGCTTGAAACTACAAGGAAAGTGGTCGTCGCCCGGAGGAAACGTAAAGCAATTCAAAAGTTCTAACAATAATCTCGTCATCAACTGGTATAATAAGAAACAGCTAACCCTTTGTTTCCAAGGTCGAGATGGTCCCTCCTTAAAGGACAAGTTGGTCAAGTTTATTCAAAATAAACAGGGAACAGAAGCTGATACGCCTGTCTCGGATGCTTCAACAACCGAGCAAGAAATTCCGCCTTCGCAAGAAACCAATGGCATCTGCAGTAATCGACTAGCTTCGGCCGCCGACGCCGGACTTGAAAACAGTATTCAAGAGCGATCGAACTCGGTTATCAGTGCTGATATTGAGGGCTTAAAACTGGATTTACTAATTCTTCAGAAAAAGGTTGAAGCAAATACAAGCCTTCTGTCGACGAAATGCAAATTACAAGAAACCGCTTTTAGCGCCGAGCTCCTCGATTACAAAGAGAGGTATGAGAAGGTGTTATCGACATTATCTAAAAAAGATAATGAAATTGAGGTGTTGGAGGAAAAGTGTTTTTCCTATGAGAGCCAAGTTTTGTCCTTGCAACAAGAAAATGATTCTCTTAAGCTGGCAATGAAGATCATTATGCAAGAAAGAAGCGAGGGCGAATGCCGCCAACAAAAGATATGTGATTGTTGGTCCCAAGTGGGCACACTTGGGAAAAGTGTGAATGATAAACATATCCAACGGCCGTTGGCGGCCTGCAATATAGAAACTCAGAACAGATTTGAGCCCCTTAGAAGTGAGGTACAATTCCAAGTGAGAAATGAGGACAACTATACTGCAAATAACGAAGAAAGTCGCCAACAACAGCAACAGCAACATTCACATGTTGATTCATCTGAAGCGAGCCGGGCATTTGATTCAATTCCAACTAGTCATAACCGCTATCAGGCCTTACTTGTCTCTTCTCCTTCGAGTCAAGTATCCTCTGAGATGCCACTGCATCAGTCTGGAGCGCACGCAAATACCTCTCGAGTTAGTGCAAATAACTCCAAAAGCGGTGAAGTCGGAAAGACAAGACCCATAGTGCTTATTGGTGACTCAATGATAAAACACATTGATCCAAAAAAGCTTTCGCAAAGACATGTACATAAATTCTCATATCCCGGGAAAACCACTGCTGAAATAGCTGAAGCTGTTGACAACATCGCTGTTGCATCCGCGGATCCTTCTCACGTCATCATCCATACTGGCACCAACAATCTTCCATCGGAGTCTGCCGATTCATGTGTCGCCGATATCAAGAGCCTTGTATTGAAGGTGAAGAGCAAGTTTCCTAACTCAAGCATTGGTCTCTCGGGTATAGTCTACAGGGAAGATATCAACGTCGATGCTAAACGCATTGAAGTTAATGAGAGGGTCAAGCTCACAGCAGTAGATGATAACTTTACTTATATTGATAATTCGGTTATTGACGCCTCAGCATTAAATGGTAGTAGACTTCATCTGAATGCCAAAGGTTCGTCATTGCTGGCCGTGCAATTTATTAAGTTTTTAAGATCTGGTTCTGGCAAGTATAATCAGTCTCCTAAGGGTTTTCAGTCCTCAGCTATCCAACAACTGGTAAAGCTTCTGATGGAACTGGGAAACCTTCCCTCTCCAGCTCGCAACAGGAGACGCCCACGCTAGCTTCTCAACCGAGTGACGTATCATCAGGTATTCCTAATCAAAACGTTGATTCATTTGAAAGTACAATTCTCTCTGATTTTCTTCCTTCTGGTCGTGGTTTTAAAATTGCAGGTTTAAACATTAATAGTCTTACAAAGCATATTGATGAACTAAGAATTCTCCTTGCCGATCGCTCCATTGATATTCTCTCAATTAATGAAACTAAACTTGATGACTCTATCAATAGTTGTGAGGTCCAAATACCAGGCTATGAATTTATTCGTCGTGATAGAAACAGACAAGGAGGAGGAGTAGGTTTTTATATAAAAACCTCGATTAATTTTGGAGTTCGCTCTGATTTGAATGCACCCAGTCTTGAAAATTTATGTATAGAGATTCGGAAACCAAACTCCAGGCCATTTCTGATAGCCACTTGGTACAGACCTCCTTGCTCCTCAATTGATTTATTTTTACATTACGAATCATTTCTTGAGAAACTAGATTCCCTCGGCCTAGAATATTATCTGCTAGGTGATTTAAACTGTAACCTGGCCTCTGCACAATATGATTTAAATACTCGACGCTTATGTGAAATTTCTGATTTATTTGGGCTTCAACAGCTTATAACTGAACCTACTCGCATAACGGAATCCTCTTCAACATTAATTGATTTAATTTATACAAACTATACTGACAGGGTAGTCTGTTCCGGAGTCTCTCATATTGGTATCAGCGATCATAGCCTTATTTACGTTTATAGGAAATTATCTCTCACTTTTCCTTCAAAAGGGCACTCAACCATTTCTTATAGAAATTTCCAAAATTTTAATAGAGAGAGTTTTCGTAACGATATCGCTCAGCATGACTGGTCCTGTAATGTTTCTGAAGATCCAAATGTTTTGTGGACTGACTGGAAAACGAAGTTTTTGGATATTGTTAATATTCATGCGCCACTCCGAACTAGACGTACTAGAATAAATAAAGCACCCTGGATCAATTCAGAATTAAAAAAAGGCATGCGTGATCGTGATGCTGCCAAAAGAAAAGCAATTACATCGAATGATCCACACGATTGGAAAAGGTACAAAAAGTTGCGAAATATAATAAACAATGACATCAAAATTTCTAAAGCATCTTATTATTCTAATGCATTTATTCAATCTAAGGGTAATCCTCGAAAAACGTGGCAAACCTTTAATGAGCTTACATCCCGTCGTGTGAATAATACAACGGTGAAAGAACTGAAATTGAATGATACCATTATCTCTAATTCTAGTGAGCTTTCTGATGCTTTTAATGACCATTTTTCAACAATTGGGCCCAGACTTGCTAATGAAATACCTCTAACTGCTGAAAATAATTCAAGTTATATCAATAATATAAAGGTAAATAACAACAATTTCAGCTTCTCCTCGACTAACTGCAGCATTGTTTTCTCACATCTAAACAAATTATGTAGATCTAAAGCAACTGGTCTTGATAATATTTCTGCTAAAATTGTACGTGAATGTGCTGATCTTATTTCAGTTTCACTATGTGATCTCTTTAATAAATCTTTAGTCTCTGGTATATTTCCTGATGATTGGAAATGTGCTAGAGTTACTCCGTTGTTCAAGGAAGGTGAGCCATCTGATCTGAATAATTATCGACCTATTTCAGTCATTTCCGTTATAGCTAAAGTGTTTGAAAGGATTGTTTATGATCAGTTGTATAACTTTTTGACCAATGAAGATATCATTTCTAATCATCAATCGGGTTTTCGCTCGTTACACTCAACTGCAACTGCCCTTCTGGAAGCTACGGATAATTGGGCCTTTAATATTGATCGTGGCAATGTTAATGCTGTGGTTTTTCTCGATTTAAAAAAGGCTTTCGACACCGTTGACCACGATATCCTTCTAGCTAAAATGAACCTTTACGGAATACAAGGTACAGCTCTTGATTGGTTTAGGTCGTATTTAACTAATCGTACACAACGATGTCTTGTTAACGGTTCTCTTTCTAGAATCTGCTCTCTTAAATGTGGGGTACCGCAAGGAACAATCCTTGGCCCCCTTTTATTTCTTATTTATATTAATGACTTGCCAAACTGCCTTACTTCGTGCCAGCCTAGAATGTATGCCGATGACACCCACATTACTTATGCTGGCGTTGATGTGAATTCAATACAGTTAACTCTGAGTCACGATTTAGATAACCTAAACAAATGGCTTATTTCCAATAAACTTACTTTGAACACTTCTAAAACTGAATTCATGCTAATCGGCTCCAGACAAAAATTGAGTACTTTGTCGAACCCACTTGAGCTCTCGATTAATAATGTTCCGATAGAACACGTTTCCTCTGTCAAATCGCTTGGAATATTTATTGATGAAAATCTACGGTGGCAAACACACATTGATAAATTATCTAAAAAGGTCGCTTCCGGAATTGGAGCAATAAAAAGAATTAGACCTTTTGTCCCTCCACCTACCCTTCACTATATATACAACTCACTAATTCAATCTCATTTCGATTATTGCAATCTTGTCTGGGGTAATTGTGGTAAAACATTATTTGACAGGCTACAGAAGCTTCAGAACCGTGCCGCTCGCGTTTTAACCTTCTCTAGCTATGATGCTGATGCTAACCGTTTGATTAGACAACTCGATTGGAAAGACTTGAGCACTCAATTTCAAATACAGAAATCCATAATGGTATACAAGTCTTTAAATGGCCTTGTTCCTGAATATTTATCATCTAAGTTTGTTAAACGAAATGAAACGCGTTACTCCCTGAGGGACTCTGTTAACAAACTATTTGTCCCATTTCCGCGAACTAATTTCATGAAAAACAGCTTTACTTATAGCGGAGCAGTTCTCTGGAACAGCCTACCCTGTCATGTGAGAGAAGCCGAATCTCTTAGTCAATTTAAAAGATTAGTTGATGTTCATTTTTAATGTTATACACGGCATTCATGAAAAACAGGTTTTAGTTAGATTAGTTGTAGTCAGGTTTTGAATTTTGTTTAGGATAGTTAGGTTATTTTTAATTTTTAAATTCCTGATGGATTTTACCGTGTTTAAATAAAGATTGACTTGACTTGACTTGACTTGATACTTCGTTTTCGTTGTCATTTTGCGGTAAGTATGTAGCGGCAAATTTTAGCACTTTTGAAAGATTTAAAATAAAAAGGCCCCCCAAATGATGAATGTCTCAGTATGCATATAATAAACACAATACCACATGGAAAGTGCTTTGTACGGTATTTACGCACTCGTCGTTTTTGTATCAGAAATCTTACTCGTTCGCTGCGCTCACTCGTTCCATTTCTGATACGTCAATAACTTGTGCGTAAATACCGTACGCCAGCACTTTCCATGAAGTATTCTCTATAAGTATTCCGGTCACGATCCTTGATAAAAAGCGTTTTTGTTTTATTATTATTTGTTCATTTGTTTATGGTTACCTTGGTTAGTTGACATTGTTTTTCTATTTCAATTTGAGAAGTCGCTGGTCCGTTACTTATGCTCGTGCGCCCACAGCCCATAAACTGGTACAAGCAACTCCATTTTACTTTCCTCGGATGGTCTTCTTTGAAAAAATTTAGTTCAGAAAAAAATCAAAGCGCTTCAATTGTGTGATATGTTGGAATGAATAAACTAGAACTGCCACGTAATTAGGATCTAATTTTTTTAGCAACAAACCAAGCCGGTAAAAGTCGCACACTTTATAAACGGTAAACTGCAAACGTTTTTAGCTGTTTTTAAAAGATTTTGTCAAAGTCCATTGGAGAAAAACTCAGTAAGTCTTCCAGTTTCAGTTTCGGAGAGCTAAAGTTCCCTAAGACATCCGAACTGATAAATTGATTTCAGGACCGCTCCAAATTAACCAAACGGGTCTCTAATGCATAATTTAATACAGAAAACCATTTGAGACACTTTTGATGTATTTGGAAACATTCGGTCGTTGCATCGATCCCCCTGCGACAACTTTGATCTTGATTAATTTTAGAACGTTTCTTGTGCTTTTTTGTACCACCGTTGTCACCGACCACAATGAATTTATTTATTTCAAAATTCTGTTAGATTCAGATCACAGTGAACACCCACGAGACCCAGATATCGGAGTACATTCAAAGAGTCCCTTATCAAAGGGCGACGACGAGTACAGCGGCGGCAACGAGCGTGCAGAAAGAGACTGGAATCAGACGCCAAATTGCTCGGTTGGGATTTCCACAAAGAGCGTCTCTACATCGACCGAGGATATCACTAGAACAAGAACAAAGGATAAATCGACATCAACGAATGATTTAGCGGGTTTTGATGTGAAAGAGGAATCCAGTGGAAGTCAGAGCAACTTGTCGGACACCGAAACAGACGATAATAACAGCGAGGTGTTTCACGACACCAACCTTACGGACGCGACGAAAGTGCAGTTTCTACAAAATCAGCTCATAGCTATTCAAAGTCAGAGTGTCCAAGAGAGGCGAAAATTCAGCGACACTCGGAGATACTGGACTGATTTAACTATAGCTGATAACTTAGGCGTTAATGAACTACATCGAGCATCGAGTTCGCCGAGTTTGTTAGGTAAGTCAGTTCAAGTCACTCTCCAAGTAACTGCGCGGAATACGCTGACACACTTCCTGCATTGTAGGAAAGTAATAGCTACGCGCACAGTGCGAGGTACACGGGAATCCAGATGGAAAGCTTTCTCAGGAGCTGGCTAAGCGGTACGAACTGGCCTGCAAAACAAGAATGTTTTTTTCGCCTTTTTCCAGGCGAGCGAAGGCAGGCGCGAAGCAAGCGCGGAGGAGAGAGGAGGAGAGACGCGCGACGAAGGAAGTTCGCTGTCCTTCAATTGACTGAAAAAACTTGAAGAAATAACGCCTGTTCTTCAGGCTAGGTACGAATGGCCCTGGAGGCGTTGGTGGGGGGGGGGGGGGGGGGATACTTTTTAAGAGAGAAGGAGCTTCTAATGAGGATGTTGCTCTTACAATTGCAGATGGATGCGGAGTAAGTTCGAGAGATAAACAGAACAGTTCTCAGAAAGATGGAGCTTCAGTACCAAAGAGACGAGTGTCAGACGGAAACAACCCCTTCTCAACTGACTTTATACCTCGCTCCAGGCCTTCATCGTTCCATGACGTCGAGTTGACACCAGTCCCCGAGGTGACCATATCGCTAGATGAAGAGCGCATTGAAAGCGGTGAAAGTTCGAGGTCCCAGTCTCCTTCCTCAAGGGTAAGGACATCCGTATTTCTAAAGACGTGAGTCCACAGGCAGACCACCCTCTCGTGGCAGATGGTCTGCCTGTGGTGAATCTAAGAGCGATTAACGGTTCACAGCTTGTTTGAATTCGTTTTGCTGTCCGCTTAACGAACTAAATAAAGTTAGTTTTTAGGTCGCGACAATCTTTATAAGCAATAATAAATAATAAGTTCAAAAAACACTCAGTCGAAAAACCAGAACTGCTAATCAGTGCATGTATGAGGCTTGGCCATTATCTTCTTCTTCTTCCATTTCTTGGCTCCATCTATACAGATGATTTTCCAAGTTTTAGGGTTTCCATTAAAAAAAAAACATTTCAACGGCGCCATAAAAAAGTTATTTGTCGGTTTCAAAAATGTTTAGCCAACCGGGCGTTGAAAGAGGCCAGTGGTGGCATCTCAACCTTGTTTAGCGGCAGGCGGCAGGCGGCAGGCAGGCTGCCATTCTTTTACAGTTCTTGGAAAGAATGAGAATTTGTGGTAGTTTATAGAGGACGAAAGAACCGTTTGCCAAATTAGGGAGTTTAAGATACCGCGACTACGGACTACGGCTACGGTTAAACATGCTACTGCGCATGATCTAAACCACGTGACTGTTCATTTTTCCCGCGTAGTCCTGCGGCTACGGTGAGTTGTTGAGCTGTTTCGCGTAGTCGGGACTACGGAGAACATTTTGTTGGCATTTTGCCGTCTCGGTAATTCAAGAATCTCGTCTTTTCGTAAAAAAGTTTTCAATTCACCTGCTTTAAGTGAGAGGGAAGTGAAATATGTAGGTTTTGTCCAATTTCTGCTTAGATTTACGCTTTTAATCCACTGTGGTGACTATATTTTTATTAGCTAAGCTCATATTTAAACAAGAACGCTCTTAGTAGCGTTGAGTCTCGCTTGCTTGGAGATGAGTTTTAATGTCAAAGGCCCCGGTGCCGTTATACTACTTTTTCGTTTGGGATACAAAACGAGTGTTGTATGTCATAATGTATATACTCAAAAAGTAAAAATTGCAAGGAGAGACAGACTGCACATCTTAGCCTCAAACCGGTGTGAAACCTTTGAAAACCTTCTACATATTGATATTGCTCCATTGAGGAGTACTCTTTCAGGGATTCTACACTCGAAAAATTGAACGATGATTTTTATCGGTATCAGGGGCCTAACAGTAAATTCAGTTCGTGCGTATTCCTGCTGAATTTGTTGTCCGTTTTACAAGATATCAATATCGCATGAAAGTAATGACATTTTCCATAGCTGCTTAGTATCTACTTTTAATATCTCCGTACAGTCTCGGAGTACAATGTTTAGAGTTGTACACAGCATGCATTTTGTATAGGTAATCACATGATTTCGAGTGCAATTTGGAATAAATAAGCACGAGTAAATTTTTCAAAGACCAACAAAAGTGCACGAGCCCGTAGGGCGAGTGCACTTTGTGGTCTTTGAAAAATTTACAAGTGCTTATTTATTCCAAATTGCACGAGAAAAATCATCTGATTACTTATTAATGATATACACGAAAAACATAACTACAACAACAAATTTTGACAGCGCGCGCGTTTTTAGTTCATTCAACTGATTGGCTGAAACAGACTACTACCTCTGTCAAATTCAAACTTTTTCAAGACCAATGCTTTCAAAATCATTCAGCTGAGAACTTGGAAATGTGCAAGGATTTTTTTTATATGGTCACCAGCCGGTTAAAGATAACTTGGTTTACAACAATCAGGAAAAGTAAGTGTTTTTAAATTCATCCTCGATTATGAGAGCTCGGCGTTTACAAGAAGCGTTTTCAAGAAGTATACTGCCGTTTTGAAATCAGGAGAACGCTTCGAGCAGCCAAAGATGAAAGACACTTGCTAAGGTTTTTTAACGACTGTTTATCATTGTCTGTTCCTGGGACCTCATCATAGCCGGATTCATGGACAAATTTTTGAGATTTAAAACCCAAAAATGAAGGAGGCAATTTGTTTTCCTTCGACGCTGCCATTGATGGGTGAGTGGAGCCACAATTGTTGTGATGTCGGAAACTGCCAGTATTATATAATATTTGCTTTATATCAGCGCTGGAGTTTTAATTATCTTATTGGGCCTACTGCAAGAGTCATCGTAGCTCTTCTTAGTCGGCTTCATCGTGGTCGTTAAGGAAATTTATACCTCTGTGACCTGTGACACTGACGATATGTTCTGAACTTATACAATCTTTGCTTCTTCAGCATCCTGACTGTTGTTTTTCTTGTACAATGATTCGTAAACTTTTTTCTCACTTTCTTTAAGGCAAGTACCAGCTGCGCATACTTTCATTATGTGAGTTGTGGTATTTTCGCCCATTGGTTCAGTTTGGACCAGATGTTTAAATTTAAATTTTCGGTTTCGTTTGCTACTGAGGTAGAAAAAAACACAGACCATCGCATGGATGTTTTAATAGAGGTCTTCGCTCCACAAGACTCAACGAGAGCAACAAATTACGTACATGACTTGAAATCCCTGTTGTTATCATGGAATTGTATCCTTGTTCATTCTGTACCTGTCATGGTTTGTGTGTGGTTGCAACCGTTTTTGTTCTTTGTTTTTTTACCGGCGGGGCTAAAGTGCAGGTCACAGGTCACAGGTCTGGTCACAGGCCAGGTTACAGGTCACAGGCCACAGGCCAGGTTACAGGTCACAGGCCACAGGCCAGGTTACAGGTCAGACCACAGGCCAGGTCACAGGTCAGACCACAGGCCACAGGTCAGGTCACAGGTCAGATCACAGGTCACACACAAAAACAATAGGGCACTGGACAAAACTGTTCTTGATTGGCATTTTATTATACAAAGCCAAGGAACCTCAATTATATTTTTTCTGTTCTGAACTTTACCAAATCCCACACATGAGAAAATATATTCATTGTTGATCACGCAAGGAGGACTTGCGTTACAGCGTAACCAAAGTTGGTAACGAAATCACAAAGGTACGCAAAATCACGTGTTTTTTGAGAAAAAAACGAATCTCAAAACGAAGGGCTGTTGCGTTAAGAATATCATGACGTGTTTGTGGATGTTTTGAAAAGCATTCGACGGGAAAACGGAAGAAAAACTTAAGGACAGTCTAAAACTTATTTGACCGCTGAAATACGGCAACTTTTTTCAGACTTTCCTCGTCCTAAACTCTTCTTGCCACTAGATCGGTCTTCCATCTCTTTTTAAGATGGCGGCCTGTTGCTCGCGCTTCGTACCAGTCATTAAATACTGCTGTGTTAAAGTGTAGTCGGTTAGGAACTTCAGACACTGCTATTTGGGCCTCTCGAATAGTTGCTGGACCATATTTCTCGGCTCTTCTCCCAAGAGCTTGCCATTTTCTCACGTTCTGTTGCACAACAGCTTGAAAAACCTCTGTTGGATTTGCCTCGTGGGCTTTAGGTGGGAGCATTCCGCCATTACAACTTGAATCTTTGACTCTGTAAACTGCTGATGTATAAAAGGATTACAGTGCTGCATTTCAATGACTCGCTCCAAGTTATCTTGGCTGCACGGTTTATTTGGAGATGACATTCTAATAACACGACAACACTTCGTTTTCAGTGAAAAACATGTGATTTGTTTTTCGTACAAATCACATGATTTTGCACACCTTTGTGATTTCGTTACGAACTTTGGATATGCCGTATGATCAGCATGAAAATGTTATTCCATGTGTGGAATTTAATATTGTTTAAAGGACAAAAATATCATCAAGGTTCCTTGACTTATTTTATTTTTGTATAGTAAAACGTCAGTCCAGAACAGTTTTGTCCAGTGTCCTATTGTTTTTTGGGTGACCTGTGACCTGACCTGTGGCCTGTGACCTGTGACCTGTAACCTGACCTGTGGCCTGTGGCCTGTAACCTGACCTGTGGCCTGTGACCTGTAACCTGTGACCTGACCTGTGGCCTGTGACCTGCACTTTAGCCCCGCCGTTTTTTTACTTTAGCGTAGTCTGTTATAAGTAGCTTGTTTCCTACTTTCTCTGGCTCATTTTCCTCGATTTTGTTGACAGTATTTTTCTCTTAGCAACGCATTTTCAATACATTTAGCCAGAAAGACGTACTTTTTACTGTGTTCGGGTTTTTAGAATATTTTCTTAACTTTTTTATTGTTGTTTTGCTTACAAAATTAAATCCCGCTGTCGTCTGCTGAAAACCATGGCCATTTTCTTGAATTTTTGTTGTTAAAGCATCTCTAATCTGATTGGTTCTTGTTGGTTTCTTTTGTGTTTTCAGCCAATCAGAAAGCATTTGTAATTTGCACTCGTGTTACAAGTTTGCACTCGTGTTACACATTTTGCACTCGTGTTACAGAAGAGCTGCACTCCTTTCTCAGCCAATCAGAATTAAGTAATTTTTTCGTGTATATTATTAAGATAGATAGATAGATAGTTAGATAGATAGATAGATGGATAAATAGATAAATAGATAGATCGGCAGATAGACAGACAGACAGAGGGAGGGATGGATGGATGGATGGATGGATTGGTGGATGGATGGATGGATGGATGGGTGGATGGGTGGGTGGGTGGATGGGTGGGTGGGTGGGTGGGTAGGTAGGTAGGTAGGTAGGTGGGTGGGTAGGTGGGTAGGTAAGAACCTTAGTTTATGGTACGATAAAAAGATCAGCATTGCTGGTGGGGTCGTGCATACAACAATTACAAGAAAAATAAGGAGTACTGAAAGCAAATGTACACTTAATCAAAGAAAGCCTATCGTCAACTCGTGGGAACATTGTTTAGAAAATGATCAAATGGTTATCAACTCTGGTTTTCCCACAGTACATTGTAGGAAATGATAGAAATTCAGATTGTTTATCCATGTACAATATTTCTAATACTATCTTTGCTCTGCAAACACAATACTTTTCTTTTTGTTTATTGCATTTTATTAAATAACGGTTATTTAGGTACATATTTTTAGAAAAACAACAAAACAAATAAGCAAACAAAACAAGCCAAAACGGGAAAAAAAGAAAGAAAGAAGATAAAAAAACACGGTACTAAGCAGGACTTGAACCCAGGAACCTTTGACTGCATGCAACTTTACTATACCACTACACCACGAAGGCTGACTACATCACTCTGGCGAGAACTCTTTAGCTTAATGCGTTATCCATGGAACTTCCGCCAGCAAATTCGTTCAGTATGATCGAGCCGCATTAACCGAGCTATTGACAGTGAAAAAACAATGTCAACGCATTTCATGGCAACGAATAAACAAAATAACATGTGCTTTACAAAGCCGATACACCTCGTCAGCGAAGTAGGAGGCAAAACATATGTTTTCTTATCTCGATTTCTGCTGTTATTTTGAAGCTAATGGTCAAAATCACATCCATTTTGGGCCCATACAGGTTCTTAAGAATAGCATGGCATGACATTTTCTTACTTTCAGATCACTTTCCAGCAAGCTGGAATTTGTATATCCCCCGTGATCTTTCGGAGTCAGAAGAGTAATTGCTCATTTTCTCGTCAAGTTTAACGCCTGGACGAGTCAAAGGCTCTTGAAATCCAATCCCCAAGTTAACCATCGTACTTATTTGAAAGACTCCTACGTGTCTTAAATTTGGTAAGATCTCTAACCGTGCTGTAGAAAATTTTCCATAAAGAAAACTCTGAGTCTGAGCAGCGAGCCGAACGATGCACGCTCTCAGCGAGGAATTTGATCCCACCGAACTTCAAGAGCGCGTGCTTCTTCGGAAGTGATAGATCTTCGCACTCTCGAGTTCGGACCCGATTAATTACGAAGTCGGTCTACTTCGAGTGAGCGAGTGACTCATTTGCATATCTCTGTCCCTGCGATAACTCGTGGTACGCTCGCGCGTCCCCACGAGTTACAAATTAAAAACTGTTAAAAGTTTTTTCTTGTATTACAGTATCACCAGGATAAAGCGTTTCATTTTCCCGGAAAATTTCACTTTCTCGTCAAAACAATCACTGACTCAGACAGACTCGGATTAGTTTACTTGAATTTAGCGTTCAGTACAGCGAACGGGGTTATGTTCTGTGAAATTTATCTACAGTCTGCGGCCCACATCATCACTGATCCACGATTTATTTACTCATTTTATTTTCAAGTTCTTTTTAACTGATCCTTGATCCCTGATTTCTTGATCCTCGATCCTCGATCCTGATTTTCCAGTAAACCTTGAAGTTTTGCCCATTAAGATTATTCTTTTTTTTTCGACCACTGAAGTGATCAGTTGTTCCAAAATAATCAACGCTTTCAAGCCATAGAATTCTTGGACCAACCCGTTCCGGAAAAGATCGATATGGGATTTCATTAACTATGGACACGAAGTGCTGCAAGTAGAGGGTGCGGTTAGTCAAGTTCAAAGCTACCCGTGACACGTTAGGGTGGATTTCCACTGATGCGTTTTTGGCTCCGCACGTTAACGCACGTAAATTTTAATCACGTAAATCAAATAGAGGTAAGACATTAAGTATTGAGATTAAACGTCAAATTAAGCGAGTTTCTACTTTTACACTTACATAATTGTACGTGCAGACTTTCATACATTGCATTTATTTTATTTGCGAACGCAAATTTTACGCACGTGCGCACGTAAAAATTACGTGACAGTGGATACTTCATATCTCAAGTATTTATGAAGTGCAACACGACTTCACATCGTAACAACTGCGAAAATCTATCAATTAAATACATAAAACAAAGTGAATCTATTTAACCGTACATTTCCTGTAATTGCGACAATATTCTGAGAAACGTAACGCCTTAAGAGCGGATGTCAGTAAATATCGACCAGAGGTCTACAAAAGTGAAAAATCGAAAATTCTCAAAAAAATTCACAAAGTAGCACTAGGTAAGCTATTCACATAAATGTAATTTTTACTTCGATCCGATAATTATTTTCCACGTACGGGGGGGTTATTGGTTTCGCGGCTCTCGGACCGGGTTTTCCAGACCCGAGACCATGTGTCACAAAAAAATCGTTTTAAAATTCAAATCCTTTGTAATGTGGACAACAAATAACTTATTCAGAAGAATACATAATTGCACACATTCTAAGTGGTGATTTACTCAGTTTGAACGAAAGTGTAATATTTTGGAGATTTTTCATTATTTTCAATATTTTGAACGTTTTCGTTCATTGAAAAAATGGCAAATTTCAAAGCCCAAAATCGTCGACTGGTACCTCGATTTCAGTAACGAGTCTTATACCACGTTAAAGAGCGTTACCTCTTCTTTCAAAATCTGTTTTCAAAACTACGGGCAACTTAAAAGAAAATTTTTGAGGCCAAAAAATACAAGTAGTACTTTTCTGAAATTTGAGCTTTCCAGACGCAACGGGCCGATGCTAAAAACTTGGAAAAATACAGTAAGAAATCAGTTTGAGCAATAGTGGTTTCATGTTATCAGCTTTCAGAAACCAAGACGTGTTTATACACCGATCTGATATAAATTAATGCCGTTTGCTATCAAGAAAGGCAGATTTAAGCGGTCAACTCCTGCCAAGTGCACCAGTCACGTGACGTTGTGAAAGGGAAGGCAAAGCACTAATATTAAAAAGTCTTAAAATTCAAAACGTTTTACGTCCATGAAATCAGATTTTAGCGTACAAAACAATGTTGTGAATGTCTGCTCTTCGTACCTTAGCATGGTGTTTCCATATATTGGAAATGTCAAGTATCCACACGGGAGAACATACCAAACAACAACGTTTCAAATCCAAGCGCCGAAAGATCGTAAAACGGCAAAGATTGCGTTACATTTCACAGAACGACCGCTTACCACTGTTGTCACTCCTTTTTTCGCTGGAAGCTACGAGGAGTTTTCATTCCGTCATGAGTGATTCTTGATCAGCGTTTCCTTGAAAGTACGACCTCGGACAGGTGATAACTGAGGATGTTTCGTCAAGACTCCTGTTGTTCAGTTTCAGGCTTTAGCAGGTGCGTAGTCAGGATTTTTCCGGAGGTACGCCCAACTTTTTCTACATCTTCTTCCCCCCCTCCCCCCCCCCCCCCCCACCCCAAATCTCAACATTTTTTTAAGATGCCTTTATTAAACGTGGGGTTAACGGTTGTAAGCAAAAGCATTTTTGCTGTTTATGAAATGGCACAACCTCTAAAATTCTTTAATTCTGTCGGCTTGTTATATTCATTGACGTCAACCGTTTATCATTAATTCAGCTATTAAAAATCAAGCTTGTAGTACCTCCGACTTTGGTTTACAAATGACTCTTTTTACCCCTTTTTGTCACATTATTTTTGACCGACAAAAGCACCACACATTGACGTAATTGTGCCCTACTTCGCTACTCCGAAGACAGGTCGTGGAGAAAACAACGCGTTCACGCTTTACATCTTCAAGCTTGCTATATACGTAAATCATCCAAGATTCGGTTCTCCAATTAATGTCGTCGCTTCTCGGGAAACCGATTTTTTTTAGTTATGTTTATTTCATTCTATTTTTTTTCCTCAACGTTTTCGGGTACGCACGTGCAAACCGTGCGTACAAGTAGCTACGCCCCTGTTTAGTCTCCTTAGCCCTGAGCGTTCCTCTCATGCCCCACCCCCTACCCCAGAAAGTCCCCGACAGGACCGCTTCAAAGTACTCCCCATGTGGTTGCGCGGGGGATAGTAACAGGTCTACCTAATTACACCGTTCATCAATGACAGTTTAGCTCAATCAGAAGCCCCTTTTCCCTAGCTTGTTCAAGGTGTGTGCACCTCCTTTAAGCTGTTGTTTTCGGTTCTTACTGAAATTTTTGATCTTGAGGAAATTCACAACGACAGGAGCAGGCTATGGGCTTTTTTCCTAGCCCTAATCCTACATCACGGGAAATCCCTCAGGTTAGGCAAGAATTCGATAATCCTTCCATAATCATCCATTTTTTCACCGCGTGAATTGGGCATTTTTAGCTTAGTTCGAGGAAATACTTTTTGCTTCAAATCCAGGGTGGGCTTTTAAACACATTTTTTAAGCCAAATGGTTTTTGCAAGAATCTGCTTACCCGAACTTTTCGCATAAAAAACGACAAATACCCGAAAAAAGCTCATGTTGTTGTTGGTGGTGGCATAGTTCCGATAAATTCAGCTCAATGTCTCGTGAAGAAGAGTTCAGATCCGTGCCGCGCGCCTCTCGAGGCAAGCGTTCCGTCGCAATGCGAGCCCAAAAACAGGTGGTAAGCGGTCAATCTGTGAAAAGTAACGCAATCTCAGTCGTTTTAGAGCAGCCGAAGATGCTCTTGCCGATGCTGTCCTTGATGTTTTTTATTTCCAGTATCTAGGAAACCCATGCAAAGGTATGAAACACACACTCGTAGGCATTGTTCTGTCCGCTAAAGTCTAATTCCTGGACGCAGAAACGTTGTGCTTTTTGAAGTTTATTATAGTGCTTTGCCCTTTGACAACCTTACGTGACTCGTGCGTTTGGTAGCAGAAGATGGCTAAACTCTGCTTTTCTTGTTGGAAAACGGCTTTAAATTTTATCAGATCGCTCGATAAACACGTGTTGGTTTCTGATAGCTGATAACGTTAAATCACTGTTGCTCAAACTGATTTCTTATTGCATTTTTCTGAGTTTTTAGCATCGACCCGCTGAGTCTGGAAAGCTCAAATTTCAGAAAAGTACTACTTGTATTTTTTGGCCTCAAACATTTTCTTTTAAGTTGCCCGTAGTTTTGAAAACAGATTTTGAAAGAAGAGATAACGCTCTTTAACGAGGTATAAGACTCGTTACTGAAATCGAGGTACCAGTCGACGATTTTGGGCTTTGAAATTTGCCATTTTTTCATTGAACGAAAACGTTTAAAATATTGAAAATAATGAAAAATCTCCAAAATATTACACTTTCGTTCAAACTGAGTAAATCACCACTTAGAATGTGTGCAATTAAGTACTCTTCTGAATAAGTTATTGTTGTCCGCATTACAATGGATTTGAATTTTAGAACGAGTTTTTTGCGACACATGGTCTCGGGCCTGGAAAACTCGGTCCGAGAGCCGCGAAACCAATAACCCCCCCGTACGTGGAAAATAATTATCGGATCGAAGTAAAAATTACATTTATGTTAATAGCTTACCTAGTGCTACTTTGTGAATTTTTTTGAGAATTTTCGATTTTTCACTTTTGTAGACCTCTCGTCGATATTTACTGACATCCGCTCTTAAAAAGCCACAAAATCCTAAGGATTTCCCCGCTATAATATTTTCTCATCCTGCTTGGGGATGTGCCTGCATGTCGTGCATAATTACACGAAAATCAAGGGCCTCCATTCGAGGAAAATTACGTCATTGCCAAACTTACATGCGTCATTTCAGTCATCGCCGAAATAAACTGCATTCTCATCAGGAGACTCATTTCCATACAATGAAAGTCGTCACGATTCTTATCCCCAGTTTCCACGGTCTTCGCTAGGAACGCGGGGCCTACAAACTAGGTCCCACCGAAAAAAAAAAAAAAACCTTCGCATTTTAAGAGTCTCGCTTTTCTAAAGCAAGCGAGACTAATAAGCTTAGCTGTTTATACGCAGAATTCAGATTGACGGCCGAGGAGAAGAGAAATCATGCAGGTAATTTACTTTCTCTTCGCACTTGAAAAGTTTCAATGTTTGTTCGAACTGATTAGTGTGTCTTTTTACTCGTGTAACCTTTGTTTATGCGAGTTTTTGTATCGCATTTGCTGAATGAAAATGATGTAAACATCTTCAAGACAATCGAAACTCGGCATTTCAATACTTCAAACTACATCAGATCAGTAGTTGTTGAAGTCCATCTTCTAAATCCAATAAATGAGCTATTACTATTTCTGTCTATTTCTTTAATAATTGACATAAGTATTCATCGGCGAAAAAATAGAACCTGTGTAACCAAAACTTTGTTCACTAATTTCACCCGACGTAATTGTTTCCTTCAAGTATGGAAGAATTTGCTCATTTTTCTAAAGATAAGATCACATTCAAAACCGACTTGCATTTTTCAGTGAACTGTGATGAAAACAAGAAAATCTTTGCGTGTTGTTTCCCTCTCCGCCTCTTCTCTCGTAGTCTACTGTCTGTAGTACAATCTTAACGTTCTAAAACGTTCTATATTTACACGACTCAACCCAGTGCTATAAACAAAAGACAACGCTCGTCCAGCCGTAGTTCGTAGTCCGTAGTCTCCGTATCTTAAACTTCCTATTATGTAAATGACGACTTGTGCGCACGTGAGATTCTGAAATGAGATACGTGCACTTATCTGTTTATCTGTTATGAAACATGTACATCATAGCCAATCTATTAATTCCTTTTCCTCATTAATTCCAAGGAATCCCACCCTAGATTATTGAGCAAATCAGAGACACTTGCTGTGCGATCATAACAGTTTTTCAGCGTGAGCGGGCAGATCGTATTTACACTATTTCTATTTTGTCAATGTCTGGCTTTGTATAAGGGCCTCATACTACCGAAGAGTATTCCAGTATTGGGTGAACTGGACTTTTATTCTAGACTTTTATCTGATAACAATTGGTAGCAATGTTGACGTTTACTCTATCTATGTTCAAGAAAAGTCAAGAAATCAGTTTGAACCCGCGGTGATTAGCCTCTAAAAAGCCCCAGGAATGAAAAAAAAGGAAACCAAAAGCGGCCTCCGCGTTTCCGGTGTCTCGGTTGTTCCGTGTTCCGGCTATCTTGAGAAGGGAAAAAAGTCAGCTACTAATTATCAAGACTTATAGGTTTAGAACCTCCCCTGTCTTTGTTAAGCAGAGCTGTTTGCTCTTAAACGTGAGCGGAAATTGTCTGGGAATTCCGTGAAACAAATGTCAGAGTGCAGGAAGACTTAAACTGGGGACACTTTTACTTAAGTAGCCCTGTCATGACTCGGCCACCCTGCCTCTTATGTTTTCGCTCAAGAAACGGTTACTATAATTAATCCAATCTTTTCCCACGGTGAACACACTTTTCAACTGACGTGTTTCGCTTCTATTTTCCATAGCACTCCCAAGAAGATCAAGAGTCAAGTTCCTCTTCCCCAGTTTCCTCTCTAACAAATGACGAAAGCCAGACTCCCCAGAAGTCACCGCGCTCATCACCTCTTACACTGGCCGCTGTCATGGCCGTCAGACATCAGGTAAAAAGTGATATGTTGGGGTCATTTATACAAAGATTGATTTGAAGATTGTTATCTTGGTTGCTAATCATAAAGACCATACATTTTCACATAAAAAAAAACGTTTACAGGTCTCGTACTTGTACTTAGAAAATGAGCTGTTTTACCTGCTTTGCAATAGTTAAATCGGATTGCTGTGTACGCAATCTGTCATTTTAGGGAGCTTAAGCAACAACGACGACGACGACTTCAAAAAAACAATAGGTTTAATGATCAAAACAACAGCTCTGCACGTGCATCACGCTTTTTAGTACATTTCTTTGACGTCCACTGCACGACTACGACGTAAAACCTCCTAATTTGACGTTTTATGGAGGACGTGGACATACTGTGACGAATTTCCCTTTATCCTTTTGAGCCAGAATAAAATCCTTAAGTATTCAACTCCAAGAAAAGTCGCCTGCATTTGACATATCGAGCGGATCCATATAGACGCGATTAAGTTTGAAAGAACTCAAATTAATTTTTTATCGTCGTTTTCACTGCCGTCGTCGTCGTTCTTGCTTAAGGTCCCTATTTAACGTTGAAGGGAAGGGGTATTGAATTGGAAATTTAAGGCACTGGAATTCTCATAAAAAAAAGGTCGGCATTTCGAGTCATTTCCTTGGACAAAAAAAATTTGGCTCATTATACGTTAACATTTTGCCCTAGGTGAGAAGTAAGTGTTAAAGTTGGCTTAGGGGAGGGGTAGGTGGCGGTTTCTCACACCACACTAGCTTGCGTGATAGGCGTTCGAAAGGGAAGGGGAAGGGAATTTGGGCGCGAGACCGCACGCAAGAGAGAAGGGCCCGAAATCCCCTTTCCTTCTCTTTCGGACGCCTGCCTCGCAAGCTAGCACCACACAATAAGGCTCACTTTCCAAACGGCCGTAAAGATGGTAACCTTGTGTTTCTTAAATAGACAAAAATCCCATTGGCTAAATAGTCACTGTATACTTGGTGTATAATTACGATACCGTAAACTGTCGCTTATAAGTCCACCCGGTTATAACCCCCCCCCCCCCCCCCGCGATATAAGCTCCCCTCTAGCTAGTAGTAAAATAAATTCAGTATTATGACGTTTTCAAGCTAAACGTAAAAAAAGTAAATTAAATGCAAAACTTGTCTCGAAGCGCTTTTTCTATTTCTGGCTATAAGCCCCTCCTTAGAAGCCCTCCTAAAACCCCCTAGGGAACTGTATAAGCCCCTCCTTTTAGAAGCCCTCCTAAAAGCCCTTAGGGAGATGTATAAGCTCTTCAGATATAAGTCACTCCTTTTAGAAGTCCTCCTAAACCCCTTAGGGACATATATAAGCCACTTGGATATACCCCCTCCTTTAGAAGCCCTCCTAAAACCCCTTAGGGAAATGTATAAGACCCTCGTATATCATAAGCCCCTCCGTTTATGAACCTTCCTACGACGCCTTACGAAGATGTATGAGCCCAGGGCTTTTAAGCGGTAGCTAACGGTACTTAGACATTTCCTGTCTTACGTCATCTTTTAATACACTTTCTTTAAGGCTACCTTGTCTGGCGTTCACCCTTCGCCCAGTCCCCAACCGAGTCCAGCTGGCAGCCCACAAGCGAGACGAAAACTGGCACACACAGTTTCACTGCCGATTCGATCCTTTGATCACTACCTACACATAAACCTACCAAACAAGCTTACAGACGAAAGCCAAACACCGCCAGCGGTAGGGTAGCATGTCTGATAACAGAGCTCCTGTATATCGATCTTTTTTATTGATCGCGTTCTCCTTTCTATGAATACAAATTAATAGGCTAACCTATGTATCCTGCTATTCAATTTCAGCGCCGAATTAGGAGAAAGTCAATTGATGATGACGAAATTTACGTCAAGAAGCACCACCAAACTTCAGTATCACTGGTGAGTCAGACTTAAAGGGACACAGTCAGCTGTTGCACATGCGCATTAGATACTATTTCTTAGCTGATTTGCATGTCACAAGACACGCGCGTGAAAAAGAAAGTGAGAAGCGTATCCGGAATACTCAAAACAAACCTTGTAGAGTTTAACTAGTTACAAGCCAAAATCGTGATTATAGACCCTAAGCCACATGAGAGCACACATTTTTTATATACCATTGAGAATTAACCGATGGATTTGTCCAGGAAAAGCCGAACATCGACGAATACTTCTGAATTCGATCAACAGTAGAGAAAAGAAATGACACGGAGTCTGCATGCCTGAATCATTGTCGAAAAGGTTCAAGATCGAGAAAGCTTGATTTTTTTCCTAACATATGTAACCTTTTCCATCGATTTTCTAAATACATATAACGATTATTTGGTCGCCAATGTTATTGATTCATTTCTTTTGTTATTTTGGTAAACGAAAGCGATTTCTTCCGCCCAGCGCTTACGCGTTTCTCATCTCTTCTGTTCATGTTCCTTTGGATACTGTTTTTAACCAAATATGATAAAATAATGTCATAGGATGGGTTAAATTTGCTCAAAAGGAGGTTTTCCTTAAAAGATCGAGGATCGAATGAAACACTAGTCAAGATTGAAGCGGATTTCTAGGTGTAGCCGACGCGTCCATTTGATTTCGGGTTGAGGTAAACTCTTTTCAAACTGGCAAAAGTAGTGTCCAGGTCAGCGCGGTCTCATAGCTGACTGTGTCCCTTTAACAAGTGCGACAAGATTACGAAAGAAATCAGAGAAAATGCAATTTATTTGAGTGTCGATGAATTTGGAAGGAAGTAGTAATTGAGGACACTGTTTTTACGTCTCCATCCGAGCCACGCGAAGTTCTAGCTGTTTGCAGGACAAAAACAGCACCTTCATTTCTCAGTCATTTTAAGACCATGACGACATCCCATTCTTCAATCAAGCGCTTTACTGACTGAGCTAGATTTGCTTTCGGTTGGAATGTACTCTTTGCCCTTTGAGGAAGACATAAACCCTTATCAGCGACATGAAAATATTTCTACCCTAAACCTAATAAAATTTATTTTGCCTGTAGCAAAATTCTTCACAGCACAATCATTTTCTTGTAATTGATGCTATTTTTATTTGTTTTGCTATACAGTGAAACCTTTATTAAGCGGACACCCTCTATTAAGCGGACAGAAGCCGAAGTCCCCAAATTTATTTTCCTTATTTACTTTAAATGAAACCTTTATTAAGCGGACGCAGACACCTAAAAAGTATTTGAAATGGTCATTTCTATTGTTGCCAAGCTGTATTCGGACACTTGAAATTAAACTCCACCAACCAAACGGCGCCAGACACCAGAAATGCGGAAGATTGCCTCGAATTATCACCCCCAAATTTTTCGATTTTTACATTAAAAAACGTGACTTGACGAACTTCTTTGATTAGTTTCACAGTACAGGATTGTTTTCTATTTCGTTTTGTTTGTATAGAGCTTGTTTCACTCATCTGATTTCTTCAAAGTTGAGTTGCAATCTATATTTATGGTGCTATGATCAATTGGTTCACTTTGATAAACAAATTAAAGCAAACGTCTATCGTCATCGCCTCTGAGAGTATTGTTAACATTTTCACTGTTCATTTGAATGACATTTGGCACCTCATGTGACGTTATCTATTTAAACCTGTATTAGGCAGACACCATGTATTAAGCGGACAATACAGCATTCCCCGAGGGTGTCTGCTTAATACAGGTTTCACTGTAATTTTTATATTGGTGCCAAAAAGGCTTTCTTTTGGAAGTTCTTTGATAAAGTGTGTGCATGTGTGATGCTCTAGACTCTCTGGTTTCTATGCTCCATAAACTTATACTAACACCCAAACGGTAAACCTCGTTTTAACCATGACGTGCTACTACACATGCCGGAACTACGCATGTGCTGGATTACGGAATTAGATTCAATTTGCTTCGTCTGGCCCCTATGGCTTCCGTTGTTAACAAGTTCCTGGATACACAATTTTATTTATTTTAAACGGCACGTTTTAATTATCCCCATTTGTTCCTAGAAATTTGAAGGTGATATCGAACGAGAGAACGCGGAGAGTCTTGCCGCGGACATCGCAGAATTCTTGAACAGCCGTCGAAAAAGATCCAGAGCAGGAACAATGCCGGTAATTGTCTTCAAAAGTAAACATCCTTTCGCTTAATGAGAGTGAATGTCAAGATAATACAGCTCAAATTTACGGCTCAAACCAACTGCGGAAAGGGGCAGACCATTAGAAAAGTTATAGCTAGGGGAAGGGTGCAAAATTTTCGAGCTCCTTGAATTTTTCGCTCTAACATTTCCCTTGTATGAATGATTTTTACGCCAGCGCATGAATATTTTTTAGGCGTGCATGATTTTTTTCATTTCATTTTCCCTTGCACGAATATAGTCTCCCCCTTCCAGATTAGTTTTCTAATGGTTCGTCCCTAACTGTCGTTGTTGTTGTTTGTTTTTCCTTCTTCTTTTTTTCAGAGTCCTCGGGAGATCGAAGAACATACCGATTCAGAAAATATATTAACAGAGAAAGAAAAGTAAGTCGTCAGCCAGCTATTCATTCATCAATTACTTAGCTGTTTGTGAGGGTCTACATTTGATTCATTTTTTCAAAAGGATTACAAGCAGTTACCAAACAAACCGTGCAAAATTTATAAAGTTGCACCATGGTCTGAATTGCTCAAATTTGAAAATTTATGGTGCGATAAAAATGTGGCCAAGATATGATAAGTCGTAGACAGGAGATCCGCTTCGGAAAGGGAATAAACTCAACGGATTAATCATGGGTGAACAGTAACCTAACAATCATAACAGCAAGGAAGGAGACCCTCAGCGAAAGTACAGTCAAGTGTGGGGTTTTGTCGAGAAAGCCAGGAGATTTAGCAGCGAAAAAATTGTCAGACCTTTTGATTTTTTGAGGTCCTAACTTTTTTGCAAGCCTGCAAATTATCGCAAAACTTTAAGTGGCGGACGGTCCGAAGCAGCTCGCTTCCATCCCAAGCAATTTCCTTAACAGTAACTTAAAGTCATTAAAACATGCTTCAAAATTTCATTGCTTTGTTTCTGTTTAGTCGAGCCCGTTTGGGGCATACTCGCTCACTTGGCGCAAGACGAGGGTCCGCTGTTGTGTCCATGCCTGGGGACCATTATCAAATGGACCTACATGTGCTCGAGAGAGATCCAACAGGTATAAGAATACTTGTGCATTTTTATTTTCATTTTAGTTTTTTTTTTTGCTTTTCTCATCTTCAATATTATGGGGTACAAATTCTTTTTTCTTTTTCCCCTACTTTTACCATGGTGGTAGGGAGGAGAAGCTTTTTTTAAATTTTTCAATTTTAGTTCAGTCGTAGCATTCCCATGTTAGTAGGCGTTGAAACTGAACCGAAGAATCGACACAAATTCAGATCATATTTGCACCTCAGTCACAGTCATTCGAAATTACTGTCGAGACTCTCCGTTCGGACAGCTCTATAAGATAGACTTCCTTTGGTCACAGAGGTGTCAAATGTCATTACCTCAGTCTAAAATACAGACACCACCCTCGATCTGTGGACAAGTTGAAGGTATCATATTTCATGCAATACATGCCATCTCGCTGACTTCAGCGGCTATCTTGGTCCCAGAGATATAAAACTGCATGAAAATCAATCCCTGCCTCTATAATGCAGACCCCTTTGTGATGCAACTATTTCTTTCATTCATATTTTTTGGCGTTCGTAACGAGAGAGAACCCATCACTCTTAGACCGAGTTATTGTGAGACTGATTGGTCATTGCAACGTTTAAATCGGTGGAGCAAATTACCTTACAGTAATACCATTCAATTTCAATCTCTTTGAAAGAACCTTTACACAATATTATTTGTATTTTAGAATTTCACAAAAAGAAATTTTTAATTTGTTGTAAATTAGCAGTTTGACCATTGTCAAGAGACAAAGGGTAGGGGAGGTTGGATTGTAGCTTTAGTCTATGGTTCAGTATTGTTCATGTAAAATCCGAATACCCTTCAACATGACTATGATAATCACGATGACGATTCTCCAAAGCTGTGTTTTATACCAACACAGTTTATTTTATTATCCTTTGTGATCCCAGTGTAAATAAACTAGGAGGGTATAAAAACAGTTGGTAAGCGGATTATTTAGCCTGCGAAAACATCCGTTTCTCCTCGCTCTTCGCCGCTGGGGACGTTTCGCGCGGAGGAAAAAAAGGGTGCATATTTCTGTTACATTGAAACGTCTGTCGATTTCCGTCGCACAGACGGGTTGTTTTTGAATGGGTTTTGTTAGGTAAATATATTATATATATCGACTCAGCGACAAAAATTCCATACTGATGACGCAAAATCTGTCCGGAATCTGGTCAGAAGCGCTGATTGGTCGACAGAGTAGTTACATTGTTTTAGCTATTGTTTACGAATGACAGACAAAAGACAAAAGGCCACAGAGGTCAAATGTAAACGCGAAGAATCTCTAGCAAAACAGTCAATATTTGTTGAATATACTCTTCTCTAGAAGAAGTATTTGAGTTCTGCTGGAGCTCGTTGGCAGATGAACACAAAAATTTACCAAAATCGACCAGAAGACACGTAAAACTGTACAAATTTGTATTTGGAACCCCATGACTACCGGATTTATTATGTAAACATTGATTTGCGTCATCAGTATGGAATTTTTGCCACTGAGTCGCAGACGTTCCTCCTCGCGAAACGTCCCCAGCGGCGAAGAGCGAGGAGAAACGGATGTTTTCGCAGGCTAGCGGATTATTTCGTGAGCGATTGAAGTACCCTTTTTTCATGATTCCTTGTTAAGTGTTTCAGCTGCGGCTTTCTGTATTGATCTCACGGAAGGTCTCGAAGATTCTGTCTTCAACTTGATAAATATTCTAACAAATCTCGGATAGAAGGCGCTAGGGTGTTGGGATTTTTCTCACGCACGTGCGTCAGTTTTCTTTTTCTTTTTTCTTTCTTTTTTTTTGGCGCTTTACTTTTTAAATATATTTACCTAACAAAACCCATTCAAAAACAACCCGTCTGTGCGACGGAAATCGACAGACGTTTCAATGTAACAGAAATATGCACCCTTTTTTACAGTACCAGAGTCTTGAGAGCGGTAGAGGTTGAGATTGAGCGAGATTTTTTGAGAACGTACCCAAGCTGAGACTAAGAGCTTAGGTATACAGTTTTTTCTTATTCAAAACGGGTATACCGTGAGATATCTCTAACCTAGAGTGAAATTTAATGCTGAAGGACATTTTGAAGAATTGTGGTGATTTTGGCTAAATAATTTCTGGTATCATATCAGGGATTCTTCCTCTCTCAACTCACCCCCCCCCCCCCCCCCCCTTCCTGGCTCCCCTGCTTGGCAGACCTTGAAAAATAGTAGGTAATGTATAAAATATCTTTACACACACAACTCAAGCAGAATATGCCGCATATTTACTTGGTTCCGCCTTTTCCCGAAAAAATAGCCAGGATTTTTAATAATTTGAAACTGCAAAATAGAGGTACGTGATACTGTCGGATTCCGTGAGATCTCGAGGGCCAATCGATTAAGGTTCCTTCGCCGGATATCCGCTCTGAATAGTTTGTATACATTACGGAGGCTCAAAAACATTAGGCGGTCGGAAGAACATTTAATCGTAGCGAAAAGTTTGCAATGGTCGACATCTGCCGGACAACAAACCTTAACTACATCATCTTGTTCATACGAGATACGCTGAGTGAGTAACTGAAGTAATCTACTTCCTTTACTGTTTTTTTATTTAATACACTAGCCAACGATAATTGATTTAATTTAATTCTGCTTTTTTTTTCCTTTGTATTTTTCAATAGAGGCAAAAACTTTAAGCGTTATCCGCGAGAAGAAAGAGCTGTCTGGCTCTTCTACCTCACTCAACAGCATAGGTAAGAAGCTCAGTGAAGGACACGGGTACTAAACATGCCCAGATAGCTTGGGGAACTATGAGCTGTATATTTCAAAATCTAACGTTAATAAAAGGGTCATTTCTTCTAAGCAATATTTAACTGGCGGTTTTCTTTATCTGCGTATATCATTTTCTTTTATTTTACAGACCCCGAGAAAAGATCGCGTTGGTCTATACTGAGGAGAAATAAAAAGATGGTATGGAACAATTTCATCTTTGTCGTGACCTAATCAGATTTACATTGTACTTAATTCCACTATTTTGCAAACTGAATTTCTTTTTTGTGTTCTAAGTTATCGACATTAAAGGACAAACCAAGGCAGGGTGAAGATTTTAAGGAAAGCTTGGCCCGAATGAAAGAGAATCCAAGGACAAATTCCGAGCACGAGTTGTCTAAGTTTAAGGTAAGCAACTCCAGCAACTTCCCGTGAAAGGTTCGATAACCTTCTCAACCCCTAGAGGCATCGAGTGTCTATAATGATTAAATTGTCAGGAGGAAGTCATTTGTATGTGCAAGTAATACCACTGAAAAGTACCGAAAGTGTTGCTGAAGCGGTTTCAGGTCGCAAAATGGGATTTCTTCTAAGCTTAGAAATACATATAAGCCAAATAGCACCATTTAAAATCCTAAGAAATATTTAATAGTATTATTCAAAAGTTCTGCCCGAATAGGTTTCATTTGAATGTTCACAGAACGGGCTTTCATCCACCGACTCGGAAGTTAGAACTGCATACCGTAGCATCATGTGGAAGAACTGCTGAAGAGGTTTCAGTTGAATGGTCACACCAAAGGATTTCGTGCACAGACTCGAAAGTTAGGGAGATCTAGGAATACATACACAAGTACAGCTAAAGTGGTTTCGTGGGATCGAAGACTAATGAATTAAAACAAGAGTTTTCAATATAGACCACAGGGGGTGAATAAAACAAAAGAGAACAACGTCTTTTTTTAGCGCCAATTTAAAAAGCTATTTAAAGTACTTTTACTTCATCGATAAATATTGTTTTCTGTATTACGTGTAAATGACACAGACCTTGAAATTTGGCAGAAACTTGGCCGTTTCCGGGAAACACAAGAAAGGTTAACAAAGGAGGAAATTGTTACATTAGCTGTAGACGAATTTACAACTAGATCTTGACCAGTTAACATTGCACGCAGGTCAAAAATAATTTGTTCACTATCATGTAAAACAGTTGAAAGCAATGATGATAAGACGTCATTGGGAAGTGTGATTGATTAATGATATCTAAGGTGAAATTGATAACAATATCGATGTTGAAAGACCGCTCATGTAACAACATGATCACGACTTGATTTTCCCCTGCTTTTGCCTCTCCCTAGATAGTTACACTCACGTAATTCCGTCGCTGATTTCGGTATTAGAGACACTCAGTTTGACCAAAACGGAACTATAATTACGTCAGACACCTTAATTTTTAGTAGGGAAGGACCCGGCTAAAATCGTGAGAAGACTCAGTCTTTCAACCGCTCATGATGTTCCTTGCCGAAACAATAGCAGAAGGAAATTAACTTGCAGTGATATAATGCTATCATGTTAGATTAAAGCATAGTATTTGAGGGAGAGTACATTATGTTTATTCCGACCGTTTACAGAATAGTCACTGGACTCAACTCATGGGCCAAAGTGTCGAAAAAAGTTCAAGGAGACCTCGGTCCGATAGCGGCACAGCGTTGTCAGATCACGAGACCAAAAGACGCGAAGCAGTATGGGAATTGTTTCATAGCGAGGTTATCTATCTGATGAGCCATTTGCTGGTCCTTAAAGAGGTGAGAATTCGGATTTTAACGAAGATTTAGCAGAGAATAACTGCTAAATATCAGACTAAGATAACTCGAGGTTTCTATTCCAGAATTTCTTTAATTCTTTAACGAATTGCCAAATAGTAAAATAACTCTTTTGTTTTAGCTTAAAAATAGACATTTGAAATATATCTGACATATTACACGAAAATAGTCAGCAATTGAGCAGCATAGACTCAACACTGACCAGGCGTATAGTCAGTTCACCAACACAACTACTTCATTTCGCTCGTTGACACAAGTTTTTATCTTAGATAGGTGCTCTCACTAAACAGTTTTCCATTCTGATGTGGTTAATAAAATACATCATTCTGCCTGCCTTTTGACTTCAGGTATTCCTAGAACCTTTGAAAGAAATTCAACAAATGGGACATTTGCAACACGTGGATGTCAATAAAATCTTCTGCAATCTCCAGGACTTGTGTGAGGTAACCAACATTATGAAACTCGCTCTAACTAACAGGCCACTTCTATGTTGCTGGTGAACCTTGGTCAGTATTGTGTCGAATTGCATTGTGGGATTGTTTTGGGACACTATCGCCTCTCTGATTGGCTATTACGAGGTTGCACAGGAGAATCGGTCAAAAATTCGTCCTCCAATCTGGCCCACAGTGCAATTCGACACGAGACTAACCTAGACTCACTCGCAATCTGAAAACAGAAAAATGACAAACACTTTGAACTGGGTTAATCGCTAAAAACACTGAACTGGATTCTTGGATTCTTCAACTGACATTTTCAGTCATGTTCAGCTTAATTTACGCCTAGGCACAACGGAAAAAAATCCCAGGACATCATTTATTAAAATCCCTATCCAATCTGTTTTTAACTTTACTTCTCTCAGCCCCTAGCTTCGTACACTGATTGCCACAACCTTTAGAGGTTTCTGCTCTGTAGACACCTGTCTTAAACGCCATCCCACATTTAAAATTAAACTGTCGGATAAATCAATCCCCTTGCTATGTGAACATTCCTGCAACACGAAGAAGCAAACTTCCTTCTATTGAGAATTACTTATGTATTTTTGCGGACGGTGTAAAGCTGAGGCCATTTTGAAAAAGGAACTTTTGTTTATTACCTGAACGACTTATTGTTTTCAAGGTTAGCACAAGATTTGCCAAGAATCTCCTAAGTGTTTTTCAAAGTGAACATCCCACCCAGTTTGGCAGCACAGCATCTGTTGTATCAGCTTTTACAGAAGTAAGTAGTTTCTCTCTCTCTTTCGAAAGTATTTTGGGTCAGTTCAGTTCCTTCACTGTATAGTTGCTACAGTTGACTCCCGATAACTCAAACCCTCGCTAACTCGAACCTCGCGCTAACTCAACCAAGTGGATTTCCCCTAGATTTCCTTCACGCGTTTACCGTAATTTTACCCTCGGTATACGCTCGAACCCTCGATAACTAGATCGAACCTCCCGCTAACTCGAAGTAATTTTTAATTCCCTTCAGATCATTTCTAAATAATTTTATCCTCGAGAACTCAAACCATGTTTTAAGCCCGTGACAAGTCGGAAAAAAAAACCGTGTCAGGACTGAATTCGAAGACATTGAATTTATTTCAAAACAACCGTGTCAATTCTTTTTCTTTACTATTTTGGCACTCCGGTGAAATTCAGCGTCCATCCCTGTATACTTTGTTGCTTAATTGCATTCCCTCCCCATCCATTTGCTTATTTCTTTAGAAAACAAAAGAAAACAATGTAACAAGAGCCTAATTCTGCTTAGTAGTCTACCTTATGTTTCAAGGGTTATGTAAATAAATTCAGTTTCTAACTTGAATACAAACGTTTATTTCTTATATTTTATCTCATAGTTCAGCCGCAAAGTTCACCCTCAGTACCAGAGTTATTGCCTAAATTACTCCAAAGCTCTTAGTTATCTAGATTCGCTGAAAAAAGAGGAAGATTTTCAAGAGTTTATAAAGGTAACAATTCTTGATATTTAGACCATCCTTATATTTGGTGTTTTTCTTTCTTGGATCTCTGATTAGAAGGATTAATATCAGCCTAGTCTTCTTATCGTGTCTTGCACTTGAACAACTATCTCCACTTACGCCAATGATAGAAAACAATCCTGTATTGCGGAACTGTACACTATTCGAGTTTAGTGTTCAACTTTCTAGCGATCTTCTGCCAGGAAACAGAAATCGCTCCCTGCTTTTAAAATATTTCAAGTACCGGAAAGCTACAAGACACGCCCACCAAGTCCAGAATTTTCGAAATCTTTTTGATACCTGGGTTTCGCAATTATAGAGGTCGATTCACCAAAGTGCATCAATTGAGTCAATTCAGACTGTCAATCAATCGGACATTTCCAACTCAAAAATCAATTCAGAAGGCATCAATAGGTATTTCTGAGGGAACAATATGTAAAGGATGGATCAATGACTATTGTTAGCATTTCGTTTCCAGAAACGAATTGAAAAAAAGAGACGACAATAGAAATGGCACGCAACACAAGAAAAGTACGCGACCGTGAATTTCGGAAGTGCTCGTGCGTATTCATGATTGGTCAGTTAAGAAGAATCGGAAACTATTCGGATGGTTTCAGAACGTTTGCGTAGGCGACCTTCATTATACAGGAGTGTTTACGATAATCTCATGAAGTGCTGTTATTTTTGTCATGTTTATCTAGTGGTGTGAATCGGACAGTAGGTGTAACAGACTTCAAATCACTGATCTGCTTGTGGCCCCTCTACAACATCTGACAAAATATCCACTTCTCCTCAAGGTAAGACTAATATAAACAATAGCAGAACTCGTGCGATAACAGTATCATTAATAATAATAATAATAATAATAATAATAACAATAATAATAATAATAATAATAATAATAATAATGATAAAGTGCTCAAAACAGTAAATCGCTGTTGATTAAAATTAATAATTATAATTACAAATCATTAATGAAGAAAGGCACGCAAAAAGCTACAGTGGAACCTCGATGTAACAAACCTCGATATAAAGAAGTCCTCGGTCAGTAACGAGCGATTTTATTTACCCCAGTAATAGTAAAATATATGGAAAAGAACGTCGATATAACAAAACCTTTCACATGAGCCTTTTGTTGGTTCAGTTAATTAAAAGATTGCTAAGGACCGTATTTCTCCTTGCAATATAAGAATCGTGAACGGCTTCGAACTGCTGAATAATGCGCCCTATTCAGAAGATGATCCGCCATGTTGGTTTGTGCGGACGTTTGTGAACACAACGAATTTCGCAGGAAGAGACGTCTGATTTAGGGTTAGGGCTAGAATTGATCGTATTCCCTAATAAGAATGGGCAAAGATTTTGTTACAAATCTCTTCTACCTTAATTTGTTGACCATTTAAACTTTATATAGATCGGAATTTTTTATTTCAAGCAGTTTTGTAAATATCAGTTGCAACACAATGAAAGGCAAAACAACTGTTTCCTAGAGTTTATTCTTACACCGGTATACGGTAAATCGAACACGCTCTTAGTCTAACTCGTTGTGCTATAATCGATGGACGCTCTAGGTTGATGGGCTTGACAACGTTTGGTGATTTTGACGTATATTTACCTATTTTGCAGAATATCAGAAAAAGAACCGCAGAAGCTGATGAACAGCACAGTTCTTTGTCTTCCATAATCAAGGCCGTAGAGCTATCGATACGTAAGTAAAGACTTCTACTATTGCATTTGATTTCACCTCGTGCCCCCCCCCCCCCCCCCCCCCGCTCCCTTCCTGGATGGGGGATACTCAACAAAGTTTTATACGGGGACGCTACAACTTTCTCTGTGCCAACTCATGATTTTTGTCGGGGCAAATCTACAGATTTACAACATTTACAATCGACACGTCGCCTCGGGAAATTGCCTAAAACTGACTTTGGTTTTTTAAAAAAATACACATCGGTCATGACTACATGCTAACAGTAGGGACATCTTTTGTGTTACAGAGGAGTTGGAAGGAAAAGTCAAGTCTAGAGCAAACTACGAGAGATTACAAGAACTTCAAAGCAGCTTAGTTTGGCCATCCATAACTGAATTGGACCCCAAGACGTATGTGCCTGAGGTAAGTAATGTGTCTATAGGAGCAATAACCTTATCTAGCTGAAGAAAGTAGACAGGCTGACTTAATGAAATCAGTCAACTAAGAAACGTACATTTCTTTGCAGTTTTTACGGGGTATTTTATCGAAGCAGCCGTGCGAAAGTCTCTTAGCTAGTCCTAAGAGACAGTTGCTTTACGAGGGACCACTCACGCTGATTGGTAAGTGACCAGGGCTTTCATTGTATGACGTTATTCCCGAAAGATCTTATCTACCAACGTAACGTAACCGACGGGAAATCTTCATTCTCACGACCTGCTCTCGATCCTAAATTCAGTATCACCACGTGTAAGGAAATCCGGGAAATTTTTGACTGTGGCATCCGGAATCCTAGGCTTTGGAATCCGGAATAAAGCTCAAGGAATCCGGAATCCATGTTCCTAGAGTCCAAGACCGTCTTGGACACCCTTACTAAGGACGATCAGTAGGTTAGAGCGTTGAACATCCGAAACAAAGGTCGAAAGTTCAAATGTCGTCAGCGTCAAAATATTTTCTTTCACTCCCCTAGTATAATCGTAAACTTCAGAAGAAATAGCAAGAGTGTGTTCCTTCTCATTCGCGTAAAGAAAAGGTTCTTTGTTCGAATTTTCCCCAAAGAAAGAGAATAACTTTGCTTTTTCACGGAATAATTAAGTGTCTGGGTTTTGATTGACTCTGTTAAGAGCGTGGCAGTACTGAGTTCTCCTGTGATGGCTTGAATCTTTCAGAAAATGCAAAGGTTGATGTGTACGCGTTTCTATTTGACGACATGCTTCTGCTAACAAGATTTAGAAAACTGCCACAGAAAGTCAATAAGGTAAGCAATAACAGTTCTTGACACATCTTTACTTTAGTAAAAATCAAGCAAAGGTTATTCCTTTTTTTCTTTGAATAAGCTATAAAAAGAAAAAGAAATTAATTGCGGGCGACCACAGGAGCCCGCGATCCTAATCTCTAGCTTGTTATAAGGCATACGCGGCACGTGTGTAGCCAGCATTCGTTTGGACTTCCACTAAGAATGATTAGAATGCATAGAACGCAATCTGAGCACGCGTGTTTGGACCTTTTATCACGTGAAACCTAAGTAAACCATAGCGTCGGAGCACGTGCGTTTTAACCTTCAATCGATCTCACCCGCACTCACTAACGTTTGGTAATTAGTAGATCTAGTAAGAAACCTAAATATACACATATCGTTTTACAAAACGCTTTGTGGGTTGGTAAGGCAAAGATCCGATAATTTTGTTTACACTACGGTCCTGTTGCGAACCTATGCACATTTTTAATATTATCCACTTCTTTTTCTGTGCAGAAACTTAATTTAACGGGAATGGGAGTAGCGGAAAGCCCTCCATCTACCCCACCTGTGGTCAGAAGAAGCATGTCTGGCATGCAATACACAGTTTATAAACAGGTACAAATTCATTTTTTCATTTTTTGCATTGACTCGTTATTATACATTGTACTCACTATCTGTCTTCTCATTGGCTAAGAGCCTACAGTTAATTTTGGAAATCAGCGCAACCTACAGATTAGCCAGTTATCTGCGAGCAGATTAGTGACTAATCTGTAGGTTGCGGGCACAGCGCATGATTTCCAAGAGCAATGTCAAAATTGCGTTCCATGCGATGCTGTGTTTGCCCTTATTTTCTTCAAAACCATGTATAATAAAACGATTGTTAGATTTGGGTCTCGGTTCGGCTGATAACACTTTCCTCGACCTTGATTATACCAGATATTAAAAAGATATCTCATCCAATAATTCTTTCTTACAATAATTTCTAACACGGACACATTTTTTCACTTTCAGCCTATTCCTCTGGATAGATTCATAATTATCGACGCCGAGGCCACACATGCAGGTATATTTTATCTCAAAAATTAAGATAACTAAAAATTATTCATCCTCGCCAGTCTGACGGCGAATATACGCAATCCAAAACTATCTCCGCATCATCGCTGAATCGCTCCGTGGTTTCAGCCGAAAAATGTATGTTTTTGCGCGCCTTAATCAGCTGCTTTATTGCGGGCGACAAGGGGAGCCCGCAATCCTAGTCTCCATGTTGCTATTACGCATGCACGGCACGTAGGTAGCCAGCTTCGTTTGGACTTCCACTGAGAATGAATGGAATTCACACTGATCACAGGTGTTTGGACCTTCTATCACTCGTGTTTTATCACGTGGAACTTAACCAAAGTACAGCGATGGAGCAAGAGCGGTTTGCCCGTCTGTCGTTGTCGCGCTCACTCCGTAACATTCGGTTATCACTAGTTTTACAACGTAATGGCATTTCACTACTTTTTCAACAGTTCTCATCTAGTATGTTCTGTTTCTACATTTTTAGGGAGCACGTTAAAGAATTCGTTCATAATTATACATTACAGCAGATTCAAACAAACGGTTGGCTTGTATACCCTCCAAGCGCCCTCGCAGAACCTCAAGGTAAATTTAATATCAGACATAACGTAAACCATATTATTACTTAATCATTTTATGCCTGTTAGAAAAGAAAAACGAAAAACAACGACGACCTCAGCAGAACTGGATCGTACCATTACCGGTGTTATAACTGAGCAGTTTTAATAGGGTACCACTGGTAGACTTGAACGGACGAATGGAGACTTTCCACTGAACTAGTTAGCGCGGGAAAAAAATGCAGGAAAACGCGTGTAAGCTATAGAGGTACTTTCAAGCGATTGGTTCATAAAGTGGCGCGAAATTTAAAGCCAATCACACTGCGCTAAGTATTTATTTTTTACCAACACGAAACAGTAACATCAGCTTAGTGCAAGCGTTATTGGACGTATAAACAAATACTTATCCACTAATTGAGACAAATGCAAACGTTTATGGGCGTGTCTTTCCCTTCTATTTGAAAAGTAACTGCAAAGCTAGAATTACAAGAGGAATAATTGAATGCACGAAGTCGACAAGGTTCTAGAAAGTGGACGTTTAACGTAAGCTGACTGCGGCTTACTAACCACCATGAAACCTGACGTTATTTTCTTGGAAATGATGCTAACTAATAAAATGCGATAGATATACCATTGATGGCGTCAAGCTTAGCTTCTTTTTGTAAACTAATGCTTGTTAAAAAAACGTGGTTTCATTCACAGGAAACTTGGACAAGCACGCTTAAAGCGGCCCAGAGCAGATGGTCAGAGGCAGTAGCTCTTGAACTGGCGGCGGAAAGTGAAAAGATGAGCGCTTTTCAAAATATTACTGAGGGAGAAACGGAACAAGAGACGGATCTCACATCACCACACGAGGTAATGAGCCCACCACAAATGCTGTCGTACTACAAACCAATTGGAACACAGTGCTGAGCCGGTATGGTCCCCGAGCCTTAGGCCACGTGGATACGTAATTAACTGAGGACAGAACTTGTTTCGGGTCACGTGCCTGTATCACCATGCAACCGACGACAACGTCACGGGGCAAGCTCAAATGTTGTTCCATAACAAGTCTATTGAAACACAGCGTTGAGAGTGTACTGTCTGAACCTGAAAGAATCTGATGTCAGAAATGATTCCTGAGTTTAAAAATGAGATAATCAATCAAGGTTATATTCAACTTGATTTTCCGTGTTGACGAAATTTTTAGGGGATCTTACAGAAAACAGTCCAGAATGCCTTGAGGTTCACAGAGCTTTTAGGGCCTTTACCTTTCAATGAAACGGAGGTCGAATATCAAGACAACAACAACAACTGTCGTTTCATTGCTTGTATAAATGGACAACACGAAACAGAACTGTAACGCTTAAACTGTAGCTGATGTGGAACAAGCTGTCACACTCGGGCAGATTATGAACATTATTACCAAACTGAACGCAAAATTGCGTTTGCAGGCGATTGTTCCTTCGCTATTGAATCCTGTATATATGTGAGATAATTAGTTGAAAAGAGTGCTTCATCTTAAATGCGATCTCGAACAAACACAGATCTTAAACGTTTTGCTTATGCTTGTATATATACACGACTTATTCCAAGATATAGCATTAGAATATGGCGATAACTGCGCCACTTTCTGAGGTTTGAAGGGGAGAATTGACCTCCTAAGAAGTTTGTAAAAAAGAAAATAAAAAGATCAAGAAATAAATAAACAAAATTAATGGACAGGATGAGTAGAAATTACTGACGAAAATAGTTGGTAAAGTGAGTTTAAACCACTGGATTCAAGATTCAGTATAATTATACAACCGAGTTCTGCCCTAACTCTTCCAGCTCCATATTTGCATAATATTGATTTTTTTTATATCTATAAATGCTATGCTAATGTTTATCCTTCAGACTAAACCAAAACCCATTACACTGGTACGGAATTAAGAAAAAATTTGAACAGGTGTATATCATACGAGAAGCCCATAATGCTAATAACATGTACAGTCAAATTCGTTTACACCGCTGGCAAAATACATCTTCAAACATTTGGGGTGGTCCACAGAAGTATTCCATGCACCGGGTCCACGAGCGGGGATCCATGGACCAGGCCCACAGGGGTGGTCCATGAACCGGGTCCACGAGCGGGGGTCCATGGACGAGGTCCACAGGGATGGTCGATGAACCGTGTCCACGAGCGAGGGTCCATGGACGAGGTCCACAGGGGTGGTCCATGGACAGGGCGTCCATAGTTTTTATTTTTTAGGTGCCTCGATTTTTAATTCACTGCCCTTAAGTTTAAGTTTAAGAAACATTAATTCTATTTTAAGAAACATTAATTCTAATTCTAAAGCCTTGGACGATTTTTACCTGTAACTTTTATTGCAGTTTTAAACGGTTTTTTAACTTAGTGCATGTTTGATTTTTTTCATAGCATCAGATTTTCTAATATAGGACTAATACCCTCGCGCAAGAATATTGGTTTTCGTTAACAGTCTGTTTTCAAGATTTTGTTTTGAAATTACCCACTCTCCCCACAAAAAAAGGATGTTTTGTCCTATGTTTTCCCCGATATTTTGTCCGATAATGTTTACACCGGTATTTTGTCCGGTGTTTGTCCGAAATTTTGTCCGGTGTGAAAAACTATCGGAGAAAACATCAGACAAGAAACCGGACAAAATATCGGACAAAAAAATCAGTCAAAACATTGGACAAAATGTCGGAAAAAAACACCGGAAAAAAACATCGCACAAAATGTCAGTCAAAACATCGGACAAAATATCCGACAAAATACCAGTCAAAATATTGGACAAAACATCGGACAAAATATCGGACAAAACACCGGACAAAATATCAGACAAAATATCAGTCAAAACATCGGACAAAATAACGCAAAAAAACACCGGAAAAAAACATCGCACAAAATGTCAGTCAAAACATCGGACAAAATATCCGACAAAATACCAGTCAAAATATTGGACAAAACATCGGACAAAATATCGGACAAAACACCGGACAAAATATCAGACAAAATATCAGTCAAAACATCGGACAAAATAACGCAAAAAAAAAAAAAACACCGGAAAAAACTCCGCACAACATATCGGGCAATTTCTCCAATTTTTTTTTTCCGATTTATTTGTACTATTTTGTTGTTCAATTTTTTGTCCGATTTTCTGTCTGATTATTTGTCCAATTCATTTGTCCAGTTTTTTTGTCCGATCTATTTACCCCGATTTTTTGTTCGACTTATTTGTCCGATGTTTTGCCCGATTTTTTGGTTCAAATTTTTTGTCCGAGTTTTTGTCAGATTTATTGTCAGATTTTTTCCCCGATTATTTGTCCGATCTATCTGTCCGATTTTTTTGTCCCATTCACTCTTCCGATTTTTTTGTCCGATTTATTGTCCGAATTTTTTTGCGAGATGTTTTGTCCGGTGTTTTGTCCGATGTCTGATATCCGATGTCTAATGTCCGCTGTCCGATGTTCGAAGTCTGACGTTTGCTGCTTATGTCCGATGTCCCTAACATTAACCCTATGTCCTTACCCCAACTCTAACCCTAACCCTAAAGTGAAAGAACCCCCCCCCCCCCCCCCCAAAAAAAACACATTCGACAGACCAACAATGCTCAATGATTGAGGCTCGGTCAGGGTTAGGGTTAAGAATGTCCGTTGTCTAATGCCCCGCGTCTGAAGTCAGAACTCTTAGGTCTGATTTCTCTCTACGGCTTTCGAGTGATGCAAAAAAAAATTTACAACCAAAGTTATGACAAAAACAGGGTAAGAAAAAATGCCAAAAATAACGTATACCCACTACTCCTGACCATGGCCGGGTCTGCCGGACATGAGAACTTCAGTGTCATCTTTCAAAATCAAATAGTTTACGACGTAACAGTGTAAGGCTATATTCTCACTCTACCGGATAGCCTTTGCGCTGACACGAAAGCCATAGTGGACTGGGCTTCCGTTCACAGACAAGAACGATGATTTCGACGCGATTTCTGAGACGGAGCGAAGCTGCACCGCGATGATATCTTATAAAGTGGATAGTCAAATATCGGACAGGTTTTCATATCATACCGGACAGCTTTCTAATATACAGCAGTGTGAATAGAGCCTAAATCAATCTATCGTATCGTACCGCCCAAAACGAAAAGCCGGACTGAACATCGGATGGGTTAAAAACTCGGCTGCCTTTCTCACTCATTAACCCAATGTTTGGTGTTTTTATCTATTTTTGACAATTACCTTTATTTTCTGTCACTAACTCACAGTTACTACATAGTCCTGAAGTCCTGAATTTTTTTTTCAGGCTTCTTTACGCAATTGCATAAATTGCGTTCACTGCGACGATCATTTCTTCATTTTCATTACTACATATTGCTATGCATTTTAGGTGGTCAACTTAACGGGGTAACTATTTTTCAAGGAAATGACGATTTACAGGGGTTATCATCAAGCGCCGGTGAGATAGTGTAAGACGATGCCCTAAACGAATTACTAAACAACGGCGATGTTTGGGGTTGATGTTAGCTTCCTGAGGCCCCGTCACACGTATCCGGATATTTTTGAATCCGCACGTTTTTCTTTCCGGATATAGCCTGTTCCAAGCTCCGAGATAGTCGAGTCCTCGAAACTGAGAAAGTGGCGAACTCGAAAAAAAACGGGAGGAACTTCCTTTCTTCCCGCCCCGCTCCGCTTTTCGCGCGCCTTTCACATTAGGGAGCTTAAGCAGCGACGTTTTTGAGCGACGTACGTCAACCGGAAGTGAGGTATTTTCCCTCTTAACATGCCTTGATGATATAAAATTTGTATTCCTTAGCTTCTTTACTGTTATAGAGGCGATTTGACTGAAAATTTGCGCGAAACCACCGTCAAAAAATGAAAAAAGGCCACTTCCGGTTGACGTGCGTCTCTCAAAAACGTTGTTGCTTAGGCTCCCTAATTGCGTCTTCCCCACTCTTTCGTGCCCTCCCCACTATCTGAGAGCCTGGAACGGGCTTTTCCGGATACGGTTTCCTTCCACACGTATCCGGTGAATCCAGCATACGAGTCTGCAACGTTTTGAATCCGCTCTCCAGAGTGAACATTTTTGCATACGCTATGAATCCGGAATCGTGCGGACGCTAATTCCGGATATTTTTTTTATCCGGTGACATAACAAGATCGAGCTCAGTTCTTTGCTGTGAATACTGTATTCAAGATGGCAACCTCGTTCCCAGGTTCTCTGAAGGCAGAGCAAGATGCAAATTTCGCGCGCTTTATGACGCAGGCTCTTTTGCCACTATTCCCAGAGGAGTCCTGGGTACTAGAACAAATCCGGATACGTGTCGGATACCTATGGACGGGCAAATTCCATTTGAATACGGTTACATGTGGACGTGGAGATTTTTGAACCGAGAAAGAAAAAGTTGCGGATTCAAAAATATCCCGACACGTGTGGACGGGGCCTGAATTATATTAACGTTGGTCTTTTTTTAGTTTCTTCTGTGTTTCAACATCCTTCCTCATCATCATCGTCATCATCTTCCAAACTGCACAGAAGTGTGTCGTTCTCATAAGTTGGGAAAAAGTGTCTACAACGCAACGGGAAAAAATTAACGTTCCCCTTTTGTTGAGTAAAGCCTGTTCCAAGCTATCTAAACAGAATAATGGGCGAATTAAATGCAAAGCAAGCTCAAAAGTAGCGTAGAGGCAGGCATATTGCTGTTTGAACATTAACTGTGTTGATCTTCAGTTTTACAGACATAGATTGGAAATAAGAAGCAAACTCACATGGATCGCGAAAATTATTTGGGCACTAAACTGAAAACCGCCTTACCCAGAATTGCGAATATGTAAAGATATTTCGCAAAAAGGTACATTTCGAGAGTGAGCGAATCGAAAGAAAGTTCAATGATTTCGCGCAGTGCGCTTGATCTCTCGCATTGCGAAAATTATCAGATGGCTCAGTCATTAAGAGTGAGATGACTAAGTATTTGGAAGCTACAAAAAAAAAGGCAATAAAGCTTCAACAACTGACACGTTGAGAAGTTTTCGAAAAGCTGTTTTAGAATCCTAATCCCGCCAGTGCCTGCATTTGTAACTGCCGTGATATTCAGTCGTTCCTTTACCGTATAAAGCTGTTACTTTTATGTTGGCGCCCATTTGCTAAGGTTATAAATTGGCTAAACTTTCGTGAAAAGTCGTTAAAAACTGTGGTAAAGCGACGACACGCATTACGAACATGTCGAACATGTGGTAGATCAATTCATTTTCCAAAGATCACTCGGTTTTTATCTTCAAGTACGCCAAAAACAAGCAAGTGCTAGCAGAGCGGGTTTTTTCATCCCCTTCCGAAAACTAGAGCCAAAATTACAGCCCTGCTTTAATATTAGTTTAGTAACTGCTGTAAAGAGAAGTCCCTAGAATTAAGAAAATAACTCACTGAGGCTGATCCCACACAGTTTTGTCTTCTGGTAAGGTGAAGTGTTGTTCCTTCGTCATATGTTCCAAGACGGCCATTCTTGAAGGAAAGTTCTCGTGGCACTTCACACAGTTTTTCTTGTACATCTATCTCGGATAAAATAAACGGAGTGTTTCACTTTTTTGTTTTTCAAGAACGAGTATGGTATATTAGGAAATTTAAGATTCAACGAGGCGACGACAAAGAGAAGCTCGCCTTTAAAGCGAACTTGGGCCCTTTCAGTCTTTATCGCGACTATTCCTACCCACTTACTTTGTCAAATGTAAGCGAACTCTCCTGGAGTTGAATTCCATGGGACCATATCCAAGTTCAGGAAGACAAATAAAATTTCGTCGTGGCTTGTTTACGTTCTCCACACAACGCGAAATTAGGCATTTTCACGTTGAAGTCGTGCAAAAACGGCAAAGAAATGTACAAAAAAGGTGAGATGCACGTGCAGAGTTGTTTGCTAATTAAACCTATTGTTTTTGTTTTTGTTTTTGTTTTTTAACGTTCTCGTTGTCGTCGCGTCGTTTGACTCTCAGCGCTATCAGATATCAATCGAATTTCCTCCTACGACTATGCCTCTCTCTAGTGCAACGTAAAATGGCATAAATGTCTCTAGCGAACTTAAACTGTACATATTATTCCCTACTTCTTTGGTTTTTGTCAGGCACGGCTAGCCCACTTTACCTGTCGTCTGATGTAATTAACAACTTTTACTTGGTGGTAAAAGTCCAGCCCTGTAAATGAGTAAACAAAAAACACAGCAAACATTTTTATAGTTTTACTAACTTAAGATTTTCTTCCTGGTGCACAATTAAACAAAACTGTTGTTATAAACCGAAACAAAGAAACCACGCTAGCCAATCACAATTCGCACAGAATGTCAAACGAACCAGTCACAACTCGAAACAAATGCGCACAACGAGTACTGAGCGCTTGCCAAACGCAGGAAAATACGCGCAAAAGGGCACAACTTATTTGCATTCTACGCCTGGAGCGAGATTTTTTAGCCAGTGATAAAAGGCAGACATAAAAAGTTGGAGTAATTATGAAATAGCTCTCTCCATTATACCCGGACGCAAATTTTCTTCCCAAAGAATCATTCGCAGTTTAGCTGGGCCCTAAGATGATAGGTCTTAACAACAAATGTTGGCAAGATTATGAATTCTTTTGTGTTTTCCAGTGTAAACTAAAGGTCCGTCAACTCTAGCTGGAAAAGAAGACTTTACTTGCAAAGTGACAAATACTGAGGTAATTAAAGAAACATACCAAGTGATCGCTTGATGGTCAGGAAATCAAAAGAATGCTTATCCTTTAAGGACACAAGACAAAAATTATCTTAATTATATTCAAGAAAAGACAAAATGAATTGACAACAGAAGTCTAAATATGAAGTGGAATGGAAATTAAAATAACAACTTGACAAAGGAGCTTCAACTTCACTGCGAGTCTATTTATTTATAGATAATGTGTAAACAGAGCAACCGTAACTAAACAGACACACAGTATAACAAAGAAACACTGACAACTATAGCCTTGCAGCACTATATAGTTTGAGGATTTGTTCTAACCTATTTAGGTATGTTTATGAATCCTTGAGGCAACATTATTTCAGCTGGTTTTTTTAGCTTTACATTTTGGAGGCCATTACTTGCTCAAACTGAAATAACCTCGCATACATTTTCAAAAGTGAACGTTCGGCAAGACAAGAAAAATTCTCTGTGACATCAGCCATTTAATAGCTTGTACTCTGATAGATCACAGGAAACAACCAATCAAAATGCACATGGATTCAGTATTAAAATGAACAAACTTTGACAAAAAGGTAGTCATTTTCAAGCACTCCAAAGATTTACCTTCATATGTTGAATAACTTCACCAGTGACAGGAAATGATGCTTCACAGAAGAGACAAACAGAGGGCGGCAAATCGCCCTTCCAGTCACTCCAATCACTGTTTACATAAAGCAAAATAGGAGTGAATCACTATTTTATATTTCAATTTGTAACAAGTAAATAATTCTCTTTCTTTGTTGGTAATATTTTCTATAATTTACAATTTAGAATTCTATTGTTGCATATGGCAAATTGAGGCTAGGTATAATGTGAATAATTATGCAGGTCAATAGCCAAGAACTCCATTTTCTTCAGTTGACTCGGGCATAAACAGCTGGGCTACTGCACTTCAAAGCTCTGCACAACTGAAGTGGTTATTGCCTAGAAACGAGGCTGCTAGTAATATACCAGAGAATCAACTGCATCTTCCAAATATGGTAAGTGCCGGCTGGTTACAAATAATTAGCCTGGGCGGGTTAGAGTCATTTAGAAATGTGGGGAAATATTTTCCATGAATAATAAAATATAACCTGTGCAGTAGTCATCTTAACTTATCTTAACTTAACTTAACCGACAGACGACCAATAACATCGCGATGTAATTGACCAATCAGATCAATAACCAGAGTATACCATCAACTGAAGTGATACAACTCACTTTGACCCTGAAGATGACTACTGCACAGGTTGTCGAAACGTCAGTCACTGTCAACAACAACAGTCCTATTCAGGACTACATTCACCAGGACAATTAAACTCAACCTACTTTTGAAATGACTCCTGGGTTCAAACCTTTCACAATCAAATTTATAATTATTATACACCTACGCCTTATTTTCTTACTCTTCATCTGCACTGCCATCTGTTCTGAGTTCATTCTCTTCCACTTCATTCTCATTCTGAATGTCTTCCCACGTTTTTCCTAGCTCCTGTTAATTGCAAACAACATTTATTTATAGCAGCTGAAGACCTTTCAGTAAGACCTGGCAACTGCTGAAACTCTGGCAGGTACTATGTCTGCAATCATCACCTATATTGCCTTGTTTTACACTTGTATAAATGCTTGCTGCTAGAATAGTTCACATACCTCACACCATGTGTTTAACAGAATTATAATGCTAACTGCACTTCAACATGTCATTAATAATTCATAAAAAAAACCAAAAGAAATTAATGTTTAATGATCGAGTGTCTTTATATCTGACAAAGACTTGGCTGAACTTTATGTCGTATGTCGCAAGGATGAGTTGATCTATATCAGAGATTTTGAAGCCATTCAAAAAACTCACAAACGTGAATTAATCAGGTGTAGAAACTCTTGACTTTGTCTCGAGTTTTTAAACCTCATTTAATACACTCCTGCTCATTTTTTAAACAGTACTTAACAATCAGTAATATTTAATATTGAAATGACTTCAGAAAATTCACTTACCAAATAATTAATAATATAAAATCTATCATATTCCTTATTCTTAGGGTTTATCTTTTTGTGCTGCTTCTTCCTCATATGATCTTTGAGTGATGTTCTGTCCTTAAATAACTTCTCACAGAACAAGCAATGTAAACTGAAACATAAAGATACTTCAACTTCATTCTCTACTTTTATTTTAAGGGCAGAAGGGATTAGATTAGGAGTATATCTGCCTTTTTATTTTACTACTATGACGCAAAAATATTAAAGTACAATAACATACAAAGATGCAGTTAGTAGCACTGCTGCATAGCATTGTATTTTTATTTCTTTTTGTTATGATATGGCTGTGTTTATTACCTGGTTAGTTTCTGCTCCAAAACATCAAGGAACTCATTAACATTCACTAAGAAGGAACACAAAAATAAATCTAAATCTTGAAGAGTACGAACTTTGATCTGGACACATTTGAAATATTAATAAAAAATTTACAGTAAAGATGTATTGTATATTTAATACTTTTTGGCCATACATTCTACATAAAAGTATCACAAACAGTTTTTTCAAAACGCAGATGTCAAAGTAGCTCATGCATGGCTGGGCTTTGAGCAAAACCAAGTACAAAACAAGAAAAAGAGAACAACATGTCTGAGCACAGCCTTATGCTCTGTTTATATGTAGCAAAGTTGTCCCAGGTACATCTAGAAGGGTCACTTGCCTACCCGAGCTACCCCCAGCGAACCAACTTTTCATAAGTTTTCTAACAAAACGTGGCAAACTGTTTACATGAGAAACAAAAAGTTGGCTCAGCTAACATGGTGACCTGCCTAACTGGGTCACACTTTAGTTACGGTATCTGAGTCACCCTCCTCCTAAAAAAAATAAACTGTAAATTGCCTTTTTACCCATGAAGCACTTAAGAGTTCATATGAACTCGTTTAAACATGTCCATGCTATCCAGATCGAATTGGAATTTGGAAGTGTTGGTTTTTGAGGAGAGGGAAAACTGTAGTACCAGGAGAAAAACCTCTCGAAGCAAGGGAGAGAACCAACAACAAACTCAACCCACATATGGCGTCAACACTGGGATTTGAACCCGGGCAACATTAGTGGGAGGTGGGTGCTCTCAACACTGCGCCACCCTTGCTCCCCTCCATATAAGCACTTTGGCTCACCAAGCCACATCAACTGGGTCAAGGTGAGAAAATCAGAGCATGCACAAGCACTTTTATGTTTTTGTAATATCAACACTTGCTTAAGTTGACTAAGCTGGGAGAGTGATCCTTCTGCCCAGCAGAGGTTTTCTTCATAAAAATTATTGGGGCATAAGAACAAACATGTTTTGCCTCATATCTGTTTTTAGTTGCTTACCAAGGTTATCTGGAAGTCCAACATTAAATCCATGGTCGGAAGTCATATGTGAGAACAATGATGTTCTGGCCAAGGAAAGAGAAATAATATTGTCTCATAGATATATGTTGGAATAACATTACTTTATCAATGAGCAAAATTGGCACTCAATTGTTTTAAAATTTAAATATTTTAAAATAAAGCACTCAAGCTCAAAATACTATTTAATTAAATTAAAATGAACAACAATGAACCTGTTGCCTTCAAAATGTTGTTTACAGAAAAGACATGTTCTTGAGAAGTGTGTATCTGATCTTTCTCGTTGCTGGCATTCCAAAACATCCTCCTATATTAATGAGAAGATTTTTTAAACAACATTAACAATACATGTATGTCAATCCTACATTCTCATCGGCACACACAGAAAAATTAGCTAATATCCAGTCATGAGGACTTCAAGATTGTTCAAAAATGCCATGTACCTACAAGTTTGGCATTTGGCAGATCAACATGCAGCAGTGTTCTCCCTAAATTTTAGCTCAGCAGGTAAGCGACCATTCACGGTCAGTAAGGTAATGTTCTGGGTTCATTCTCTTCCATGTTCTCTTTCCAAAATGTGTCACCCATAAAAAGAGAAGCTGTGTATACTTCAGTACTTTTCCATATATATATTTACCAGTATTCATTTTCCTTGTGAGAATCAGATTGGATCACAACTTCCTCTTTTTGAAATCTACTTTTCAAAAATTTCTTAAACCTTCAAGCGGTTGTAGGTGGTAAGAAGTGTTGTTTCAGGTGGTAAATTTTACCGGTTACCGCCAGATAAGGAGAACACTGAAGCAGTGAAAATCAAATAATTCAACAAGTATGAGTAAAAGGTAAAGGTGCACACGAGCCAAAGGCCCAAACAGCTGAATCTTATCCCAGTTTCCTTAGCATGAAGCACGCCTACAGTGTAGGAGTATTGCTACACCCCCCTGGCCGGATTGCTAGTCCCTCGCAGGGTTCCCCCCTCCCCAGCAGTATGTCGCTGGTACCCATTTATACACCCTGGTGAAGAGTAAAGTTCCTTGTCTAAGTAGACAATGCAATGGGCGAGGCTTGGACCCTGGACCTCCAGACCCAGAGTTCGAGGTCTTAACCGTTCAGCCACACACGCCTCCACAGACAAGTATAAGTAATGAGGTATAAATTAAATTTTTTTATGCCATTGACGTGATCGGACACTCATGAAAGGAGGAACAAGACCAGACCAAAAAAACATGCCTACTGCTCATAATTGTCAAGTATGCCCAAGAACGCTGACCTGTCACTTAAAGGGTCTGAACTTTCCCCTTACTAGCCAAAGTATTTCAAAGAGAAATATCCACAGTGTAATGCTTACTAGTCTTTGACGTTGTAAATCTTCTCTCAGCGACTTTTCTTCAGGAAGAGAGTCACACAAGAGGAAATACTGGATCTTGGGACCAATGTCTGTTATACACATGAAATCAAGTAAGAAAAGGTTAAACCCTTGCCACACTGAAAAATGACCTCACTAAGATACTTGTAAGCCTTTCCAGGGACTAAAAAAAGGTACTATTCAACGAAAATAAAACAATCAAACACCAGCTCAAGTAGGCCATTGCTATCAAACAAAGAAAAGCATCTCTGAAGAGGGATGAGCAGCCATTTACAATCCTTCAGCTGGGATTACATAGCAACCTTTCTGTTATATACAACCTGATGAAGTTCAAACGATCTCATCACAATATTTGATTTTGTCTCAAATTTTGCTTTGAGTCTTGAAATTTTGGTAGACTCTTACTAAGAAGCCGAGACTTCGTTTCAAAAATTATCAGAAACTTCAGGCAACAAGTTCAAAAATCCATGATGCAAGGAGGCTGACAAAAGTGGGACTTTGAAACTTAACAACAAAGGATCCAAGTTAAAGTTCAAGACTGGATGAAAAGTTTCTAACTCATGACCCCCTACTCAAGGAGGCATGCAGATCATACAAAAAAGATCATGTTTCAAGGGCAGGAAACTAACCATCCGGTTTAGAGTTGATGTTGATGACGGCACAAAATTCTGTGATGGGCTTTTCCTTAAATCGTTTTCTCCAGTAACATGAATATCTATGAAAATGAAATACAAATAATTTAGACCACAATGTTATTTGAATTTCTGCAACTTAACCATTATCAAAATATTTAGAAATGGATAGCAAATATATAACCATAGGGAAGAAAACCAGTTCCAGGTGTTACGATAGTGAGGAGTGCCATGAAGAAAAGCAAGGAAAAACGGAGAGCGAACTCAGGATAGCTACAAGGCAAAGGTATATCCTCCCTCTCCTCCCTCTTCCTTTCCCTCATTTTCATTTTTTTTCTCTTCTCTTCTCTTCTCTTCTCTGCTGGCTGCTTGCTACTATCTGAATGCCTGGAACAGGTTAGGCCCTTTTCAGACACCGATCTTTTCATGAGCTGAACCTAATACATCAAATTAAGTACATGAAAAGTTCCGCATCTGAATCAATATTAGGAACATCTATTTCAATTTGGAATGGCTCAGGCGTTCTCCACAACTATGGAAAGGCTTTGGAATGGCTTTGATCCAGACGCCGAACTTTTCAAATACCGAACCTGATGCATAAATTATAATATTGTATTTTGCAAGCAGTTTCACCAAAATGAGCATTTTTCTCCTTTTGAATTTAGTTCGGCTGGAATTAAGAACGGCGTCTGAATCAGTTGAGGCGGTCTAAATAGTTTGGGTTGGCCTTAATTTGAATTAGGTTTGGCTCATGAAAAGTTTGGCATCTGAACCGGGCCTTACCCTATTTCCTTAAGTAAGTACCAATGCTCTAATAAGCGCCCTCCCCTGAAAAAGTGCCCACCCACTTGGTCATTTAAAGATTAAAGATTTAGCCAAAATAGAGTTACACTTTACTGAGTGGAAAACTTTAAAGTGTTCCCCCATTTACGCACCCTCCTTCCAGCCAAAATTTGAAAGGACCCTTATTCAAGAAAATACTGTATAGGTAAGATGTCTGTTCATAAATAATGAAATGTAAATAAGTTTACGAACATAAATAATATCAATAGGTTTCACCATGTCGTTGTATGTTTGTGTAGAAATAAAAAATATATGTATATGTATTCTCATATGTTATCATACTAAATTGAGACGAACTAGACACCTTCTCATGTCACAGACTTGTGCTACATCACTGATGACAAGTTGGTGTTCTACCAGAAGATGATGCAAAACTGCATCATTCTTCCCAGCAGTGTTTGGGAATTCTCTATCACAGAAAATACATGGAACTTTGAGTTCGGATGATGAAATCTCTCTTGAAGGACTCTCTGGGAAAGCAAGTACTTCTAAAGTATGATGGTCTCCTAAAAGGAAAAAATAAACATCTTTGTCTACTGTAAGCCAATAAGCATATCCTATCAAAGAGTTGAATTTATCGGTGGTGTGCAAAACACTGACCCCCAGTCCATGGACTAGCCCCATGCATTACTCATGTGGACTAACCTAAAATGGACTATGCTGCAGTAGTTTAGTGATTAGGGTTAGAAACTGACCGAATCAGGTTCCATTCAGGGTCAATATACTGCAAAAACTGACCTGAAACTTGATTCACTTGGCTGTTTCACTACTGTTTTAGTCTAATCACTACACTTCAGTGGCGTAGTCCATTTTTGGGTAGTCCATATGGGGGTAGTCCATGGACTGGGCATCAGTGATTTGTTCACCACCAAATTTATCACGATGGATACAGTAAAAGCCCATATCTATCAAGAACCTAGAATTTTCAAGGCCAGGCGCAACAGGTTCTTATATTTTAGGGTAGTTTTTCACAATTCAGGCTGATTAGGTACTTAATAGGTTCTAATTTTCCAGAGGTTGTCATAGTGAAGTCATTGGCAGAAATATTATATACACAGTGGTTTAGCACTTGTATTTTCCATATTGCACTGTGCTATATGGAAAACATATTTCTAGAGAAAATCCAAACAACTGTAAATCAAAGAAAACATATACACAATAATGTTTTGTCCGAAATTCGTCACACAAATAAAATCCAGAATTGTGACCATCAAAATTGTTGTGACTTTTTTTGCAGAAGAACCTATTTTTCTTTGCCAGGGTGAACAGGTTCTTATATTTTTAGGTATTCAAATGCCAAATTGCAGCCTGTAGGTTCCTAAATCAATAGGTTCTTATATGCGGGTTTTTACTGTATCAGTGCAAAGTGCAAATTAAAAGAATAAAAAGCAATTAGAAATTGGTTAAGGTAAGGTTTGGAGATGTTTTATTTTAAATCCGATCATTTTCCAAATGAATGAGGGCCCTTGACGAATAACTGATGGGAATCCATCTTTCAAAGCGGCCGACAAAAAATGAAGCGGGTAGAAAGGTTTTTTAAAGGGCTCTGACAAAGAGGGGAGGTCGGAACCAGCAATCACAGGGTCAAATCGGATTAAACATAGAATATCCCCTGGCAGTATTAGAAATTCCTGACTTAGTATTCCTGGATTGAATTATTCTTCTCATAAACTGTACTACTGTAGTGCAAATTCCTTTGGTAAGTCTTTATGTTTTGCCTCAGAGGTGGCAGAACAGTAAGTTATTAAAGTGTCGTTTCCACTCACCATTGTCCGCCATGTTTGCGATCATCAGTTCGTTTTGAGGACATTTCAAGCCTTCTTATCTGAAGTAATAAATTGTTGTCATAGTTGCTTTAGCTTTCCCGCCAATTTTTACCATGTGACTCCTTCCCATGTCCGCGCCAATATTCGAGTGTATCATCGTGCATGTAATTTGAGTTGCCCGAGGTTTGTCTTACAAAGTTGACCTCGAACTAACTGGGTTTTCTGAGAATCGAAGCAGATTTGAAGACTTTAAACGGTGAGTAACAGTGTATTCTTGTCCACTTGGTGTCAAGGCGCGGCAAGAGATTACTTTAGCCCGCGGACTAAAACACTTGGTGCAAAGAAACCTCGGTTTGTAAGTGCAGGGATTATTAGTTTAGTGAAACTTGACGTCAGATTGACAATCTGGTATCGGATCCGCAGATTCTAAAGTTAACACGCAAGTTGACAAGCAAGTGAAATTTAGCATTTCTTGCCGATGTCGTTTTCTACTTTGTATTTGTGGATGCATAGCATTATTTTTTTCGCTTGTTCATACTTTGAAGCAGTGTTGTTTATTTGAAATGCAGTTGTCCATTTCACTCACGTGGCAAAAACTTCCACAGTGCATGCTAATTTGTGGTTAAGATTGATAAGGTTAAGTGTACTTATTCCATCATTCCAGTTTTTACAAATCTGACTTTTTCTAACTACAACAACTTCTCGGAAGAATTGGGCAAAAGCTTGATTTCTACGGAAATCTAATCCTTGGTCGGTCATACTATGAAGGCATCTCCAGGGCAAGAATTATTTTCATCTCTTGACATTTGCAAGGTTTTTATCTTTGTGTGGGTGTGAATTTATAGATCACTTGCATAATTTTCCATTAAGTTCCAACACGTACTGCATGCATAATAAAATGTATTGTGCAAGAAGCTTAAGCAAAATTTGGATGATAAGTATTTAAAAATTTAATGTCAATTGTCTTTTTTGTAAGTTTAAAATGGTTGCCACAACGTGGTGTTCACTACACTGTCAATTATAAACCCTGGAACACAAACATCTTGTTTATTAGCTAACACTAGGATTCAATTTCATTCATATTCTTGCTTTGTTAAAGCTGCAGTGTATAGATTTATTATTTGTGGACCTTGGACCTTGACCACTGGGCAAGAACAACTCTTTTTGTTCAGCTAGCTGAATTTAAAATGTTGAATAATCTGATATGAAGCAGCTGAAAATCAAGTGTAAGAGGAAATAGCTTAGATTGCTGTGGTTAGCTTGCTGTCACTCTCAGTGATGCAAATCATGGCAATTTTCAATAATAATATTTTGACGTTGATGGGCGTTGCATCCTTGTGGGTGTAGCCTGCTAACCTAACCAAGCGTCATACGTCAAGAGGCTGTTGAACAAGGTGGTTAAAAATATGTTAAACAATGGTGTCCTCTTTTCAAAAGAATGTATCTTTTTTAAAAAGATAACCATTGTTACATGTATTTTAGCACTGATCGTCTGGAATGTTTCACATTGCTTTTACGTAGTTTATTCTTTCCTCAGAATATCTATCTCTCCTTTGTTTGACAATGTTAAAAATTAAATAATTGTTAAAAGTAAATTTTATTAGTGTTAATAATATTAGCTTAATCATTATTATTGTTGATTTATTTGTTGTATCAGATCATCGCAGTAATGATACCATAAACCTCTTTTCAGCAGTTGCTAACTTGTTTTTATGGAAAGCACAATATTTTTTTTATCACTGTTCGGTGACGAAACCTAAAGGAAAAAAATTATCAACAGTGGATAATCTACTGCTGTGTGAACTATTCATTTGTTTTTTTCATTTATTATTCAATTCAATTCTTTATTTCACAGTATATAAGATATTTATATAAGTGTACGTAGGTAGGAAAATAAAGTAGCTGACAAATAATAATAAACTGAAAGACATTAAGTTCATTTGTGTACAGTGTCCAAGGTAGCAAGAGCTTTCTTGTTGGACACCGTCATGTTTAATCGGCAGCAGTAAAAAGAGGAATAAAATCTCAGTGATAGGACATATAAGCAAGGTCAGATTTGGTTGGTTAGTAGACAGGACTTCCATTCTTTCTTAAACTTATGATATGGCAGACACTTGAGACAAGGCTGTACAGTCTCCCAGATTTTTGGAGTGGAGAATTTAAAGGACGTCTTACCTAAGTTGGTGGATACTCTTGGCCTAAAATAATTCATATTACTGACAAATCTTGTATTCACGGAAATTGTCTTAAGGGAGTGGTTACTACGGTAGGAAATTAACTTCAAAAAGCAACCTTATTGACATGTTTGTTTTTGTATTACATTGACACTAACAAGTTTTGAAATCAAAAGTACTTGTAACTGACCAGGACATAACATGCTTAAAGTTGTTGATGCAAAGTCAGATACAAACCTCTAATATTCTCATGCTTTCAATCCTTGTTTCTTTTCATCGATGATTATGATGATGATGATTTCTAAATATCTGGACATGAGTTAATTTATAAATAGTATGTTTGTTACAACACGGCTCCACTATAACTGGTAGTTTAAGCTTGTGTTGCTCAAAGTGGTGATTCATAAACCATGGATTTAGTGAAGAATAAATAAATTTTGCTATTTATTAGCGCTTGAAGATGATTTATGCAACTGGTATGTTTGATCAAGACTAGGCTTTGAATAATCAAGCACTGGTTTTTTTGTCTTTAGTCTCTACTTGTGTTACTCTCTACAACAACCACCTCCACAAAACAGCCAATTTTTTATTGTTCTGGCAGACACTCAACTTCATCACACTGCTGCCAAAATAACTTTTGCACCGTGGTCATTTAAAGGAGAGTAATGTACAATCTAATGATCATTGTGCCTTATTAACATTATTTATGTTCCTATGTAAGTAATATAATTTTGATTGTGCTGCACATTACTCTGCTATGTGCATTTGATTGATCTTAATCGGTTTCTTTTGTTTCCAATTTGAACAAAAAATGCAAAGTATGACAACATGTTTTTTGCATCTTTTATATCCCGAAAACAAAGCTCAAAGTAGCGGATAAAGTTCAGAACAGTGTTTGTTTACTAAATCAAAAGTCACATTCAAAAATTCGGTGGCTTTGAAGCACTTTCAAAAATGACCAAAAAATGAACATGTCACTCTTGCAATGAGCCTTTCAATAATGTTCTACCCTTTCATCTAGGTGACTGTTCTAGCGTTTTTACAAAATATTTAAAATGGCAAATCTTACCACAGCTGTTTCCTTTTTATGACAGACTGTTACAGTTGTGTGTTGCTGACCGAAAGCCATCATGTGGATTCAAGTAAGGACAATGGATGGTCAGAGAAGTACGCAGGTGGATCAGCTAAGCAAGCTTACAAAAATTGAAGAGCTTCGCATCAAACTGGAAGCCGCATTTGAAGTATCCCCCAACATGCAAAGGCTTTTCTTTAGAGGCAAGCAGGTAATTTATTTGGCTGCGCTATGATAACTCCCTGAGCTGTGGATTTATTTCTTGCGTCTTTGTATTAAAGTTAATGTCCTTCTTCATGGCAAAGGATTTATCTCTTTACACAGTGTGCCTTTTCTGGTCTGACGAAGGCATAAGACATTGGCTATACAAAACTGTACAAATGTAACAGTACTTGCTATCGCCAAGGCTTTGTGCCTTGTTGCCTTATTTTGTAATACAGTAGTTCCATTCTAATGTTAATGATTTTAAAAAAAGTTGTTTGTTGTATGTCTTCTTTTAACTCTTTCATCCCGGATTAGTTGTGGTGACAGTTTGTTACTCCAACTTTTTGTCTTTGGATGAAACCCTTTTTTGTTACCATTCAAATGAATCCTCTTAGGAAGATCTTCTACCTTATGTTATTTATTTATATATTTATTTATTTATAAGGGTTTTATGAAACGAAATGCGAAATTTTTTGTGAATTAGTAGAGGGTGATGACCACTGCTATCCTGCAGTGTACACTTCTAAAAGTAAAGTTGAGCAATCATTGGAATTTTTATTAACATTTCTATTTTGGACAATTTGTCCTGAGTACACAAAATGTTTAATTGAAGTATTGTTCTGTAAATTCTCAAGAGTCATCTCATAAAAATGTTAATGTAAAAATATTTGAAACTGTACTTGAAATTGAAAACGTGCATTTCAATTACAGTTCAAACTTATTTTATACAATGTACATGAACATGAACACGTATGATGAGGTGATACAATAGATGAATACAAACTGCACATGCTTCTAACTCCATTTTAAGCAAATACAACTACTTTAGGGCTAGTATTTAGGATGTATTGTCCCACTAGCATCTCCATTTGCAACAGTGTCCTTTCCTTCTTCTTACATCAGGAAAGAAACAAGAAAATAACGAAAAAAAACGTACAATTTATTTCATTTGTTTGAGTCATCAAGGCCTCACTGTATAGCTCAATAATACATCACGTACAGTGTATATAACAGTAGGGACTCTGTAACATGTAGTGAGCATGATACTTGCAACCTTGTGCCAAAAAAATATATAGATGAACAGCTACAGTTTGTTTACCATATTTTTTCAGGCTCATTTTCTTTGAAGATATCAAACATTTTAAAATTATAATCTTGTTAATATTTTTTTTACCATTATGGTCATTTTCAGTTAAGCTTATTAGTTCAGAGAGCAGAAGTCTTTTGAAGTGGGTTATAAGGTTTTGGATTTCAGCCAGATTAACGGGCATGACTTCTATACCATTCTCCTGGATGGTTTCCAAAACTGGGAATAATATTGTGGAATAAATTGGTGTACTCAAGCAAAGATCACCATAGAAATGTCATAGGAGCTCATTACATGAGCTTGAAATAATATTACACGACATCATTGGGAATGATGCTGAACTGCTAAAAGTACAACTGAACGACTTTCAACCTTTGTCTTTGTTATCTATTGTGGAACTTCAAAAAAGGGATATAATTTAACCTTTGCTTGATTCGACACAGTGCAAAAGTTAAATATGTTAGTGCATGGTACGTTTAACCATCTGTTTTTTTGCCAAATACAATCCAAGAGTGTCTTTGCAGCAATTTGAAATTGGATTCAATTTACCAATAGTGGTCACCCCATGCATACTATTTGAAACAAATTTATAAAAAGAATGTGATTTGCTCAGTTGACCCTCATAAGTGTGAGAATATTATGACAGAATCAGTAACAAGAATTAAGTTTCAAAATGGATGTAGTTTCATCCAAAATATTGTATAAAATAAAAAAAGAAGGGGTAATCTTGAAAATTGCACCATTATTTCCTCTGTTATAGATGGAAGCCTTATTAGAGGCCCAGAGTGTAATGAAATGTTCGTGGTTTGGATGAAACTACATTCATTTTGAAAGTCATATTTTCTTTCCTGCTGATTCTACAGAAAAATATGGTTTATTACACCCTCAGCCTCTAATAAGCCCCCAGTCAGTAAGCCCCTGGTTCACAATAGAGGAAACAAGGGTAAACTGTACATGTACATTGAACATTTAAGATAATCCCCACCTTTTTTTTGGAAATTTATTATTGTTACTAGTCATATTGTGGGGGATTTCTGAGATAAAAAGCAATAAAATGTTTGAAGTTCAGTACTTGGTAAGTGATAAAAATTGAACATGAGCACATTTATCTTTCATTGATTCTATTCATATCTTTTATTGTATACATATTTCACCTTTATTGATCGGCACGTTCAAATTTTTTTAAAAATATTTTTTATCATTTTATTAACATTTTTAACACAGCCCCACAAGCTATATTAGCTTTAAAGCCCACCGTGTTTAAATAAAAGATGTTGTTGTTGTTCGAGATCTGTACTGCAAGTTAGACACCTAGTCTGATGGGGAGTACTCCGGATTTCAAGTGATTGGAATGATCAAATGGGGGCAAAAATCAAAACCCCCAAAAATCCCTGGACCAAAAATTAACCCCCCAAAAAATCTCATGCTTAATTTCTGAGCCTTAAATTTTTTTCCTGAAAGCATTCAAATAATGATATAACACAAAAAATAAAAACATTAGCAAAAAGCATTCACAGCACTATGGGGCCGGGATTTGCATGCACTACCACGAATCTTCAGATTGTTTTGAATACCCCAAGAAATCTCTACTTAAATCAAGCCACCCCAAAAAATTCCGGAATCAAAAATTTCAAACTCAAAAAATTGTTCGATCATCCTTGTCACTTGAAATCCAGAGTACTTCCCCTGGGCACCTAGTTTATAATGACCTGTACACTTTAGGCTTGAACCAGAAATCCATGCAGTAAAGAAAAAAGAACAGAAAAACTTGAGTGCATCTTTTTCATTGTGTTTGACAGCATTTAACCAGCATGAAGTTGACTTTTACAATTTGTGCGGTATTCATCGGCTATAAATGTCATTCAAATCTTTCTAATACCAATAATTTTATTTCTGTATTAATTTATCCGTCTTTTAAATTTGTTTAATTCCTAGCTTGAAGATGGTCACACGCTATTTGACTACAACGTTGGGTTGAACGACATTGTGCAGCTGATGATAAGGACAGCTCCACCATCCGCTGATGACAAAAATAATGGCAAAAAAGAAAGTAAAAAATCAGAAAATAAAGGATCCTGCGATTCAGTCGTTAATGGCCATGTCTCAAATGATGATGAGGTATATTTGCAAAAAAAAAAAAAAATTGTAATTAAAGGCTCAATTTAGAAGGGGAGGCTATAAAGGATTGATTTTACTGCAAATAATGATCTATAGAAGCCGTGCGTCTATAAGATGCCTAAATTGTGTGTGATTCCACAATGTTTTGGCTTCATTAACAGTCTATTACTCAGATCTTTTCTCATATTATTAATGAAACTCAGCAACAGTAAGTAGCCATGAGTGGCACAACTAGCACCATCACAGCAGCAGAAAGAAACATGCTTACTGTTCTACAGTGTACTTAGCCTGAGAAAACAGCCAACATTTGGTGACGCTACCATTGGTTTCCCCGCCAAATGACATCTGAGAAATGAGCGCAAAAATTCCATACTAAGGATGCGTCGCTACCCAGATCTGGGTAGTGCTTCTGATTGCTCATGCAGCATGGGAAACTTGATTCAACCAATCAGAAGATCCACCCAGATCTAGGTAGTGACGTGCCATTAGTATGGAATTTTTTGCACTCGTTTCTCAGACGTCATTTTGCGGGTAAACCAGTGGTAGTGTCACCAAATGTCGGCTGTTTTCTAGGGCTACAGTTTACTGTGCACCAACCAATTATTTTTGAGAGGGGCCAAAGGGGGCACAAACCCTTCCCCAAACTCTCAGTCAAATCTGTCTTTTAGATTGAGCACTTATTTTGGGCACAGTTGCTCTGAGAGCTCTATACTTAACCAATGAATAAATGCAGTCAAAGCTCTATGAGTGGCCACTTCTCATAAGCCACCTGTGGCTGTTGTTTAACCACACATATTTTTTTTAGTCTTCGTTAAGCTTTACCAAAGAATATCTTTTATCTGTTTGGTCACATAAAGGCCCAAGCATTTTCAATTTAGGAACTATTGTTTTTGGAAGTGGGACTCAATGGTTCTGGAATGGGACTCATGATTTTTCAAAAGATGAGTCTTAGGACACACCATAACTATTTGTAACAAAATCACTGGTGACAACAAGGAACTACACTATAAGTAACTTTGAAATTGCATGCAAGAAATTATTTGCCAAATTAAGTGGATTTGACTGGACCTCTTCTCGGAGAGACCCTGTACGGCTTGATTCTTGTAAGCAACCTCCTCCCATACATTTTGAGTGGCCACTTACAAGAGGTTCAACTAAACAGTCAACTCTTTTTGAGACGGACACCTTGAGGACCTGCAGTAGGTGTCCATCTTACAGAGATGTCCGTCTTACCAAGAGTCAAATAAACAAGGTAAAGAAAGGCAGGGACCAACTCTGAGTGTCCGTTTTACAGAGGTGTCTGTCTTATAGAGGTGTCCGTTAAGAGAGAGTCGACTGTAGTATCTTTATAGCTGGCTAGTCTCCCAGGCCCCTTTTTTTGAATCATCTGTGATCCACGTCTGCTAGGGTATCATATAAAGGTAGCAAAAGGCTTCTAAAGAGAGTTAGTTTATGGACAATGCAAGAAAACTGATATGGCTTCCACACAAGAGTATTAAAACTTCTGATGCCACTGTAAACATTATCTGAACACGCAGTGCTTTTCGCATTGGCTTCCATTTAACTAGCATAAATTGTATTCAGCCACATTGAAGATTTTTCAATCTCATTTGTATGTTTAAAGTGTTTCATATTTCTTTTTATTTAAGGATATGGAGGACAGCAAAAGTGAACCAGGCACATCAGAAGACCAAACTTTGAAAAGTGTTTATAAAGTACGTATCATGACTACCAGTATTTTTATTAATTTATTAATTGTTATTCCTATACATTTTTTTGTTTATTCTTTTGCCATTTCCTCTTTTGGTGTACACTGTATCAATCCACTGATGGTGTAATTCATGAATAATTTTTACTGGTTTCTACATTCTGTTTCTCAGAAAGGTGAAATGATAGATGCTAAAGATCCCACCATGGGAGCTTGGTTTGAGGCAAAAATAATGGACATATCATTGGCAGATGAAACTGACCTGTCTTCCATTCTGTATCATGTGGTTTTTGATGGGTAAGACACAAATATATTACTCTCTTCCTTGACCGGCCATTTCATAGTAAGCAACCATTACACAATCAATCAGTCCTGCCATCAAAGGTTCAATCAATCAGTCCGTTACTAAATGTATTGTTTGGTCAATGAAGGTTCAATCAATTGTGATAAATGACTGTGTTTGTAGTTAGAAGAAAATGTTATGTCATGTTGCCATGGTAGAAAATTTCTGGATGACAACAAACCGAAAACATCAAGGTTGTATTTCTTAGTATTCCCTCAAGTGGTGAATAATATGATTAGAATTTCAAAGAAAGTGTTTTAATAATTTGTTCCTGAAAGGCTGTACATCCACCACTTTCACTAGATGCTATAAGGCATAAAGAAGGAAGGTCATTCCTCAACAAAAAATTACTGCATAAAATTTGTTTTCTTATATCCTTCAAGAAGTTGTATATTGTGTAGGAGGATATGATGTCCCTTTAAAGTCACTTACTGATATCATTTCTTCTTGTTAATCTGTAGATACGAGGAAGATGAGATACACAAACTACCTGAGAATGCTATCAGGCCCATAGCAAGAACAGCTCTCACATGGGACCAAGTGAGTATATCATTTAACTCACTATCAGTACATGAAGATAAGTTTGGGAACTGGTGACCAGAGAGCAGAGGGGGTGGCTTTGGCTATCAGCTCAGCAGGCTGATAACTATGACAACCTGTAAGCAGGAGCCTTCCCCCTCACCCCCCCCCCCCCCCTGAAAATGACCTTACCAAAGCTTCACATTATACTGTACCCACCTACACTGACTTCTTGTTAAACTGGCAAACAACAAAAATCCATGGTGGGTGGGAAGATTCATCTTTAGCAACCTCAAGATGCTGTTATTTTTGTTCTGAATCCACATTATTTTATTTCTACCACCCATCTGTAATGTCCAAATTATTATTTTCTTCACTTTCTCCTCAGATTTCAATTGGTCAGATAGTGATGGCTAACTACAATCCAGATGAACCAGATGAGAGAGGCTACTGGTATGATTTCAAAATCACAAAAAAGGTACTGAGGAAATGAAAATAGTATAAGGCAGAGGCTCTGACTTGCTTGTTCATCTCATCTGATATATTTTCCAACTTCTTGGATTAATTTGACAGTATGATGGTCTTACAAGAAACAGCAGAGAACTCTATGCTAGATTATCATTAGGGTAAGCAAGGAAAATTAAATTGTTCTTTCCTAAGGGACGAAGTTCAGTACTAATCCAGAAACTCCCAAAGTTAATTGTTGGGACATGGGAAATTCCAGTTTTCCAGTATTTCGCAAATCTTTCCCTTGTTTGTTTATGTTTCTTTCTATCTGAGGCTACATTCACAAGGCACACTGTAAATTTTCAAGATTGAACTTTTGATGAAGATGGAAATGGATTGCAATTTTATTGTTAGCCTCACAGTATTTTAAAGTTCATTTTTGTTTTTAGTAATGTTTGCAAATATGACTCGGGAGACATTAAGCTCTGATTTTGTCATTGACAAGTATACTACACTGTAGTTTTTCAAGTTCCATTGAGAATAAGGATGCGTAATATTGGCATAATAGAAAAAATGAACTAGCCAGCTGTCACATAGTTCAGCCCCTTAAATGAAAAACAAGGATCATAATACGTTTCTGGGAAATTGCCCACCTACCCCTCCCTTAAGCCAACGTTTTGCCCTAGAGGAGAAGTAAGTGTTAATGTTGGCTTAGGGGAGGGGTAGGTGGGCAGTTTCCCAGAAATGTATAATGATCCAACAATTCTGTACTACAATTCTGTCTTTTTATTGAGCACTATATACACTATATTAAGCATTGAAATGCCTTTGTTGCTTTTTTGGTTTAAGAACCAACACAGAAGACACTGTTTCTCAGGAATGTAAACTCAAATTTATAGACAAAGAAATATTCAAGATTGAAAGTCCCCCAGGTAACTGGTTTAGCACTTATTTGCAAAATTATGGGTGTGTTCCTTTTGGTGAATCCAAAAACGGATTTTAGATCTAAGAACGGATTTCGCATTCCTTTCGGCAAATCTAAATCCGGATTTTTGATCTGGTAAATCCTTTTTGAAAAAGGATTCATTAGATTTGAAATCCAAAGAATCCAAATCCAGATTAACGGATTAGTGATCTACGCTGTTCCATTCACAGTGGATCCGAAATTAGTCAGATGATCCAGCGGTATTTCCGGTTGAAGTATTCCCATAGAGGCCGCAGAGTTTCCTTGTTGCTGTCATTTGCTGCAAAACATCTGAAAACACTAGAAGATTGTTCCTGGTACATTAAAATATCCATATACTAACCATTTGTCTCTAAAGATTGCTTGAAATCAGAAATAAGTAACAGTAACAAATAAACTGCTATCTGACTACAAACTCGCTTGTAGACGCGACAGGCACTCCGTGTTACATAAAAAATTCTGAGCTACGGAACTGAATCAAACTGGCCGACATTCTTTAGATAATTTTCAATTTAATGCGCTTCTTTCTTTGTCTGTTTTATATGTTCCATCGTCGCTATTCGAACTGCCGACCACTAAATTCTGCACGGTATAATCGCATAATTTGTCAAACAGTAGAAAACACGTCATTTCTTGAGAGGCTGTCATGCATATTGCATGCGTTGGCAAAAGGTTACCATGGTTACAAATCCAATTTCGGATTTCACGTTCCTTTCGACCGCGAAATCTGGCAAATATAGGATCAAAAATCCGTTTTTGGATTCACCGAAAGGAACACACCCTATAGGTGCTTGCTTGTATCCTTTCATGATCCCTCTAACTTTTAGCTGAAGTTCATGAGTAAAACATAAGTGTAAAGAGATCCTTATTTTGGTTTTTCAGTAACTCCTACAGCCTGTAACAGTAATTCAATTGACAAACCTGAGGCTGACAATGGTTCATTTTACCCCCTTTCTCAACATCAATGTTCCATTTTATGGGTATTTAAAGCTACATGGAAAGGTCAAAAGTGGAAGCAAGGATTTGAGGTGACTGCTACGAATCAACTTCAGAACCTCCCCCACAGAAGGCCACATACTACCCAGCTGTGTTAATCATTGCTCCTTTCAACCTTTTAAACCCTAAGATCAAAATTTGAATACTCATTTTGTGCCCCTATTCATTTCCTACAGAAGTAGTGGGGAGAAGTTGATAAAATATCAAGCACATTCATCTTGTGTGATCATGTCTGTAATTCTCATGACCACTCTGTTTTACGAAGCATTGATATAACGAGGAGAAATTTGATGCTTATCACTTTTAGGGTTTAAAGGGTTAAATTAAGTGGCAAAATTAACTCAAAAGCTTGTTGTATTTTGGTGTACTGTTTGTAGATCCTAGCAATTCTGAGGAATCTGCAAATTCACTCAATGGAAAAACATCCCCTGCTAAAAGTATGTATCGTATCATTTGTATTAATTTTAAAGACTGGCAGTTTGTTGTAGTTTTAGAGAGAGTGTATACAATCATAAAAGGGTTATATATACATGCAAGTGGTGTTTGTAAGCAGAGTCATAAGGAGTACATTTCAGTTCAGCAAAGTAGTATCGTTGTGTTTCGGTAGTTAATTTTATTACTCGCTTGTTATTGTGAATTAAGAAAGCTGTTTTAACAGTTAAAGTCAGGTTTTTGAGCCAAAAAATAAACACCCAAAACCTCACTTAACACAGCATTGTCCCAAGCTACCATTATTTATTAGTTCCCCATTTTTGTATGTTTCTGCAGCTGTATTTAAACACGTATATTTTCATATGCAGTTAATTTTTTTTTCTTGGTCTTTCAGGGCAGGTGAAACCTGATTGCAATTACTGTAAAGATAATCCAAATAAATCCTGCAAGCATTGCGCATGCCACAAGGTACTTCAAATATCATTGTGTAATAGGGAGTGATAATTAATTTTAGGGAACATAGCATACTTGGCCTTTCGTCCCCTTCTTTCTCAACCTTGCCTTCGCTGTTACCCCCTCCCCCACATGTGCAAGAATGCTGATCTAATAAGCATGCATGTGTATCTTACTAACATTCCTAAATCAGTTCTCAGTAGTCAAAAGCTACCTTAATCAGTTCACTTCTAGACCAACAATGAAGGTCAAAAGTATAGGGAACTTCCCAGTGATAATTATTAGCAAACTGGGGACCTCTCCCCTCCCACCCCAAACAATGTTGAATTTCGTACAAAATGGATAGAAATGAGTCCTCTTTTGGTTGCAACATTACTAGGGGGAGTGGGGGGATGGAAGGGTAAACTCTAAGCCAATCAAATAATTGTCATTAGGAGCAGAGTCCTATTGTCACAATAATTCCTTGCAATGTTTTTTCAGCTATCCTAAGTTCTCTTGATCCCCACTGAAGTTACCACAAGATATTTTGTCCCTTTAACATTTTATTCTGAGTGAGTGAGCCAAAATTTGTCTGTTGTGTTCATTTGTCTTCTGACAGTGTGGTGGAAAGGAGAACCCAGGCGACCAACTGCTTTGCGATGAATGTGACATGGCTTATCATATCTACTGTTTAGTTCCGCCACTTGAAAAAATTCCTGACGACGATGAATGGTGAGAGGTTTTGTTAGTCATTCCACCTTTTATAGATTACTCCTCATCCAGGAGAATACAAAATAATATTAATATTTTGTAATGTATTGACTGGCTGTTGGTATTAAGTAATGGTCCAGATAAGAAGGAAAGGACCAAAACGCAGTGAACACGTTGGAATGCAAAAAGGTGCTAACTTTACTATTGTCTCTACTAAGGTTCTGATTGGTTTAAACATCAAATTTTACGAAATCTTCGCAAAGCAGCATGTATATTAATCCCTTTTTTTCTATCCAACTTCCTTATAACAAAATCTCGTCTGAGTCTAAGTAACACAGAAATCGTATGTGCGGATCATGTAAAATTGTGAACATTTCTTGGCCATTGTTTGCAACTCTTGTGATTGGTCGAAATGTTTTAACACAAAAATACACCCTATAAAAGTGGAGTTTAAACACATTTTCTTTCGTAAACAGCCTTTTTGTAGATTTATGCACTCTCTGCGTAAAAATGAAAACATTTCTATGTGAGGAAAGCGTATTGCGCCACAACAAAAGAAATTGCTTCCCTTCTTACCTGGATCATTACTTAAGTTAGGCAATAGCATCAAGTTTTAAAAACCTTCCATGAGTTAATGAGAGTTACATGAATAATTATTAAATAATCAATAAGATAGAGTATTATGTCATAGAAGCTTTAAACACAAAAGAGAACAGTACCTGCCTGCCTGCCTGGTTTTTATGCTGAAGATCTTCATTCATTGATTTTCAGGTATTGTCCACTCTGTAAAAATGACACTACAGAGGTAAGGTGTGACAATGTTCTTTGTTCCAGGCCCTCACAGCCCACCGTAGGTAAAATTCCCAGATGGTTGCTTGTGTTCTGTTCTGTAAACACATGTAGTCGAGAAAGCTTTCTTGTGATTAAATGAGTTGTGTTCTATGGCTTCTTTCAAGTTCTTTGCCTTATAACTACATTATATAAGGCTCAAGTTTCCAGTGGTATTGGTTAATTACTGGACCAGTATGCATGGGCATATAGCTACCTGTATGTTAGTATGCACACAAAGTTTTTCACATTTCAAATCAGCGGCTAAGCACGTATCTCAGGGTGGACAGTGAAATAATGAGTATGCCAGTAACCTTGAATGGAGTAGTTATTTCTGAAAGTCTACCATAAGTTGTTTTATTTGGTTACATTGTTGGTCAACCTAAGAGTGTTGGATAGTTCTAGGGAGTGGCCATGCCCATTTATTGAAAATAACTTTTGGGACTGTTGTTAAAATTGTTAAAATGGTATTGTAAGTTCTGACCACCCCCCACCCGACCAGTACATTTTAGATACCATTATAAATCAGTTTAGGCCATTCCTTTTTTGTGGAAACTATGGTTCTCTTTTGTTTCTTTAGATTATCCACGCTGGTGAGAAACTAAGGGAAAGCAAAAAGAAACAAAAAATGGCATCTGCAAATTCAGCTTCAAACAGAGATTGGGGAAAGGTCTGTTTAAATGAACAGTTACTGAGTAGAAAAAGAATTATTTATTGTTTTATGCTTTTACTTCCAAGAGGGCTAAAAATTTGCCCACCAAAGAAAAACGAAATTTCCAAGCTAATGTACTGCAAAAAAATGGTAGCACTTCTTTAAAAGTCCAAGGAAAGAAATTTCACGAGAATTGCCTGATGCTGCATTTTAGGCAAGGCAAACACTAAGGCTGACATGTTGAAACTTCCACTTTTCTTGGTTTACGGTCATCTCGCCACCAACGAAATCGCCACAAAGTCTACTCACCTAGGATTAGACGAGATCTCAGACGATAACCCCTGTCTACCAGTGGATTGTTATGCCTTGGATTCTTGCTCCCGATTTTCCAATCTACGAAGGCTGCACAATTGGCGGCGAGTCGCCTTCTTGGTGGCGAGATGACCGTAAAGCAAAGAAAGTGCAAGTTTTGGCATGCAAGCGTTATTGTTTGCAGCATCAGGCAATTCTCGTGAAATTTCTTTTCTTGGTGGGATTCTGCAAGTTACGCTTTTATCTAAAAAGTTTCATAAATTACTTATTTTGATTAAACTTCATTAATTATTATTATTGCTCGACATACCTACGCCATTGTCCAAACTCCATATCTTCTGAGTGTGAATGTTTTTTGTACCAGAAGTCTTGAGGCATGTTGCCATAAACGCGATTCTAAACCTGTCTTTGTCGCGTTGTGTTTTGTAGGGTATGGCTTGTGTTGGTCGCACAAAAGTATGTTCTATAGTACCTCCAAACCATTTTGGACCTATCCCTGGTGTACCTGTTGGATCAGCGTGGAAGTTCAGGGTTCAGGTTTGTAATTGGAGACCTTTAGATTGTAAGACTAGAAAGACTACGAGTACGAGATTTTCTCATACTAAATAGTGCGCGCGCGTGAACCAGCGTCATTTTGGCGGGAAAACGCGATAGCCGTCATCATTCTACTACGGGTTTTAGCGAGAATGTCGTGGTGACGGAAACAAGTTATCAATTGGTAGAAGTTTTATTTGTGAGAGGGCTTAACCTCCTTCAATAAAGATAACTTTGCTAACTTTTCTGGTGAGTCAAAAGTACAATGAAGCCTTCCAGGGTTTCTATTTTTGTGAGAATACGCGAAAAAAACTGTCAGTCAAATTTCGTGCTCACAGTCGTTCTCTACTGTTATAGACTACAGTCGAACTAAATTTTCTCTGGCACACTTCATTTTGACTTACAAAGCTCATTCGCATTAGTTTACACCTTAACTGCCATTGTAGAAGCACGCCCCTTTTGCTACTTTTGACATTATCACTTTAAAAATTCAAAGATAACTTCGATGGGCAACTTGTACAGGTGGCACTGATCTTTCGAACTATGCCCAAATGCCTGCCATTGGGCTGTACAGGTGAGCCTTTTCACGGCACTAAGATAGAGATGTATGGAGATCCTGAAAGCTGACGCGAAAAACGCTTCCGGTTTTTAGGCCTCGCTTTCATGCTTACGTCGTAAGTGCGTATTCAGTTCATTTTGCAACAATGTTGCAAAACAAGTTGCACGTTTTTGTTGCCCGTCTTGCCGTACCTTCATTTTCGCCTGACGTGTTTTCACAGCCTCCCTAGTGTCTGAGAACCTGGCACAGGCTTTAGAGCCATGTCATGGGCTCCTGGTCACGTGAAATATCGCGTAATTTTGACGTATAAATTTTCATACAAATCTTGCCCAACGACCCGCCTGCACTTTCTGATTGTTCAAGGTTCCGTGGCATTTTTGGTAAATTGTTTGAACTGATTGCTTCTAAAGCACCTCTTTGAAACCACAGAAAATTCCCTCTTTTTTATTAGGTGAGTGAAGCAGGAATTCACCGGCCTCATGTGAGTGGCATTCACGGTCGAGATTCTGATGGTGCTTATTCTATTGTATTAGCTGGTGGATACGAGGATGACTTGGTAAGTTGGCCCTTTTACTGCCAATAGAGGTCAAAGTAAAACATTCACCTAAAATTTCAATTTTTTTGTTTGGAAAAATCCTACAATTTAAATGGTACTATCCAATAGTTCGGCTAAAGAGGATTTCGCCTTCAGGTTAAAAAGTTTGAGGGAAAAATCATCGCTCCATGGCTTGTTCTATGAATGAAATCGGTAACCTTCTTTTGTATACGAGCCAGCGTGGCAGACGTGCGAGGCAGTGATAACATGTAAAAAAATGAGGTCCACGCTTGGATGGACAAGCCTCAAATAAACGGCAGCTTTTTCCCGCGTAATTAGACTCCGAGAGCAAGATTAGTTCCCGCCAAAACTGCTCACTTTAACTTAAGCGTGAACGCTATTTTTGTTAAAAAGGTGAGTGCAGTTCAAGCGCTTTACAAGTACGCTTGATCTCAAAAGTTCACTTAGTTGCCTAGTGTGAACCCACCTATGGAAAAGTTTCTTTTGGAGATATGATAAGTAGTTTTATCTTTTGATTTTGTGGACCAAGTCCTATACTACAGTCGAACGTCCGCCAGTATGCACCTCCTTTAAACCAGCTGTCTTGTTATTTCGTTAGGATAATGGAGAAGAGTTTTTCTACACTGGAAGTGGTGGGCGAGATCTTTCCGGAAATAAGCGCACAGCTGAGCAGTCATGTGATCAAACTTTGACAAAGATGAATAGGTAGTTATAATCAATAGGGAAGATCTAAAGAAGGCGGCGGCAGCGAAAACGTTGCTTGAAAACTGAATTCTCCTTCTTTGAATCTTCAACGCCATTACCCCAACTCATTTACCTGGTCAAATGTTGGCGAACTCCACCAGAATTGAATTCCTAAGAAAAATTTCCATGTTCAGAGATTTTGTCGTCGCTTGCTTACGTCCTCCTTAAAACGTGAAATTGAAAGGCACTTACTTTGTCAAATGTAGGCGAACTCTCCTGGAGTTGAATTCAAAACACCATTTCCAAGTTCAGCAAAAGAAAGAAGAAATTTTCATCGTCGCTTGTTTACGTCTTCCAGAAAACGTGGAATGAGGCATTTTCATGTCTACGTCGTGCAGTGACAAAAAAGCGTGCTCCACGTGCAGAGTTGTTGTTTTGCATATTATTTAAACCTATTGCTTTTTTGGCTTCTCGTTTCCGTCGCCGTCGTCTTTGCTTAAAGCCCTGTGCAAATGAACGCAACATTAGCCTGCGAGCATCTCCGGGGCGCTCTGGCGGCGGGGCGGGAAAAGGAAAGAGAGCTTGCAACTACGTCTCTGGATTTTGAATATCTGCATCGAAAACGTCGATGCGAAATACTGATTGGCGGAGATGACATTAGTTATGATGTCATTACCCCTTGGCACGTGTTTTTCAATATTTGTTTACATTCGCGCTCGTTTCCTCTTCTCGCTGATTGGCGGAAATCTGACAGCTCAGTCAACAGGGAGCAACAGGGGTATTGGAGGTGGAATTCAAATTCCAGAGACGTAGTTGCAAGCTCTCCTTCCTGTCCCCACCACGCCGCCAGAGCGCCCCGGAGAGCTTGCTCGCAGACTAACTCAACATTGTTGGATGTTACACGTTGCATCCGTTTGCACACTCTGTTGCATGTTTTTGCTTGTTGTTGGGAGTTGTTCTGCAAAGTATGGAACCGATCAAACGTGTGGAAACAATGTTGCGAGTTTTTGCGTCCGTTTTCACGTAACTTTAAGAGCTGGTTAAGGTTCAACATCAATGTGTCGAGCGTTGCACTTAATGTATTAAACAGTTAGTGACAGGACATTTTATGTTCCAGGGCACTTGCTAAAAATTGTGCAGCACCCTTGAGTGACAAGGAAGGAGGGGAAGCTAAGAACTGGAAAGAAGGCAAAGCTGTGAGAGTTGTAAGTTTCAGATCAATTTAGGTTATTGGAAAACTGCCCACCTACCCCTCCTCTAACCCAATATTTTGCCCTAAGTGAGAACTAAGTGTTAACGTTGATTTAGGGGAGGGATAGGTGGGGAGTTCCCCAGAACCTAAATTGATCAAAGTGTATTTATAACTTCTTCAGGTTTTTAACTTAGTGTTGGGCTGGGGAGGTACCGACGTCCTGAAATAATTACTAAGTTAAAAATGCGAGGATGATAGATTCATTATGATAATTTAAATATTCTTATCGTTGGTACAAAAACCGCTGAAACGGAGGTACAACGGAGGCTACAACAACCGTTTCAGAAACTAAAAACTTTTTGAACCCTGTTCCATGCCTTTACGTCACAAGTTATTGAAGTTAAGCTAATGACACTGTCTCTCCTTTATCCAAAGTTATGCTAAACTGCGAGCAGTCTGTTTTAGTTTTTTCGTCAGATTTAGTGTGTGGTGTGCACCATGAGACGCGAGAAATGAGGAACGCTCTCCCGTCTTCGGCGCGTGGTCATTTTCGTGTCGACAAACTAAGAAAAAAAAGACTGCTCTTAGTCCATCCTTATTCTTAATTTTGAGGGTTTTTTTTATCCATCGTGTTACAGGTCAGAAGTAGCAAGTTGGCTAAGCACTCAAAATACGCTCCAGCGGATGGCAACAGATATGACGGGATATACAAGGTAAGTGCAGGCAGACAATGTAATCCCCTCAGCAGGTTTGACTTGGGTTAAAAAAATAACCCAACGGATAAGCCAATGAGGTGAGGTTCACCGGTGCTCAGAAATTATTCTTCCGTGAATTACCTTAAACTGGAATATTCAACAATAGTCGTTTTTCTGTAAAAAGCTTTTTGAAAACGTACCACTTTTTTGTACACGATCTTTTCAATACATTTTTACTTTTTTTTTGGCTTTCAATCACCCTCCTATGCCCTCATCGTTTCTGATCTCCATTAATTTAATAAATTTATCAAAGTGAAATATTTTATTCTACAGGTTGTGAAATACTGGCCCGAGAAGGGTAAATCGGGATTCATTGTGTGGAGATACCTGCTACGCAGAGATGACGAGGTACTGTGCACCGGACGGATGAAAGTTGTGTAGTTGAGTGAATACTGACTTCTGATTGGATAAAATTATGTGGGAGTCACGCAATACTCGGGAGTTACGTCACGTGTTGCAAAACAAGTTTACCTTGCGCCGGTCAAACGAGCAACATGTACCGATTTTGTTGCAAAAGCAGGGTTCGTAAAGGTCATTGAAAACCTGGAAGGTCATAAAATTTAAGAATTTCATTTCCCAGTACTGGAAAGTCATTGAATTTAACTTTACCTCCCCCCCCCCCCCCCCCCCCCCCCCACACTCCCCAAATAAATTTTTCTGTCGTACGGTGAAGTTGGTTCCGTGTGAACTGAACACCTAAACGCACGAAATATCAACAAAATTTCTCCGGCGTCGTTTAATGTGACCGTGATTCACTCAACAGACGCCTGCTCCATGGACAAAGGAGGGGAAGAAGTTAATACAGGAGCTGGGACTGAAGATGCAGGTGCGACAAACTTTTAACCCAGTAACTCTCGAGAATCATTTCATCACTACATAAACCAGACCGGGTTTCTCCAGAGTTGGACTGTCCTCCTAACGCAATAATAGGGAGCTTAAGCAACTAGGACGACGACGACAACTTCAAAAAACAATTTGTTTAATGATCAAAACAACAGCTCTGCACGTGCATCACGCTTTTCAGTACATTTCTTTGACGTCCACTGCACGGCTACGACGTGAAACCTCCTAATTTGACGTTTTATGGAGGACGTGGACATACGACGACGAATTTCCCTTCCACTTTTTGAACCTGAGTAAAATCCTTAAGAATTCAACACCAAGAAAAGTCGCCTGCATTTGACATTCTTAGCGGGTCCAAATAGACGCGATTAGGTTTGAAAGAACTCAAATTCATTTTTTTTGGCGACGTTTTCACTGCCGTCATCGTCGTCGTTGCTTAAGGTCTCTAATAACAACGGCAATTGGTTTAGATAAGCAAAATAGCAACTCTTCACGTGCATCAAGCATTTTTCTGTACATTTCTTTGTTGCACGACTACGGCCCCGTAATATCCAAGGACAACCATTCACCAATCATTGCAGTAATTAGCTACCCCAACACGGCGATTACTGGTAAGAACAAGAGCCATAATAGGACAGAGAGGGAGTCTCCCAGTCACGCCTTCGGGATATCTTAATTTCAAAAAAGTTATTTTTAGAACTATGCGGACCATGCGGATCAGTTTCCGGTAAACTGGTTGACTTCCGGAAGACTCAGCACGCCAAAGCGAGGCGGGGTCAGTAAATAAAAAAAATGGCTGCCTAAGTGGAGGGACTATTATGGCTCTGGGTAAGAAATTTATTGAATTATTTTGTCAGTATCCTGAAGGTTTTCTGGAGGCGCAAGCTAAGAAAGAGGAAGAAAAGAAAAAACAACAGAAAGATAAAGAGCAGAACAAGGAATCGGAAAAAGGCAAAGGGAAAGGAAAGGGAAAAAGAAAACGAGATGAAGGTTACTGCTGTTTCTAACTTTTATTTACTTCAACAATTTTAAAATGTAACCTTCTTAACCCTTTAAGTCCCAATAGTGACCAACAGCAGTTTTCTCCTAACAATATCCATACAATGTCAAGAGATGAGGTTATGAGAATTAATTAAATGATCACCTAAGAGAAAATACTTTGATCTTTTATCAAATTCTCTCAACTCATTCTTGAAGGAAATGTATAGAGATCAGTTTGGAGAATTTTTACGTCGATAGTGGGGCTTAAAGGGTTAAAAGGTGCCAGATGTTTCAGTATCGTAGCTTTCGACTGTATCGCACAGTTTTCATCAGCAGCGAACGCTCAGTGCAGTGTTATCACGTGAATTAGTCACGTGACAACAAATGATTAAATAATAACCCGAAGGGTTGTTATTAAGGGTTAGGGTTGGATGCTGGCATCTGACACTGATGGCCTCCTGATCAAGAATCTTGATCCCTTCCCAGTCGATCTCATGGCTGGCTTTGGACTGGTGTTAGACTGCAAAACAGTCCGTATTTTTGCGTATTCAAGTACGCGCGAGCAGTCAAACAAAAGGTCTGGAATGATGCTGAAAACAGAGAGCGAGACTGGGGAGAGACGCTAAAAATTTTTCTCTCGCTTCGCGCGCGTAAGACTCTTACGCCACGCTTTACCGATTTCTTTACTGATTTTGAGAAAAAAACCGACTGTTTTGCAGTCTAGACTGGTGTTCCCACATTGCGGATGTTGTTTGCGTTTAGTGTCGCCCAGTGTCTAAGAAATATTTACCCCCTTATGTAAAATTAAAGGATTTCAGAATATTGGTTGAAGAAAATTGCTACTTAAAAAGTCCTGGGTAAGATTTCCTACTTGTAACGGCAAAAGGAGGAATCTCTAAGATGTCTAAATTAAGGATTAGAAGGAGAAGGTTAGGTAAGATGGCCCTTCTTTCAACAAATTCAACAATTTGAGGTATACATCTTTACTTAGAATAAGCTTGCGTGGTAGGTGATCTAAAAGGGAAAACGGTGCGCACAAGAGCATCTGCCACTGAAGCTAACGAAAATTTTATTTTGTGGAAAATTGTTTTTTGAGGATCTAGCGGAATTTCATGTGTTTTTCAAAGGTGAAGCTAGTCCGCAAAAGTCGCCTCCTTCGAAGAAGAAAGGATACAGATTAACAGCAGAAACAAAGGCGTTACTTGATGCCGATACGACAAATTCAAAGCTTTGGACTGAAGTAACGACGGCACTTCAAGACTATCCCGTGAGTATTGTGCTTCTTAGACACGCTTCTAAATTGAGCTGAACCCATCGCATCTCAGTTCCCGACCCCGGGGGAACTCCCATTTGAAAGGGGCGGGGATGCTCGTGGGAAATTTTGAATTAAACCCCTAAAGGAGATCAATCTGTGCGTGGCCCAACCTTTTTTGACCCCTAAAAGAGACCGTTTTAAAGTTTGATTACATGAATCGAGTAAATGAATTGAAAATATATAATTTTTTTCATATTTGTGCGCGTGCAACCCTGAAAGAGGCTAATTATAATGGCGTTTTCATTTTGTTTATTTATTTCGCTGTCAATATCACGAGCTTCCGTGTACTGACCGTCCATTGCCAGATAAGCTCGCCAGAGGCAATTATATTATTAACTCTACTAAAACCCCTTACAAAGATGTATAAGCTCAGACCTTATAAACGGCAGTTTACTGTATTGTATTTAGAACAAGCAGTAAAATGGAATTGTGTAGTAATGTATTTTGTTTTATTCCTTGTAGACATTTATTCAAAAAGTAGAAGAGAGTTTCACTTGTATCTGTTGTCAAGATGTCGTTTATCAACCAATAACTACTAAATGCTTTCATAATATCTGCAAGGTGAGTTATTTCTGTGTAACAGTCTCTGAAATTGCTCATCAAATGTAACACTCGTCGCACTAGTCCTCGAGCGTGAGATAATTGCTTCGATAAGACAATGCTCAGAAAATCCTCGAGGCTTACCCTCTACTATCACCTATAGCCTCCCACGCAAACTTTCTTAGGGCTTCATCACGCGTTCCTCTTCCCACGAGGAAGGGGAGAATTGCGTGACTAGCCAAAAGAACGTCTGCGAAGAAGGCCATATCACCCAGAGAAGATTCTATTTTGCCAACGCGGAGGGAAAATAGACCAATTTCGATATGCTGAACTTCATACTTTGCTCCGAGGCTTGGGGGAGTAACTAATAATGAATAATACATTTCTTTTGTTTTATTCCCCAAGCCTCGGAGCCAAGAATGAATTTTTCTAAGACAGTATCGAAATTGGTCTACATGTGCAAAGATTTCGCTTTTTCCATCGTCGTCCGGAGACTATCGTTTTAGAGGACCTTTCCTCAACAAAGCGACTTGCAGGTCGTGAGCTGCAAAGTGTTTTTAAATGAGATTGCATTTTGTTGATTAATGAATGCATTTTGTTACAAAATGAGTTGCTTCCTCTTATTGGTATTATGTAATATCATGTTAAAAATGTTATGCTGCTTTGCGTTTCATTATGGTACTACATATATTATGTTATGTTGTGACGCATAATGCCACGGTGATTTACGTGGATATGCCAGTTCGTTACAGAACGATACTTTACGTGAACTTGTGTTATATTACGTTATGTTTAATGCATCAATCGACGTAACAGAATATCACTCCAAGTATTTAAGTTTGTTGCGATGCGATAGCAGGATAGAAGTCATCTTTTAGACCAGGAACGTTTAACACAACAAAATATTACAATTTTTTATTTGTTTTGTTTTAGAGTTGTCTCCAGCGATCGTTCAAAGCAGAAGTTTTTAGTTGTCCAGCTTGTCGTACTGAACTTGGGAAAAACTACAAATTGACAGTGAATACTTCTTTAGACGCTGCTCTCAAACATTTATTCCCTGGTTACACCAAGGGTCGGTGACAGGAATTCACGTGTGTTGTACTTTTAAAAAGTTAGGTAGCTGTTAGCTGCCTTAATTGTGACAAGGCTTCAGAAGTTGCTCCTTCCGTCATATTGTCGGCATATGCATATTGTCGGAAGTGAACAGGAAGTAGTTTAACGTCGAGGTTGATGTGAGGATTATGAGCAACTTTTCCCGCCACTCCCGAGAATGCCAGTTGTCAACTATCAAGGAAAGGTTTACGGAGAACGAAATGGTACCACGTGAAAGTACTATAAAAGAGCTTTTATTTGATTAGTCACACCATAGGATTCCATCCACTGACTCAAAAGTTAGGACCACCTACTAAATAAATAGCACCATTTGAAAGTACTGCTGAAGAGGTTTCATTTGAATGGTCACATCATAAGATTTCATCCACAGACTCAAAAGTTATAACTACTTACAAAACGAATAGCATCATTGGAACGGTCATACCATAAGACCATCCTTTCAAAAAGGTTGAAGATGCACGGCTACAAACCGCAATTGTTTTATCGTATGAGCCTCGACTACAATGTAGTTTTATTCCTTTCAGAGAATGAAGGAAAACGATTCACCATGTAAGCAACTTTTGTCGTTGTAAACTTCATTTATCAGTTAAGAATCCCTTTTTTCGAAAGCTTATTTAAGCACGTTCCGGGTCTAGTTTTGCTTGCTAATGTAACCAATTTCCGCTACCCTTTATGAAGGATCCCATAATTCAAAGTTTTCTTTAAGGTTGTCTGTATAGCTCAGCGTAGACGAGGATTTGGAATATTAAAGGGTGTTGGGGAAAACTGATTTACGCAAGAGTTAAAATTTGGTTTTTGGGGGTCAATTTCAGCCGCTATTTTAACACTGATGTAATTATTAGTAACATTTATGACTGAATAAAACTACTTTATATTTTACAAACCGCTTTACCGTTGTTTAACTATTCTGATAGAGAGTTATTTATCCAGCCTAGTCTCTAGGCGTTCTCTCTTGCCCTGTTTTCCGGGCGAAGTCTGGGAAAGAGCGGGCAAGAGAATTCCCGAGGGTTCTCTGCGAGTCTTGGTGACATCACAGCTCACGGAAGAGTCTAGGATTGACCGAGCCGAGAACGCCTTAGGACTAGGCTGCTATTCCCGATCAAAAGATCGCGCAAGTTCGTTTAACAGTCTTTGGAAAATGAGATATAACTGGAACGCAGAGAGTATTCTATTTCTGTGTTTCCATGAGAAAACAAACGAAGCTCGCGCCCTTTCGAAACTGATGCTTCAACTGATGCGAGAAGGTGTTTCTGAGACTGAATTCTCCTGATCGTGGCCCTTGATGTGATGCCTTACGTATTTCTTTTGGGCCCCTTGAGGGTTTTATTAAAGTTGTGTATGGGGATGCTCCCCAACAATGCCCACCTCCCCCTACCCCGAAGTCCACGCTCTTAACCTTTGATATCCCATAGAAAATCTACCTCTTCATTATAACTTAAGACGCTTCATCCATTTTTTACCGTTAGTGGACATCTGTTAACATCACGCATTGTAATAGGTCTGCTAGTAAGAGCGTCTCAGTTTTTATTACCCTTTCCTCTTAGTTTGTGAAATCGCTATCCTCCGACATAGTTCTATCCGGAAAAAGATACCGTCTCGGGTAGAATATCCCGTATGGTCCGTCAGAAGGGATAGTTATTCTTTTTCCCAGAGGTTGGGGGGGGGGGGGGTGGATAGGCCGAATTTCTTTCTTTTTTTTTTCAGTGCTCCTACAATTCAAAGAATTATCATCGTCATCACCAGTAGCATTATCATTATTATTAGAGCGGTTTTCACTTGACTGTCGAAAGGGATTGGTTTTGGTTTTGGTTTTGGTTTTACTACGCCCTTTGGTTGGCTAGTGTATTTACTTTGGTTTTGGTTTTACGACAGTCAAGTGAAAACCGCTCTAACATCGTCATAGTCATTATCATTATCGTTGTCGTTCGTTCGTTATCGTTATTTTTATTATTGAATGTCCATCTATCTACTTTTCACATGTTCCTTCATGACGATGGTTTTTTAATGCGTAATTACTACTTAACCCTTAGTTAAATGGGTTGTAGAAAGGTTACTTCCTTATAAAAACACACACGCACGATCCCAGCCGGTATAGGGAAAGGATTCTGATTTAATTCCTGAACGCTCTCAACTAATTCAAACGTATAGCTACCATGGCCAAATCCTTTTTTTTTTTCTTACAGCTTTTCAGTACTTGTTGAAAGTAAATGTCGACTTTTAAATTGACTCAGGAGCCTGATCAAATACATTAGAGTTGCATGTCTGACCGGTGTAGTATTAGGTTGGGAAAATGCTAAACATTATGTGAACTATTAAATGTAGCTGCTCCCTTAGCTCAAATTTGCTCGCTGCATTTGCGGATTAAAACGTACGTCCAGATGATGCAATACAACGAGTAAAGTAGTTAAGAAACATATGCGTGCTGAATATCTTCCACTAAATGAATGCCAGTCATAGTTGATAAAACTTTTACAGGATAAGTAAATACGAAACGGATTAACCCTTACTAATCAGTCCAAAGTAAAGTGCTGCCTGAGTCCTCATATACATTTCCCTACTTTGTGATTCGACAAGCATCATCAAGTATTTGTTTACCCTGAACATATGGGTAAACAGACTGAGAACCTTGGCGGTCAAGATACTGAAGGGAAATCGAGGAACTGATATCGAATTCGTAGGCGGCTTGGTCTAATTCAATCAGATTTTGACAGATATTTCACAGTACAATCGCAGAGTATTTAAATGAAATTACAATTTCAGTAATGTACAACATTAAAAAGTCGAATTCTGATCTGGCTACCATTTCTACAACAGTTATGTTCATAGTTCTGAATTAATTTCTACGATATTGTAGAAATCCTGGAGGAAGGCACCTTTCACTATCAAATGTGATCCCCTTAAATATGCTGGCATCAATCCTTCCTCCTTGGCTTGCTCCTTGGATGACTTTTAACATGTGAGCAATAAAACCCTGGGTTGTGAGTACCCACTCGGTATGGAAAGGTAAATTGTAACGTTGTGTGAGGTCATTAGACACAGGCATTCCCCATCTCTTCCTAAAATTCGTCTCAAACTCGGAATGCGTTGAGGTATCAACAGGATTCTTCATGATAACAAACAGCACTGCAGTCTTACCTTGCAGGTGTGGGCAATGCCTCTCAATTTCTCCACATACTTGTGTCATTCGGTTTGCACAATCGCTGCTTGTGCCTTGTTGAGTGAAGCCAATTTTAACAAATTTGAATTGGTCACCAAAGAAGTTAAAATTTAAGACGATTCCATATGCATACGGGGAATTCATTTCTCTCCTCACAATCTCTGGTCTTCCTTTGTCGCTGTTTAAATGCTTAATTAATGTATTACCATTCTGGCCGGACCAAAACCAATTCTTAAACCCCTCCGTCAGAACTTGCTGGGCATAGTAGTCATCAAGGTTTGGCATAGTTTTGACTCACAATTAATGCAAGACTGAAGAGGTTTTCATTTCACAGCAACGAGTCTTATATAGCGCCCTAGGGGAGGCGGTTTATGCAAAAATATATTGTTTCTGGAATGATTCAGCAAAATCCTTTGAACTAATATGTCATTATCATTCAAGCGGCTCACCCGACAATGCCTTGACCAATGGTCACGCCGCGTGGGCGTTTTAAATTCGCCACTTTAGAAACGAGAGGAGAACTGGGCAGAGTTAACGTTCGCAGAGACTTCTGGGACTTTGAGCAAAGCACGTCAACCGGAAAGGGACTCATTGCATTTCTGGGCGGCGATTTTGCCCAACTGTTTTCGGGTAAATTGTCTCTTTGAAAGTAAAGTCACTTAGCAATACAAATTTGGTAACGTCAAGGCATATCAAAAAGGAAAGGACCGCACTTCCAGTTAAAGTGCGTTGCTCAAAATCGTCTTTGCTTAAGCTCCTTCATAGGGACCTTTAGGAACTACAACAGGGACGTCAGAAAAGCAATAGACGGATTTAATGAGCAAAACAACAACTCTGCACGTGCATCACGTTTTTTTGTACATTTCTTCGCAGTCCCTGCATAACTACGACGTGAACTGACCAAATTTTAAGGGGATAAATTCTACCATGATCTACCATCTCTGTCAGAACTCGGGCGGGGTCCCTTTTCTTCAGCTCCACCTACACAAATTCCCTTCTTTTAATTAACTGAGCCCCTTGGAATAATCGCCAAAAAAAGTGAAAGGATGCGAAGTCTATTTTTCAGCGACATTTTTATGGTCGTCGCCGTTGTCGGATCGTAAGGTCGCATCTAGATTCCAGTTTCCTTGTCTTCTTAAGTGGCGAATTCACCAAAAAGTTCGTACTTACTTTCACACCTAGAGATTTACAATAGAGATTCATACTTCACGCATCAAACCGTTTGATTGACAGCTACCGATTCTTTTACGAGAGTAGCTGGCATTTAGCTGGCTTTCCGAAAGTTTATTTATTCAATTATTATGCTACGCATTGAGAAACTGGGCACTGTAAGTACATGTCGCACAAGACAATAGAATTCTGAGCGATGGGAAACAATTGCGGGACGCATCTAGATTCCAATGCCCTTCTCTTCTTAAGTGGCGAATTTACCAAAAAGTTCTGAAAATATCATTGGCGTGTAAATGAAACAGACTCTTTTCGCGCTTTCTATTAGAAAAATATCCAGAATAAGCGTAGTACCCTTGTCCCGTCGAAACTTTTTCGATGGAAAGTAGTATGTAGTATGAAGTAGTGTTTCCTGAGACGGCTAGAGCTGCATCTAAACTATTATCTCTTGGCAGGTTATGGGCTCCTGCCCTTGGTAATAGTAACACTTAAGTATTGCTCCAAATCAGCTGCCACAATACTGTGAAACTCGGGAACTGAACTAGAGCGCCTTAAATTGGATAAGGTAAAAATGTTTCAACCTCTGAATATTTAGGATAAACCATGCTCACGGTGGTATTTAAATAGCGGCTTCCAACTTCGTCGACCATAGTTGCGCCTCTTTCCACCGCTCAGCCGCTTGATTGTCTGACGCTTCATAACCTTAAACCCACAGCACAACCCTTTTAATTTTCCATTCATTACACGGTTTAGTTTAGTTGCCACTGGGATCATTACATTATGAGACATTGATCCAACAGCAAATATTTTTGAGAGTCAACTCTTCTTAAGACAGATATCCTCTTTGGGATAGGCGCTAAGTGTCCGTCTTATAGATAGTGATCATGAAATAAAGGGAATAAAGAAAGGCAGGGACCAGCTCTCGATGTCCTCTTTACAGCGACGTCCATCTTATAGAGGTTTCCGTTAAGACAAAGTCGACTGCTGTATACGGAAACAGAAGTTGTCCCTACGAAAACCTAACTGTCCTGTCAGCAACACAACTTGCTTGAAACCAGGCGACACAAGCTGTGGCTTAACCGCTTTGAAGTCTCAAATAACTTAAAAGGAACGACGAAAAGTTTAAAAACAGGACAGCATGTGAAGGAAAAATCTGAACTGAAGGTTTTTTTGTAATATTTGTGTCCGATGATCTAAATTTCCGTCTTTAAGAACCCCCCTTCACTTACGAGCCACCCCCCACTTATAGGCCCATCTACCTGTAAACAAAAAAATGCATCCGGTTATAAGCTCCCCCGGATTTAAGCCCCCACCCCCCTCTAGCTTAAATTGAAATGAACTCGTCTTGTTTACGTTTTGAAGCTTAAAAAAGCGAGTGAACTTAAAATGCATTTTGATTAGCACTGGTATAGCCAGTTTGGAAGCGCATTTTTTATTCCGGCTGTAAGTTCCTCCGGGGTGTAAACCCTCCTGAAACCCATTACGAGCACTACCCAGATCTGTGTAGTGACGCGTCATCAGTAGGGAATTTCTGCTCTCGTTTCTCAGACGTCATTTGGCAGGGAAACCAGTGGTAGCGTCACCAAATGTCGGCTGTTTTCTCAGGCTACCATTATTTGGTAAACTCCAACCAGTGGTCTATTATCAATGCTGCGCTCTGACTGGTTGAGCTATTACTAGGCTATATGTTATAGCTCACTAGTAGCGAAAAGTGCCGGCTTTTTGACTGCAAAAAAGGATTAAAGACTTGCTTTAACTCGCTAAAGTTGTTTTATCACGATATTTTTGACCAACTAGTTGGATTTTACTAAAACAATTATTCCTCTCGCCCTCATAGCCTCTGAGTCAATAGCCCATTCGGCCTTCGGCCTCATGGGCTATTGACTCAGAGCAAGAGAGGATAAGGGGGACAGAGAAGGCATCCCCCATACACACCCTATTTCATAGGTAATTCGTCTCGAGTTATTTTTAGAATCGGGATAAAGTTACCTCGCGCGCTGCGTGGATGTTTCGTGGAGGTTTCGCATGACTTAACGCCGTGCAAAACATGTCGGGCGAAAGGTAATGAAAGCGTAAAGAGATCGAGAGCATTCCTGAATATTGACGCGAAATGAGTCGGCGCTCACCTGAGAAAAGGGAATCGCTCGACTCTTTGACAACCCGTGAAATCAGTTTAACCAGAAGCATCTAACCCCTCGGGGTTATATGCTTCTGGTTTAACTCGAAGTTTTCGTAGCCTCAGTGCTTTAATAAAATGAGAAATTTCGCCGGTCTATTGAAACCGGTCGTTTGTACAGTAAAGCAAGTAGGACGTCAAGTGTTATTTTTGTTGAATAACGGTCGATTAAACTCAACCTACTTTTGTAATAAAAGACTAATTGCTCTCTTCAAATTGTAAATTATAAATTATCCTGAGAGAATATTCAGGGTGTTAAGGATTTCCCTGCTGCACTGTTAGCTCACAAGAGAGGAAGGGCGATTCTTTTTTAATTTCCGTTTCGCTAACACAACTTTAGTAGAAATCTCTCTGTAGTCGCTTTCGTCGACAAAACTAATAGCAATGTCGCTCTCCGCGTCTTCCGCCATTTTGTTCTGCGTCAATTCGTGAAGGACGCGTGGCTATGAGCTTGGGTCATCCACGCGCAACACATTCGCGCTATGTGATTGGCTGTTGTCTAATCCCCTTTGGGATCTGTGGTCTTAAAAATAACTCGAGACGAATTACCTATGGAATAGGGGGATGCCTTCTCTTTCCTCTTTATCCTCTCTTGCTCAGAGCCCATTCGGGCTCGAGGAATAATTGTTAAATAGGCCTTGTATAGGAGTTTCTCGCTCCGAGTTATGTGCTCCTGACCAGTCCTGACGTTATATATATCTTGGATTAGGGAGCTTAAGCAGCGACGTTTTTGAGCGACGCGCGTCAACCGGAAATAGACTTTTTGCACACTTGAGTCGTGCTTCTGAGCAAATTTTTGGGCAAATCGTCCCTTTAAGAATTAAGACACTTGGCAATACAAATACGGTAGCGTAAAGGCTTATTACAAGAGAAAAAGGCTCACTTCCGGTTGACGTGCGTCGCTCAAAAACGTCGCTGCTTAAGCTCCCTATTATATCAAGTAAGAGACGGGAAGGGGGGGTGGGGGGTGACACATGTTGGTCTAAAATAATTGCGCTAATACGAGATACTCCTGGAGATATTGCTTTTTTCGTTCATGACATTTTACGATACTATCACCTCACTGAAGTAGGGGATAAAACTAAACCTTAGTTTTTTTCAGTGACAGATCCAGACCTTCAGATAAGCGGGGGGTTGGGTCAGTCTCAACATTTTTTTGGGAACATTGGGCCTCATGGTCTAAAAATAAGGGCCCCTCCCAGGCCCCTCCCCTGGATCCACCACTGTTTTTTCAACGACAAGAGAATAGTTTTTGGGCCAATATCGATCTTGGATTTAATATGTGCGGTTTTTAAACAAGGCCTTTTTTCACAAGGGTCCTCTTGGGGAGATAGCTTGGGTTGAGCCGTTTCTCTGGGATTTGATCACTTTCGTGTTTGCGGTTACTGCGACGATCAAACTCAAACTGCCCATGGGAAGAAAAACTCGAGCCCGGTTTCACGGTGAAAGGCGTTGTAAACAGTGAAAAGGGGCTAAATCGTGAAACGTTTTCGATCATTTTAGAATTAATTTTAAATACACAGTCAGTTTTTATTTACTGAGCAACAGAGAACACAAAGCCTCTTGTTTAAAGATAGCATTTTTTCCAAAAACTATTTCAAACTTTTTTCACTTAGTTGCATCCGTTATAGGAATAAATAAACGAGGGTGACATTTATAACTTCCTTAAATTTTAATTAAACACCTGTTATTTAATTCTTGCCTTCTTAGAATTTCCGTATGCGAGTAACTGTAGAACCGTTTCTACTCATGTAAAAACTGATCATTTAATTCTTTTAAAAAGCAGAAATAGAGCGGAATATCAGTGATATTTTAGTATTTTTTTGCGCAATAACGTTATTGTTTTTATTGATTAATGATTTAGGAAGGATAACAGTGTTAACAGCGTTTTGAAAAAGCTCCTTGGTCGTTTCTTTGTAATTAAAATTGGACCATCGGTGTTATTTTTGCTGTAACACAGAAGTCTTCTGTATACGTCTTTAAGGCAGGAAGAAGGTCCTGTACAAATCAAAATAATCGTATTCATATCGCGCGCTTCGTTTCACTGATTCACTGTTCTTGAAAGTTTATGAAAACTAGGAAAAATTTGCATAACAAGTGCTTCGGAACAGCTGTAAAATCGTTGATCTTTTGCCGAACCAGTTAGAATCCCTTACTGACCTTTTTGCGAAAACTTATCCAGAAAAAGTAATTAAGCCTTTTTTCCAGTGAAAATAAGGATTTCTTTCCTGTTTCAGTCAAACTTTGATTGTCAGATGAAACTTTCGTTTTCGAAAATAGTGCGTTGCAGCAAATGGACATCTGGCGATTTTTGGCCCTTTGTGATCAAATGCTCAAACGCCATTGGTGCAGAAGTGACCTTGGAAGAATATTAAAACAAATCAGACGAAGAAGCCGATCCGGGACAAGTTCCTTGACTTCATGATATATATTTTTTTTTTTGCGGGGACGAAATAATTATATGAAGAATGTTGTGAACTAGAGATGCTCTATTGTATCTCAGGAATGTTTTATTTTTTAAGAGTTTCGTATCCTTGACAAGAAACAGAAAGGCGGTGAAGTTCTTAGGTTGTTGATTGTTGAATAAATTCTCTATACCACAAGTATTTGTACCCCACGTGTACGTCACCATGCACTACAACAGCCAAAATTACTAACCGCCATCTTGGATTTATGTTGGTAATAAGTTAGCTGAGTACTTTATAAACTTTTCCGGAGGAGGCGGACAAATAATGGTCATGAAGAGGTCTTCTGATTCAGAGACGCTTACGAAACCTAAGCGAATTCGTTCTCAAAGGGAATTCGACGATAACGGTGTGCGAGATCGATTGTCTTCCCCGGATAGTGCGCGGGATAGTGGCTCCCCGATTCGTCGAAGTTCTTCTTTGACAAGAAAGCTCGACGTTAGGACGTATAAGCGCAGCTCGAACGTAAATGTGCGAACCGAAAATAATTATCAAAATCAGCGAAAAAGAACCGACCGAGAATCGGAACATCAAATTCGACTCTCAAACCTTGCCAGCCACATTGGAGATCAGTCAATGAAACAGGAAATATTCCACGAGTTCAAGAAGTTCGGGAGCGCTGAGATGACCGTGCATTTGTTTGGACGGGATGACGACCGTTATGGAGTTGTCTGCTTTCGAAACATCGACGATGCTCGAGAAGCAAAGCGTGCTATTGAACGCCGTGGACGTCTTATGCTGTATGACCGTGTAGTTATTGTAGATTATGATTTTCAAGAAAGGACGTCACGACGGAGTTATAGCCCTAACGAGTACCCGCAGAACTACAGCCGATCGCTATCCCCTCCACGCAGAACTCAACGAAATAACCAGCAGTTTGATCTTGACCGGAATCGGGGAGATAACGACCGTAGAAACTACAGAACTGGTGGTTCTTATGGACAACAAAGTCAAATTCGGCCTGCAGAGTACATTCCCCCGGAAGACGATCCGAAAGCCACCCGTACGCTATTTGTGGGAAATTTGGAAACGAGCATTTCTAGCCAAGAATTGCGTCGTGCCTTTGAGCGGTTCGGAGTAGTTTTGGACGTGGATATTAAACGGCCAGCTCGCGGACAAGGGAATACGTACGCATTTGTGAAGTTTGCAGACCTTGATGTTGCTGCTAAGGCGAGGGTAGAAATGCAAGGAGAAACAATCGGTCGTAACCGTGTAAAAATCGGCTACGGGAAAAGTCAACAAACCACCCGGTTATGGGTGGGTGGGTTAGGGCAGTGGACGTCGATTGTTGAGTTGGAACGCGAATTTGACCGCTTTGGAGCTATCAGACAGATCGATTATGAAAAGGGCGACGACCATGCTTACATTTTGTACGATAGTTTGGATGCTGCTTCTGTGGCCGCTCGAGAAATGCGTGGATTTCCACTCGGCGGCCGCGACCGTCGATTAAAGATTGATTTCGCTGATAAAGACCATTTACAAGACCCTCGTCTTCGACAACCACCGAGTCCTCCGAGGAGTCGTATCAACAACGTGGATGGCAGAGTTGACGATGATTTGTTTTCGGTAGAGAGGACCTACGAAAGTGATCGAATGTACGACCGCAAGCGTGATCCGTCACCATACCGCCGTGAATCACACCCTGGGAACGAAAGTGAATTCAGAAACTGGCGTGAGGAAGGTAATTCCTATAAACCTGATTTGGGTCGACAACATGATCTACCTCCCCAGCGGTCTTATAACAGTTCTAACAGCTGGCCAAGGGATGAGCATAATGTGCGCATTGATGACTCTGATAACTGGGAAAAGCGATCTCAGGACAGAAATTCACGAGGACAACAACGCTTCAGACAGAGGGCACCTCCAGTGGATAATTACCAGCCATTTGACCATTCACCTTTACCACCGAGAGAAGTTGACAACAACAGGACTCGAAAGCGCAGGCCGCCTTCCCCTTTATGGACCAAAGATTACAGGGACCATGGTAGTCCCCCTAAACGCCGTCGAAACCCAAGAACTAGATCTCCCTCTCCAAATCATGCCAACCACTCGCGTCCAACCTCACCTTCAGATTCACTTCGTTCAGGTTCTTTGGATAATCGCTTCAGTCGGTCCCGTCATGGTGATAGTTTGAATACTGGTAATGGTGATGAGAGGAAACGGTCCAATTCAGCTGATGATAATGAGAACAAGAATTCTAGCGTCAAGGAAGATTCTGTGAAAGATGTGCAAACAAATGAGTTACCAAGGCAAGAAAATGAGGTTTCTAACTCAGTGGGAACAGAAACCTTACAAGACCTGGTTAAAAGATTTGCTGTTGCTTGGCGTGGGGCACTAATTTTAAAGAATAGTGCTTTTCCTGTTCGCATGCATTTCATTGGTGGAAATCCTGAAGTTGCTGACTCACTGCTTCGTTCAGATGGTTCTTCTGCATCCCAGAGTTCTATTTTGCGGATTACTCAGCGTCTGCGTTTGGACCAACCAAAACTGGAAGAAGTTACCCGGAGGATCAACACAGCTGGTGCAAGTGGTCATTGCTTGCTACTTGCTTTGCCGGGTGTGCAAACACCACTACCTGAAGACCCAAATTCTGAGGAAGCCCTGCAGCATCGACCGTTGAGGAATCTTATGACATATCTCAAGCAGAAACAAGCTGCTGCTGTAGTTAATCTTCCTGTAATACCTGGAAACCCTGCTACAACAAAGGATGATGTTGGCGTCTTACATGCATTTCCTCCCTGCCAATTTTCACACGAGCATTTGATGCGCATTGCACCTCATTTGTCTCCTGAACCATCGAAGGAAGATCATCTGGTTATTCTTGTTATCCGTGGCAGTGGCTAAGAATCAGTTTGTACATGGATTGGAAAAGTTTACATGTTGTCTTGTTTTAGTGCTGCTTCATTAATAGAGAACTGGCTAAAGTTTTCCTGTTAATAAACTTGTGCAATGTCTTGTTGTTTTTCTCTGGAACTTGAAAGATATCGCAATGCATCTTTATCTCTTTATGGCTGCTGTTCAGGCTTCATGTTATCATCAAGTTTCTGCTCTTCAAGTCTGGTGTTCGTTTATGCAACATAAAGTCAGTTCAGCAAAGCAAGACTTAATTCTGTTTTTATCGGCTTATTGCTGCAGTTATTTTCACAAGTTTCAAATGGCGACATTATTTCCTTAAAGTAATGGAACTGTGAACTTTAAATACGTATTTGTGATGTTGTCTACACTTAAGTGTCGTGAAAAGATTTCAACTGTGAATTTTACTTTCCTCGTGTTGATGTCAAAGCAATGCTTGAATCAATTTTCTAATTTACTGTTTGTTTCTTTGGTCACCTTAACTGATTGGCAGTTGATTTTCGTCCTGTCTGCTGAGTGAATCAATCAACAGTATGATGCTAGTAACAAGCCAAAGTAGAAAGTTTTTTTCTTTAATAAGTCACAGTTGAAGTCATTGTCACAAGAAAGGCATTTGTATCCCAGTCTCTGAAGCAGCGAGAAGCATATTAATCACTAATCATCTTAAACCAAGTTTGAGTCCAAAGAAAGTTTCTTTTTATTATATACATAGTAGTGTATAATCGTACTTACCTCTAACAGTAAAGGTTTCCATTGTCAAAGAAGGAAAACACAATAGCTTGACAGTCTATACAGTCATAAAAGTTTGAAATCATTGTTTAGTAGGTTTAGAATGTTTATAACCAGTGTAGTGGTAACGTGAAATTGTAGCGAAGTAAGGCTATAACCTCTTCACATCCATGGTCATTTGGAATGAAGGTGAAAGGTGTTGCCTCATTGCTTCCAGTGTCCTTGGCGTATTCACATACTTTTTAATCCCAGACTGTAACATTAGGTGGAAATACGTTGTTCATTAAACTGATTGTGAATGATAAAGATGTCTGGTTCAATCTTGCAGCTGGCATGAAATTGCGAGACATAATGGCTTTTGCACCATTTTTGTGGAACATCATAGATATTGCCTTTCATCGTGAATTCAACAGTTCTCTTGATTTTGATTTTTTTCATGGAAGTGACACATACTACTGGTGCTGTTGGAGTCTTCATCAGCTTCTCAGTCTGTCTGATGACAAGGATAATAAATACTACAGCGTGTGATATCTGGCAATATGTATTTTTGCTGCTTCTGTAAAGTGGAGTATTTGCCATTAGCCGTCTCTTCAATACATGTACATCATCGTGAAATGATAGTTCGCCTGGCGTTTATTCCCTACTGTGTCAAGCTCTTTACAAGCAGTTATCACCCACCAATCAAATAGAAAATTTGCTTGGATTCAAGTTGGTTACCACATGTACTTCTTGAGAATTGCTGTCAAATCCTTTAATCAACAGAGTCTCCTGACTATAAAAATGTTGAAAGTGCATGGATATTGCATTGATATTAACAGGCCTGATATTCTGGGGTAAAATTACTTGAAAATTGTACAGAATACCTGTATAAGAATTGTGTTTTAAGCAAAAAAGGTCTGTCTACAAGTTTACTTCAGACTCTTGTCATATGATCCATCTATGGGTTATCCAAGGTTGTTCATGGTTTAGGCAAATGGTAAGAAAAATTCAGGACTGGTTAATTTCCTTGTGTTTACCATTTGCACAAATCAGTTCCTTTTAACAACAAGTGGCTGTGGAAGCCAGACATTGGTGTCAAATATGAGTTTCAACAAATGGAACAGAAATTTCTGTTAGAACATTCCCACCGGAAAACAAAAAATTTAGTCTACATTACAAAGTAAATAGAGTTTCTTTGGGATCGTTGGTAGGCATTGCAACGTCGACTGTTTTCTCATGCTCCACTGGTTTCCCCATGAAATGACATCTGAGAAACGAGCACAGAATTTCCAAACTGATGATGCATGACCACCCAGATCTGAGTGGTGCTTCTGATTGGTTGAAGCAAATTTGCCAGGCGGCATGACAAATCACAGGGTTCGCATGCACCTTGAAAGTCCTGCCTTGATGAAATTACTCGTGTTGTGGAAGAACTACAAAAGACAGACTCAAGGCTCTTTTTTGCACTGAATGGAGTCCTTCAAAAATGGGAAAAGTGTTCTTGAAAGTCCTTGAAAAGTCCATGAATTTTTTGTTCCAAAAAGGGTACAAACCCTGCAATCAGAAGCACTACCCAGATTTGGGGAGTGACACATCATCAGTATGGAATTTCTGCACTCATTTCTCAGACATCATTTTGCGAAGAAATCAGTGGTTGTGTTGTGAAATGTTGCTGTTTTCTCAGCCTAGGGTCGAGGGTTGCAAGGGGAAATGCTTTTTGTGAAGTTTGTGGGGGTTAGGGGCATTGGAAAACTTAACCCAACTATGAATTGGTAGACCCAAGAAAAAAATTGCCTACGGTGAGAGGGGGGGAGAAATTAACTAGGTAAGTATACTTTGCCTCAGGAAAATCAGGAAATGGAACCCACATCTCTATTGACATTAATTGCATCTCCCCCGCCCTCACAATGATGTTCTTTTAGCACGTATGCCCTTATAATAAATATTTTAAAACTGCCCCACATGCATAGGTCCAGTAGAGAAGGCTCCAGGCCTGATATCTCTGACCAGGCACTGCAGTACACCACCTTGACTTAGTAAATCATAAGTGATCTTAGTGGTGTGTCTTTTAGGAGTTATGTAACAAGGATATTGCTGTGTTAGGTCATTTCTGCGCTGAAGTTGTAACTCTTACATTAAAGCCTTTTTCCTTACACAAAATGCTCCTGTCGAGTTATGAAGGAGTTATGAGGCAAATTTTATCAAGGAACAACAACCAAAATAATTTTCGAGGTCACTTTTGCAGTTATAGCATTGAAACTTGAAAATGTTGGCCCAACTTTTTCAAGTTTCAATCCATGTACATTCTTGCCTTCCAAAGCAACAGGTAGCGTGAGAAAACGACCGACATTTGGTGACACTACCACTGGTTTCCCCGCCAAATGACATCTGAGAAACGAGCGTAGAAATTCCATACTGATGACGCGTCACTACCCAGATCTAGGTAGTACTTCTGATTTGTCGTGCTGCATGGAAAATTTGATTCAACCAATCAGAAGCACTACCCAGATCAGGGTAGTGACCCGTCATCAGTATAGAATTTCTGTGCTCATTTCTCAGACGTCATTTTGGCGTCGAAACCAGTGGTAGCGTCGCCAAATTTTGGCTGTTTTCTGAGGCTAAACAACAGACAGCAGCAAACAGTTTCAATGCCTATAAAATATGATCTTAAATAACAAAACTGGTCCTACTGATGCAAAGGAATAAATTAATAGACCATGTGGGCTTAGTACCCTTCGAGTGAATGTGAGGCTCAGGTTGACCTTGCTTTGATACAAACCTGCTTTGCTTTGTTATGGAAATTGTCCTTGAAAATACTAATTAGCATAAGAACAACTTGATTTACATAATAAAACAGAAATGTTTGTATCAAAACATGGTCACCTCCAGCCTTGCTTCTATCCATAACTGTAAACTGGCCTATTTTAGTTTTTTCAAAAGATAGCAAAATTTGCTATCTTTAATGTTACATATGGTCCCTTCAAGGGATCTATGACACACCATTTTCTTTCAGGGTCAGCCAGGGTTTTTGGGTATATGGTATACAGGGGCTTTTTAAATCGGGTATATGGTATATTGCAGCTTAAATACAGGTATTCGGTATATCACTTTCTTTGAATTTCAGGTATAAAGTATACCTGGGTATAATTTTGGGTATATTTGGATGAATTTTGGGTACTTTTGGGTATTTTGGCGCATTTGTTTCGGGTATACTGGTATATCACCAACCCCCCTGGCCGACCCTGTTCTATATCTTTAAAAGCTAAAATTTGTCTGCATCAATTGAATTTCAAAAATAATAATGGTCCAATTTGTTATCTAAGAATATATTTAGGCATTGAAACTGACAGTTTCCTGTCGTATGTTGCTACAGACCACAAGGATGGACATGGACTGAAACTTGAAAAAAGTTTGGCCAACCGATGCAAGTTAAAACTGTTTCCTGTTGTACATTGGTGTGATCGAGTAGCAAGGATAGACATGCATGGACTGAAGCTGGAAAACTTCCAGCCAACCTAGTACCATGCATGTTCAAGTTTTTATGCTGTGCCTGCAAAATGACCACTATATTTTGTTTAGTGCTCTTTGATAAATTTATTTGATATGTTCATTATGACTCTCCTGCAAAGTTTTGTGCATGGGTAAAGGCAAAGAAATTATAGACCTTATTCACGATGCCCGTCACCTTTGAAATTTCTCTAGGATTTCTAGACTTTGTTTTGATTCACCCCATCCATTGACATTTGTGTTACAGGATACAAGTGGGTTGATGGGTGGTATCAAGACAAAGTCTACAGCAGCATATACTGGTGACATACCGCTAGGGAACAGCCCCATCCAGGGGAGAGTTGCAATACTCAAGTGTGCTTAAAGGGGCTGTGTCACGGCAGTCCATTTCATTTTGTTTTATTTTGCCAATTATACTCGCCCTCAATCGCTATTGAACTTAAAGTAGGCAAAGAAATTACATGTAAATGACAAAATCAGAGATTCGAGACAAACAAATATGTCCCCTGAGCATTATTTTTGAAGCTTCAATCAGCAGAGATAAACTTTGAAAACTGTTAGCCAATAGGCTGAACAGGTTATCCATTGGAGGAGTATGGATATTTTCTGGATCAACATCGTCAAATAAAGGATACAAGGCAGATCATTTAAGTCAATAATTTCATCTTGTTTATTATTATTATACTACTTATTACTCAGTGACGAAACGTAGCTTCTATTCTTTACTAACTAGCTGTTATTTATTGCTGTTACAAGAGGAAACTTTTCTTAATTTTGCTGCTTAAACCTTAAATGACAAATAAAATATAACACACCTTACCACTTGTAATAAGTACAATAAACTAACCAAAGTGTGCACTCAATTTCACACAATATATGGAATTCAGTTTTCGCAATCCCAGTCCTCCATGTTGTGCAATTTTTATACAAAAGGAATAAGATCTATTATTTATCTATTATTGTAATAGGCAGAAGTCTAATTTCTGAGTGTAACTTGGTGTTTTCTGTTTTATACTATGACAAACTAGTGGAAAAAAATATGCCCAAGGTAACAAAGAAAGGTGAAGTGTCCTCTCAGCCCATCAACCCCTAGCCTGCGCAGCAGGGCATCGAAAGGGGTAGGGGATTGGAAAGAAGGGAAAAAGGGAGGGGGATTGGGGAGAGAGGGTAAGGGACAGCCATGCAGGGTAACCAATCCCAACTAAAACTTCTTGCCGTGTTTCCCTACTTGGAGAAAAAATACTGATGATGACTACGATGTCACGCAAAATGGCCAACATATGAAAGACAGCTTGTGAGGTTGCATTTTGGTTTGGTTTGAGTGGTCACCAATTCATAATCATGGTTACTAGTCTAAACTGTTTGCAGTAACCTCATCCTAACCACAGAAGTGAAAATTAATGATTAGAAGTTGCATCATTTTACATATTAACATGGTTTATCTAAGTGATTTTCAGGAAACAAGCTGTCTTGTCAACAATACATGTAACAATGGAAGAAGTTGATTGAAGAATGGCTTAGCAACTATAAATCTTAAAGAATTTTAGGTAATGAAACCCCTTGTTTGCACAGTATGCATATTTGGTTATGTACATTTAAAGCCTAAACAATTTGATAAACCCAAAGATATTAAATGTCTGGTCCCAGCTCTCTTGAAGCAAGATTCCAATATTTCCATGTTATGTTGTCCATTAAAAACAAACCAAGCATTTCCATCTTCTTGGTTTCTCCAACTACTCTAAAGGAATCCATCTCTCATTATATTCCACATGAAAAATGCACAAAAATGTCTTCTTCTAATAAATACTCATATCACTCTTGTCAAATCTCTTTACTTTAGTATGAGAACATAGAGTGCCATTAGAAAACAAGACAATGCCACTGCCCAGTGAAGACGAATTCCAATAACTGCAGCTGAAGGAAAAAAGAAAAATTAATAAAATTCTAGTCACTAGATACACATCAACCTTGTTCCCACATTTTCTCCTTTGGAGACAAGTAGGAGAGAAGCCTGGGAAAAAAGGTTTTGGGGCTTTTCACATAGAGGACTGAAGATCCTAGCAACAGAAAGATCGTAGAAGGCGATACAATTTTTTGTTGGGTTAACATGTAGACATTTTGGTCGGTGGTGTTGCCAATTTGAGAAGGCCTTAAAGATGGTGGGTGACAATGACAAACATGCAATCTAGGACCTTCATTTGGTAACAGCTCAAGCAAGCTTAAGGGAAATTTATCATTCACGCGCTTTTCAATGTTTGTTTACATTCGATGTTTGTTTCACTCTGCACTGATAGGCCAAAATATGATAGCTCAGTTGAGAGGAGCCAAAAGGAGCACTGAAGGTGGATTTCAATTCCTGAGACATGACTTCAAGATCTCTCTTCTTTCTTTCGCCCCCAGAACCCTCACATGCAGAGGAGGCTAGTTTGCTTGATCAGACTAGGTTCAGTTGGGCTACCAGCAAATTTTGTCAGAGCACTGCTTTAATTATTTTTATTTAAGAACATTGACTTACCTTTATAAAATACCCCAAAGAATCCTTTCTTTTCAGAAAGAAAAAAAGATTTGAGTCTGGGAACTTTTGTTATGTAAGCACAAGTGCACACCACCAACAGGGCTAGAACTAACAGACCATCCAAGGAGTAAACTTGAAAGATGAAGAGATAAAAACATATCATAAAGAAAGGTGTTATTCATTAAGTTTTGTGTAATGTATAATAGGCTAGTTTATCAATTATTGTCTCTTGATAAACTTTTAGATACTGATTGCGTCAATTTGACCACTTGCTTGTCTGCATTTATTAGGTGATCACCTGAAGGCCAATTGTAAGCAGTGAATAATTATGTTGGGATCAAAATTAAAGTGACAGTATTTTGACCCTGGAACACGGTTCTTTAAAAGAACTGTTATGTCACAAAAGGGGAGTTGTAAAGTACCAACTTCTGTGAGTGGCCAGCAAATCCTTCCATTTGGGGTGATCACTTGTAATTAGAGGTTTGACTACGTTCAGCGTTGACAAGGAACATGAAAATTCACAAAAACTGCCATCAACAAACAACGAGAAGTTTTTCCCCTCGTAGAGAGAATGAGCTTAAAATAATGTTAATACAACTTATTATTGTCTTGTAAGTTCTTTACAAATAATAAGTGATAAATCAAAAGAACATAGGAACCCGCCAGGAACCACCATGAAATTGGCTGAATAAAGCAAATTTTGGAGAGCAAATTGCAATTATTGTATTCAAAGATACCGACTGAACTGAAGTTAAATGCAATACCTGGTAGAGCTAAAGGAGCTACTTGATCACAAAAAAGGCGTTCTAAGATGAACAGAAACGGAAATTCCTGATTCTAGGCCAACATACGAGAGTTAAGGGATAAAATTAAGGTTATATTTCCATATTTTTTGCCACGTACCAGGCCACACAGGAATCAGTTTTATTGACACGAATATTTCTCGGAAAAGAGGACTGACTAATTGTAATGTGACATGTATTCTTAAAATCTCTTACCGTTCATTTTAAGGCAACATAATCGTCCCAGTAGAAAGCCTTGATAGAGTAATTCTCCAGTTTATTTTGGTTTAAAATCTATGTACGCTTTTCAACTCTCTCTTCGAAAAGCCCATATAACCGCGCGATACTGGGGATGAATTGTAAATTGTATGCCACAAAACAAAAAGAGCCATGGTACCCTGGGGTAATTGTTAAATTTTAGAAACTCGTTTGTTTTCTTTTTTAATCTGTGCGATTTTTATCAATTGTTATATTTTGTTGCTTAATGATATTTCAAATTCAAAAAGATATACCGACTTTCTTGTTCTTCCTATGTTAGGCTCTGTAATTAGAGAACAAACATGTTTCTCTCCCTCCCCTCTCAAGGAATTTTCAAAGAGACTTGCAATCGATCACGTTCTTCTTGGATCTTTACGTCATCGCCGGCATTTCTGTCTTCCCACTTGATGGGTAAAGGTCTACAAATTCTTCTCCCAATGAATTTTCGGAGGTTTCATCCTAAAAACACCTCTAGTTATTGTTTTATTGCCAGAAGAAGAAGAAGTATACGAAAGAAAACATATTGTGTCTTGAAATAACACACTAGGAACAATTTTAAACGTTTGATTCTTGAAGACAACCATGCCCAAGGGAGACTCGAAAGGCAAAGGCAGTCGAGGAAAGCGCGGGCAACAACCTCGCAAAAAAGGTGAGTATGCAACGCTTTGTTTCGTATTTGGTGTCTGTTTCTTATATTGGTTTATAAAGTATTTTCAACTGAAATTGTGAATCGGATCTTAGCTTTGGAAGTGCCCGATCTTTGTCGAGTGCTTTCGTTCTTCACAATCAATGGCGCGCGTTGATCATCATAAATTTGTTTTCGCGCTCGTCTTTATCCACATATCGGCTTGGTTTCTAGACTGGATTCTTTAATCTGTAGCCGTTTGATGTTTGACTTTATTACTTATTGCGTGTTTAGGACGAAGAGGAGACGAGGAAAGCGACGATGAGGATTTGGAAACCCAAAGTGTAGCAAGTTATTCATCAACACCGGGAACCCACAGTGGCGAAGAAGGTAAGAGATCGGAGTTTTTCTTCGTTCAACACGTGACTGCAACGCGACGCGAATTATACCTCGCAAACTGCGCGTATTTATCAACATTGCTGCTTTTTGTTGAAGTTTTATAACTCCAGTTTTATTTCAATAGCTGATGGTTTAGACGAAGGCGGAGAAGAAGACTACGAAGACGACTTTGAACAAGTTTTGGCTGATTACATTGATAGAGCGACACAGAAAAGGTAGCGAAAATCTTTGCACGTTAAGATCAATTCAGATCATATCATTACATTACATTCTATGAAACACTATGATTTATATGATGCGATGTTATAATCTAGGTTTTGTTTTTATTTTTGTTATTTTTTATGTTAACTCTTTGTCGCACGTGGTAATGCACTTACTAGCACCGTTGACGCGTTTCGATTATTCATATTTCTCATTTTTTGCGAGTTTGTGAAAAGAGCTTAAGTGACTTCTTCTTCTTCTCTTAGCGAACAAAAGTTTTCTGTATTAGCTAGCAAATATATTAGAAGTGTAGAAATTCTATTTTGTATCGTATCAGTTTCGTTATGTTGCTTGAGTGTAAGTGAACACGATTCTTGTTGTTTTCCAGGCGTCGAAGTTTATAGCAATTTACATCACGTTTTTGTTCTTAAATGCTTTTTTTAGCGAATTCCGTAATGACATATTTCACCAGAGCCCAATATTCACTGAAATGTAATGTGGACCGTAACGGTGACTTAGCTTACTCAGCATTAATTTCATATGCACTGTTTTGTAAACATATTATCGTTTTGTATAGCAACCTCCTTAGCTCATATTCTAACAGGGCAATTCTTGTACGAGTACAAAGGTTGGGTTGACTATCACTGAATTTCTTCTGTTTCAGTGCGCAAGGGAGGCAATCTGCATTGTTTGCTATCCAGAAGGCTCTGAAATCCAGAATTGTGCATGAATTTCTTTCTGACAGGTTTGTTTTGAATGAAGTTAATATGAATTTGAATTTGAATTCGCGGGGTCAGGCAGCCTGCCAGCTGAGCCTTTTTTTCACTTGCTTGATTTTGGTGTGCTCAAGAAAGACTCTGCATGAATTGAGTAAGATCTTTGTTGAGCATGTGCTGGAATAAACTTGCAATCCCAGGCCTCATAGCTGTGTTCTCAGCTACGACCATTCGTTTATCCACAGGTAACCCAGGCTCAATGTTTGTGTCACATATTGGTTTCATAACATGAGTAAATATGGAGAACATATTGGGCGAAGTTTAGGTCTGGAAATTTGCTAGAAGATGGAAATAAAAATCGATGAAACTTACCATGTGGCTAGTTGTTGTTGTCCTTAATATGCACACAAAGTTTTGGGAAAAATAGTCTCCTTCATCTTTCCTACATAGTATAGTGGCAAGGTAGTAGGCTGACGGCAGCGTCAGGGCTACGATCGACCCCAAATGAGCATGATTTTTTTCGCGAAAATCGAATCAGTGGATTCAGGGTTTAGAGAAATTCATGGTCCACGAGCCTGGCGTGTTTATTCAGTGACTGGATTAGATTTTCGCGAAAAAAATTGTGCTGGTTTGGGGTCGATCGGAGCCTTGATGCTGCTGTCAACCTCCTACCTTGCCACTATACTATGTAGGAAAGATGAAGGAGACTAAATTTCCTGAAACTTTGTGTACATATTAAGGACAACAACAACTCACCACGTGGTGAGTTTCATCAATTTTTATTTCCATTTTCTAGCGAATTTCCAGACCTAAACTTCGTCCCATATGTTCTCTATATTTACTCATGTTATGGAACCCGTACGTGACACAAACAGTGAGCCTGGGTCACCTGTGGTTTATCAATAAACTGATGCCTGCACTCGAAAAACTAGTTTGAGGAGAGAGAACAAGATTGAGTAGGCCATAGGTTGGGGCTTCAGCAACTTTAAATGCTTCATGTGATTCACTTGGAGCCTCCTTTTTCCTCCTCACTTATGGTGATAGTGTGAAGGTCAGAATGAACATTGATACATCGCAAAGCCAATAATAATTATTTAATGACACAATATTAGGAGTTTGAGGGGAGCCTTGTTCCTTTTTATTGATGAAAAAGATAAGAATACTTCCTCTCTATCCTTTCAGGAAAGTAACCATTGTGGATTGCATTGAAAAATGTGTAAAAAGGGGTAAGAAAGAATCTAAAGTTCTGTAAATAATCTTGTTTTTGGAGTTTACTTTAACAGATAGATTTTACTCAACTTTTTAGATTTCCTCACTTATAGTGTGTGTTTTAACTAAGTTAACTTTTTCACTTCTATGGGATATGATAAAGTAATGGCATTCTTACTTCTGCATCTACAGGCAGAATTTTAAATTTAGTGATACTATTCCAGAGCTCAAAATAAATTTGGGAGAGTTGCCACTTGTGTTGAGCGACCAAAGAGTTTTAGATCTCTTCTGACCGGTCTAAATGTCAAAAAAATAACACGATAATAACTTAAATGTACTAGCCAGCTGTACTAATGTGCTTGCCCTCTTGAAATTTAATGGTGTGAAAAATGTATTTTTTTTCTGTTCACTTATTTATGCGTCCGATCAAAATGACTGGTAAGCTGAAAAGTTTTTCTGGACAAATGGTCATCTTAGCCAGATGTATTTTGTTGACTGTCTGTAATTTTGAGCTATGCCACTCAAATGAAACCCTTTGGCATAAATTTTACGCGTACTATTTATTTCTTAGAATTAAACAAAAAGGAAAAATTAAATTTTTGAAAATTTTCCTTAGGTATCTGTGATCAGTAAAAGTGTTGAAGTATGGTTGACGGAAATGTTGTTAATTTATTATTGTTAATTAATAGGTACCAAAGAGGATCGGGTGTTAGCATCCTCTATTGCAGTGCTACTGTGTGTTCAGTTTGGAGCTGGGTCAGAAAGCGAGGATGTGTTTAGATCAATGAAGCCTCATTTGATCACTGTCATTCAAGATCAGACAGCTGGATCTGTTGCTAGAGCTAGTGTAAGAAAGACAATCATATGTTTTGATAAAAATGTGATGGTAAACTTTAAGCCTGGTGAATACCGTCACACAAGAAAGATGTCAGTGACTCAGTGACACAGGCGGCTGGGAAGAACACGTCAATATGAGATAAACTCATTCTTCTCAGAAGCAATTTTTTAAAACTTAGCTGCTTATTACAAATGTCCTCCAGGAGAGAAATAATGACAAACTTATTATTCTTCTTTTTCGGTTTTCTTCTTCTTATTATTATTAATTAGAATGTGTTGTTCTTTGTCATTTTCCTTGCAGCACTTCCAATTAACAATCATTTTCTTTTAGTAAATACCACACTAAAAATAAAATACTAAAAAACAAACCTACGACCATACTTAATCCAGTAAACTGTGCCATGTATTTTGATACATGAGAGTCAGTAACATTTTCATTAATTTTTTAGTGTACCTAATATTTTAAGTAAACATTGTTTCCACCACTTGTTATTCATTTGTTGTTTGGTTTACAGTGTGCTACAGCTCTGGCCCTGTGCTGCTTTATTGCAAGTGAAGATCATGATGTGAGTTTTGAATTTCAGAAGGAATCTTAGGACTAATTCATGATCAAATTAGAGTACAATGGAACTTCTGTTTAATGAGCCTCTAGATAACGAAGTCCTTGGTATAACGATGAATGATATTCGTAGCCCCAGTAATAGTAAACATGTGTAAAAGAACCTCAGTATAAGATTATAACAAAAAATCCTTGTAGCGAACATATTTGGTCGGTCTCTTGCCCCTTCTTTATACCAAGGCTTCACTGTATAGGGTTGTTAGTTTTTCTGAGACAAAAATGATAGTTTCAGAAATGCAACTTATCTTCACTATTGCAGAATTCCTTAAGTCCCTACAGCTGCACCAAGTGTGTCTTGTTCAGTCATAATAACCTTGAGAGCGTCTTTAATGGGTGCCCTGCTGCTGTCCGCCATGTTTTTGCTGTTCCTTCTGATCCCTAGAGCCTTAACTATCATAAGTCGTACCAGTTCCCCGCTTGATTAGAACATGGCCAATATGGTCAGCAATAGCTTGTTGTGATAAACTGGCCAGGGAATCAAAAGGTACATTCCTTTGGGTGATCTGGATCTGGATCAATGGTCCAAAATCACTCAGATCACGGTACATATGAACCGATGAATCCTTTCCCCCGGTCGAGTTGTCAGTTCTTTTTATGGGCTATGACCCGATTAATCTCGGATCACTGATCCTGATCCCGATCATCCCAAAAGAAAGCACCTAAAGTCAGTTAGAAGTTGAAAAATATTTTGAATGACTAATTATGTCAGCTAGTAGTATTTTACCTTAAAGGAATTTAAAAATAATTCCTCTACAACATTGCTTCTAGGAACTCTTTGAGTGCTCAGGTGTCCTAGAGGCAATTTTTGACAACAAGAAGACCGTCAAGCCAGATGAAGTTCCACTTTACAACAGTATTCTGTTGGCCTGGGCCCTTCTCTTGTCTGTCACACCAGAAAATCAAGCTTACCTTCTCATTAACAAGTGAGTAGTAAGAGTATGTAATCATCTTAAGTTTTAACTGGGCTATTCAATTACATATATTTGTGTTTATATCCATCACTTTAATAGCCTGAGAAAACAACAGACATTTGGCGACACTACCACTGTTTTCCCCGCCAGATGATGTCTGAGAAACAAGCGCAGAAATTCCATACTGATGACGCGTTACTACCCAGGTCTGGGTAGTGCTTCTGATTGGTCATACTGTGCGGGAAATTTGATTCAACCAATCAAAGGCACTACCCAGATCTGGGTAATGACGCGTCATCAGTATGGAATTTCAGCGCTCGTTTCTCAGAGATCATTTGGTGGGGAAAGCAGTGGCAGCGTCACCAAATCGCCAAAAGTCAGCTGTTTTCTCAATCTGTTATTTTTATTTTGCAATGGTTTTCCTGCAAAATCATGTGTGAGGAATGAGGGTAGAAATTCCATACTGATGACGTGGATCACTGCCCAGTTCTGGGCAGTGCTTCCAATAGGTTACCTGCAAGGAAATGTTGCTTCAGCCAATCATAAGCACTACCCAGATCTGGATAGTGACGTGTAATCAGCATGGAATTTCTGCACTCATTTCTCAGATGTCATTTCAAGGGGAAACCAGTGCACAGTTTGCAAATTTTATTGATGAGTGGAGTCACTCTGACTTCTGCTTCACAAATTTTGGAGTCATTTTGGAATATTTGGAGTCAAGTATCACAATAAAAAAAGCCATTTTTAGACTTTCCAGCACGTGGTCCTGGCATGTATACGCTATCGTGAGGGATACACTAAGTAGCTGTGGCGGTCCGCTGACCTGGAAAGCTCAAATCCATGATGGCGGTCATCGAGTAAACTTTGATCGCACTTTACGGCCCTCTTCCTGTTTTTGTCGTGCAGTATAATTCTTTAATTTTGATGATTTAATTAAGGTTTACAACGTTTACAATTAACGTAAATTGTGTTTGTTGCGAAAAAGGTAAGGACAAAACTGTGTTAGTTACCGAAAATTTCTGGAGTCGAAGTGGCTCCCTGTTTGTTACCGAAAATTTCTCGAGTTGAAATGACTCCCTCTGTAACCTCTATGGAGTCATCTGAACAATTTTGGCGTAAAATACGCCAAATTTGGCGTATTTGCGAACCCTGAGTGCCGTCGCTAAATGTCTGCTGTTTTCTCAGGCCATAATTTTATTTATTATGATCAGTAGTAACATTATTATGCTGATTTTTCCCCCAAAAAGGCATTTAAGAAGAATGATGTTTCTTCTTCAAACAAGTGACCTCAGTGTGCGAATTGCTGCAGGAGAACTCTTAGCACTTATGTATGAGATGGGGCGCAACGTTCATGAGGACTTTGGTTACAGAGATCGAAATGGTGTTTGTGATCTTATAAGGGAACTTGCCACAGAAGGTAACAAGCACATTGCAAAGAAAGATCTGCGGCAACAGCGGTCAAGCTTTAGAGACATTCTTAAAACTATTGAGGTATGTAATCTTTATTATGCCCCCCCCCCCCCCCAAAGACTTAACTTTATAGAGTCAAAAATAATAATTATTATGAGTTTATAATTATTATACCAGATGATGATGGAAAGGTGATTTATGGAGTTATGAAATATATCATGTACTGTATGTGTTTGTTGAACATGAAAGGCAGTGTTTTCACCTGATATCATTACAGTAAGAAGTGAGTTCTTAAAAACTAAATTAATGTTTTGCTTTTGGAATAAACACTACACTAGCCCTTTCAAGTGTTTGTTATAACTTGTCAAATGAGCTGAGAAAATATCCAACATTTTGGGACACCTTCAGTGGTTTTCCTGTGAAGTGATGTCTGAGAAACAAGCGCAGAAATTCCATACTGGTAACATGTCACTACCCAGCTAAACATTAGCAGGTTGCTAACGCTGTTCTAGTTAACTTTTGTATTGATGTTATTCTATGCCATCTTTTCTGGTCAGGAGGGTGTCGCCCCTGAAGAGGTGGTCAAGTTTGGAGCTGAGTATATGGAGTTAGATAGTTGGGTTCGTCGGAGGCAGTACACTGCACTTAAAGATGCTCTTGGTACAGGGGTAACCCTTCACTTACAGGTAAAGGAATCTTCTAACCTTTCATGATCTCTTTGCTGACTCTCCTGTCAAGTGTAGTTATTGACAATAGCTCTCTATACTTTGCCATCCCTACTTCAAGGGCTTGATAAAAAGAGGGTGTAACCATGCGAGTGAAAATGATCTACACAAGTCTTGATATTATTGTTACTCTTTTTGCCAGGAAAATGACCTGCTTCGTGACATCTTTGACTTAGGACCTCAGCTTAAACCCACAGATGTCCATAAAACATCTCGCTATCAAAGGGTAAGCCTTGATGTTTGGTAATAATGTGATGTGGAAGTTGTGATATTTGGGTTATCATGTGATGCAAAAGTCCGCATGTTTGGCTTATGATATAATGAGAAAGGATAAACTATAGTATTGTCTCGGTCATGCGTATGATTGGTTTTTCCGCGAAAAAGAGTTAAGGGTCTGTTAAATGTTTAAGGTGAAAATTTATTTTATACGTACAGTGGAACAGTCAAACTTTCAAACACAAATTTTATATTCCAAATTATTTCAACCAGTTTCGTCTCCACATGATGACTTGTGTCCAGTTCAAATGTAAAACTTCTGCTATGTTGATTGTAATCCATTTAAGTGCAGCAGAAGTTTGATGATTCAAATTTTGGATGTTTTTTTTTCAGTTTTCATATATACAATAATAGAGTGTGCATGTCATTCAACTCAGTGGAAATTTGATGTAACTTCATACCGTCTGCTTTTCTTGTAATGAAGTGTCAAGAGCAGTTAAACATAATGACTTTCAACTTGAGACAAAAGTCATACTAAATTTGACTGGACGGAATTCTGACATTTGAACTGTACTTCGGAAACCATATTTAGATAATGGATTGTTACACTGGATATTTACAAAATTAATTACTGATTCTTTGCAATGGCTTTATCTACAGCAACTTTACAACAATGCAGTATCCAAAGCCAGGACGCTGGTTCGCGGAAAGAACAGGGACAAGAGAAATGCTTTTATGTACTGAATATTAAATTAATTGATAATAATAAGATAATGGACTGTAAACAGTCCCCTGCTTTTCCGTAAGGTCATTGGGGTTTTATATTGAGGGCTTCCTTTATGGGTTAACTTCTTGATTTCAATGGTAGTGCTTGATCCCGATGATCTTACAGAAAAATAGGGGACTATAAGCAGTCTAATAAGATAAATGCAATGGTATGTACCTTGTTCTGTAAATAATATGTCAATGGATTTGCACCATTATAGCATGAAGAAAGTAGTTTATGTGTGGATTGGGAGGGGGGGGGGGGGCAGTTGAGTCGTCAAAATAATTTTTCGTGATGGGTGACAAATAGCCTTGTTTTAGTGCCTCCAAAATAAACAATTTACTTACATGTGCAACATTTTTTCCTAGCTTGGTAAGTTGAATACCAAGGGTGTCTAGCAACAGGTGTAAGTCTCTGTAAATGTTTCCCATATGGTGTAATGTAATTAGTTATTTTCAGGGACCAGGTGCTGAATTATCCCGTGGCGACTCCAATTAGGGCTTTAAATTTCATAGTTCCAAACTTAAAGCGATAAAAAAATCTGTACGAATCCTGTGTAGAGGAAAATTTAGGTGGTCATAGCTCGCTGACAGTTGCAAGTGAAGATAAGCAATGCGTGCAAGGGAGGAGAAGATGCATGATGAGAGAGGTGGCTTTTTTTTCGTGCGCTTTTTCCTCCCTTGTGGCTAGCACTGCTTTTTAAGCCTGCAAATACATCAGTCTCTCCTTGCTCCTCACGACTAGGAACTAGGAGAGACGGATGTATTCTCAGGCTACTCACTCCTTTGTTTATGTAAAATTTCCACTTTGTTTAGGACATCCTACTTTTCCTTCCTTTTCCCGCTAATTCACTAGTTTTGTTTACTTATTCGCCATATTTTTCATTTTGTCTTACAAAGGAAATTTAATAATTTATTATAATTTATTTTTTTGTGCACTATTTATGTGCAATCTAATGAAAAATGTTATTGCAATGTATAATTTAAAGTTACAAGAACCCAGAGTAGCCATTCAAATTTTATTTCTTAATGGTATTACAAAATAATTGTGGAAAGCCAGCTGGTCTAGGCCTATGTTAGAATACTCCGTTGGTAAAACGAACTGTTGTTCTGTGTCGTATATTGTAAATACTGGAATAAAGATAATCACAAATGTGTTGAACTCTTTAACAGTTCACGTGTCCAGTTTCTTCACCCTCGGCTTGTCACTTCCGTATGTTGTAGTTAATTTTTTATCTCAGGTAATTTTTGTTTTTCTTTTGTTTTTGAGTATGGTAAGGTATGCTAATGAAGATGAAACAAAAGAAAAATAAAAATTACCTGAGATAAAAAAACAACTACAATATATATTTGTGCCGAACGTTAAAATCCCACACGGTTCGCTGACTGGTTAGCTATGTGGTCAAATAAAATTATAACTACAGCCAACTCTCTCAAACACCGTCACCTTGGGAAAGAGAGTCAAATATAGGAAGTAAAGAAAGGCAGGGACCAACTCCGGGTGCCTGTCTCGTAGAGGTGTCCTTTAAGATAGGGTCGACTGTGCAAAGTGTCCTGAGTCATTTTTTCTTATAAAAATGATGTGGAATTCTACAAGAAAGATTATACCAAATGACTCACTGTCAAAAGGAAAACAAAGCAGGATCGGTTTTTGGTCATTTTTTGACATCACAGGAGCTCAGGGTTCTCAAGTTGCTAGCTTTCTTCATTCTGGCCATCGAAAGCCAAAGGAGCGGGGCGTAAGGGGGGTACGAATACCGCAAAACCGCACAGAAATACGTATAAATACCGCACAGAATAACATAAGAAACCCGCAGACCGCGTTGAAATTACCCGAAAATTTCTAATTACCGCAAACCGCTTGGTTTTGTAAAACCGCAATACCGCAACTTAAAATAAAAATCACCGCAAAACCGCACCAAAAATCGAGCAAAACCGCATCACCGCAAACCCTTACACCCCCCTCCCAAAGACACACTTGTAGTTTAATAAGGTATAATATAAGAATAGTTTTAAATAAAACTGGACCATTATATATTTCAGGGTTTTCTTTAATTCCAAGGTGTTTATAGGGTGTGAACGTTATTTTACAAAAAATCGAGACATACCTCCTTGAAAACGAAAGGTAGGGACAAAGATACACTTCGAGAGGGAGCTGAGAGTGTAGCGTTCGTCTAGGATCGAGAGTGTTATGTCGAAGGTCGAGGGTAAAATCTCGGAGCTCGAGGGTTCAAAGACGTCGTTTACAGCATTTACTGTTTATATTTTGTATTACTTACTTATTTTTAAAAATATTTTTTCCCTCGACCCTCGTCCAGGGTTCAGGAAGCCCCAGGGATTTTTTTGGTTTTTAGTTTTACTCCCATTCGATCATCCCCGTCACTTAAATCCAGAGTACCCCCCGCCCCGCTGGGGGTTCGCCATTATGTAGAATTCTAGGAAAGAATCAAGAGTCAAGCTGTCGCTTGCTAAGAAGAAATCGGCAAAGCTGAATATTTCCCACGAGAATAAGACTGTTTTGAAATAAGTTTAGCCTTTTCGCGTGGTTTAGCGTAAACCCTTTTCCCCACCCACATCATTCTTCATTCCCCTTCTCAGTAATTCGTCTGTTATCTGATGTTGCTTTTTGTGATATTCTTAAAGCTCTCTAGGATATCATAGATTACTAAACATACTTTTTCACAAAGCTTTGTGATACTTAACGAGAGCAATTAAATTGTTCCACTCGATTTCACTCCGAAAGTTCCAAAGGACTGGAGAACAAAGAGTGAAATTAGTTGACAAAGTGCCCGGAAAGCGTGACATGTCGCAGGGGCCGAACTAATTACATGATAAGCCCCATAAAATTCGCCATCATCTCCGTCCGTTGTTTTTCACGCAATTTAGAACCGTTAGCTAATTTCAAGTGATTAAATAAATTTCGGCTTAAACAAAAAGATTCGTATCAAAAAGCCTCTGACAGTGCACCCCGCGCCGTTGTAACTTTGCGCTGTATAACCCAGTGTCAATCATAAATTATGCAAAGCTCGATTGATTTACCTTGGAGACGAGTTTATGTCACAGATCCGTGAAAGTTTTTTTGGCAAATTGGCAAACATAACTGATGTAGCGGTCTCTGTCTGTATTCGATTTCTTCGAAAATGTTGTAGGAGAAGGAAAACAATCGCGGTTTGTTGCTGTGATGATGATTTCCTACGACAAGCGGCGACGAGACACGAAGTTAAAATAATCGGATAAAAATACTCTGGCAGTAAAATGGCGGCAGCGCGCGAAAGAACCGAGGTAATAGTCACTTTGTCGATTATGTAGTTCGTTTATGAACTTATGTTTTAGAGATGCGTTTTGATAAATCCGAAGGTTATTATGATCATTTTTACTTTGCAAGTATTTGGTATTGCCGTGGCTAAAGTCATTAATACTGACCTGAAATAATAGCTTATTTAAGCTTGCTGCCATGCTAGCGGACCCAAATATCGAATTGTTTTTAAAACAATCCGCAGTCATTGAACATATATGTTCGAATTACTGTATCCAAAAAAAAATTTCTTTTATTTTTCTATGTGCAATTGCTTTAGGTGTCGTGTTCATGAAGAATAAGCTTATATATGTCAGTAAAATTAACACATCCAAGAACGCATGAAATGGATAACGTTCATTTTGGAAAGGCAGCCTCTGCGCCGATAAAACTAATTTAAACAAAATCAAAAGGAATCAGAAATTGCATACATTTACGTCTGATTTTTGCCATTTACGGCTTTTATCTCAGTTAAGAGATTAATTTTATCTTTGTTATGTTTTGAAAATACCTTGGTCAACAGACGCCATTATGAATGTGTAAAAAGTATTCGGGCTTGTGACCTCTGTCGTAAGTGGTAATGCAATCAATTTATTCAATCAAAGTCCCATGAAAAATTGTGATAAAAAGAGATGCATATTATTTTTGCCTGTTCAGTCGAGTTCTGCTGGTGTGGGGCAGGGAGAAGGCGGGGAATGGGGTGGGTGGTTGTGCTGGATTTAGAAGTGGGGTTATGGCTGAGGTCTCGTTCAGGACAAAGGACAAAATGTACGCTCTGTTGTTGCTTTACAGAAATTTCACGGCTGTCATTAAGAGCCAGGGGGCCAGGGATTTCCCCCCGTTACTATGAGCGTGGTCCCTGGCTACCTTCATAGGAGAGTGGAAGCAAAATAGAACCAAAATAAGTCTGTAGCTGTTTGATTCCTCACCTACTTGTTGTATTTACCCAGCAAATTAAAATCTTAGTGATAGCCATGAAATTTTATCCCTGACAGGGTTCTGTAGGGGTGATGGGACTTTGACCCTGTAGAGAGTCATATAAAATCATAAACCCTGTTGAGGTTTAGGGTCAGAGAGGAGGGGTCTGGGGACAACTTCTATATATAAAAGTGATGGGTAGCCCATCAGAACTTATAATTAAACCCCTAAAGGAGACCAATTTGCTAACTAAAATCCTGCCTCTTCATCCTCCTTAAGGGTGCTGTAAACAGTGTCTGTAATTAGAATATTGCTTTTATTATTGTTATTATTATTGTTGTTGTTGTTGTTATGAGAGAAGGGGTAAGAGAAGTACAAGCCATCAGGAACTGCCTCTGATTCACTCTTGTAAATCAGTTATATTTTTTTATCTTCAGTCATTAACAAGAGACTCGCCTGAAAGCGTTTTAATTTCCAAGCATCGGGACATCTTTGACCATCTCCCTCCTCTAAGTGCTCCACAGGTAATTACAAGTTATTTATTTAAAGTTCACAAATTTGCAATATGTGAACTTCATTTCTGGACATCTTGTGAGCCCTCTCTAGCCCTCAAGGTGAAAAGTGTTCTTTTTATTAATTTGGACCATTCCTCATGGATGTAAACCATAGGAGGATGTCTTCTTTACATTTACATTGCGCAGTTTAAGAGAATGTTCAGTAATGTTAGAGCTTAGCCAGTTATTTCGCTGTATTAAAGGCCATGTTGAGTAGTCTTAACTCTGACTGGTCTTTCGTGAATTAACTCAATCCTGTGGCCAGTATGATGCTTGTACTGCAGACCAATCTTTTACAAGTTTAGCTCTGTCACCACTTCACCACATAAATGTTCAAATGATTTTACTTGCAGCCTGCGTATAGTGATAGACCAAAGATTGTTGAGTATGGAGCTTATACACAAGCCTCGCCAACGAAGGAAAAAGGCCACTATCGGCATACAAGGTAATGGCTATACTTTTGACATAGTTTTTATCTTCAAAGTAATTTAATTAGTGATAATAAATTTCTTAAACTGAATTTTTGTGAGCCATGGCTGGCTAACTTAGACTTACTCAAGCAGGGATCAATTTAATAAAACTTTTGCAAGTGTAATTTACAAGTGAAGCCATTTTTCTCAGACTCCATAACAATGGCTACCCTTGTAAATAACACTTTAAAAGTGTTATTACCGGTAAATTGAACCCTGATTGCACCTGTGTACTACCTAGCTCTTAGCTCTTTTAGCTCCTAGCTCTTTCATTAGGTTTAGTTACACCTAGTTTTGACAAAGGGACTATCAGGGCTTAGGTGCACAAATTTTAATTTTGAGCCTATTGGGTGTGGCCACTCCCCTTCCCACTTGACCGAGTTCTGAGTGTGGTACTTGACCGTGTTGCAGAAACTGGGTTAAAATCTTTGTTTGACCCTCCCTCCCTGGATCCATTCCTCAGCATGTTACTTGGCTATGCTACAGAATCTGGGTTAAAATCTGGGTGTAGACTCCCCTGCCCCTATAGATCCAAACTTATAAGCATATTACTTGGTCCTGGTACAGAAACTGAGGTAAAACCTGGGCATGTGTCCAAAGCCCCAACCCTTACAGCCTTCCTCTATCTACCCCCCAGCATGGTGCTCGGCCATGCTACAGAAGCTGGGTTAAAATTTGGGTGTGTGCCCCTAGATCCACTCGTGAGTCTTGTACTTGGCTCTGGAACCGAAACTGAGGTAAAACCCTGGGCATGATTCCAAAGCCCCCCTGCTCCACATCCACCCTTTAGCATGGTGTTCAACTGTGCCACAAAGAGTGGATTGAAATATGGGTGTGGGCCGCGTGCCCCTTAGATCGACTCATAAACCTGGTGCTTGGCTCTGGTACAGAAACTAAGGTAAAACCTGGGCATGAGCCAAAAGTCCCCCTCCCTCCATCCGCCCCTTAGCATGGTTCTTGACCATGCTACAGAAGCTGGGTTAAGATCTGGGTGTGAGCTCCCCAGCCCCTAGATCCACTCATAAGCCTGGAACTTGGCCCAGACTATGCTGCAAAGAGGGGATTAAAATATGGGTGTGGGCCCCCCTGCCCCTTGATCCACTTATAAGTATGATTCGTGGTCATGATTTATAAAGTGGAAAAACCGTGGTTGTGATCCTCCCGTGGATATTCCGGAATGTTAATTCAGAGGTGATAGGCAAGCTCAATTAGTGGTGGTGATATTATCTTTTTTGCAGTGATGCAGTGGCTAATAATTACACTCCATCAGCTCAGAGTTTGACAACAAAATTGATTTATAAGCGGCCAATCAAGGGATCTCATTCTGGTAATATTATAGCTGGTGATAGGCCATGTAGATTTTTACTACATTTAAATATTTATTTGCTTGTGACAAGAGGACCTTGCAATCCTAATCTCCTGATTAATATTATGCATGCTTAGCATGTATGTAGCAGTATTTGTAATCTGCTTTACAGTGTCCCCGATAAGTGCACCACTTGTGGTGTGCTAGAAAGTTCTGACATTTTAATGAAGTTATTGATTCATTGTTTGGACTTCCACTAAGAATGAATGGAATACACAAAATGCAATTATATCATCACATGCATTTGTACCTTTTATCACTTGTAATCTGATCATGCGTGTTTTGTCCTTCTATCCTGTGAAACTTGCACAAAGCACCAGTGTTGAAGCAAGAGCATTTTGACCTTCAATCAGAAGTCCAATGTTGAAAATTCATATAAAATCCAAATTTCATTAATTGTAAAATCCCCTAAAAAACAATAGCACCAAATAAAAGGTCTACCAGCAAGGTTTCATTTGAATGGTAACATCATAGGATTTTTCCACTGATAAAAAAGTAGGATTGACAACTGCCCTGGTCATTTCTAATCAATATTTTTTTTGTCTGTTTAATTATTACTTGCAGCCACTAAGAGGCCAAGTCCTAAGAAGCGACACAGTCCTCCTGGAAATGTCATTGAAGAGAAACTCCAACTGCTTTATGGTGGAAAAACCCAAACTCCGGCATCTGGACAATTTTCGTCACTGTCTAAAGGGAACTGGGGACACTTTGTTACCCATGGAGTGCCTAAGGGGAGTCTTAATAAGGGGCACACAAGTCCTCCAGTGTCAGGCCAACCGTCAACTTTGTCGCACCAGGAATATGATAACTCTGAAGGAGACAGAATAATTGATGTAAATACAAGTCCTTTATCAAGTTCCAAACCACCCAAAGTAAGAAGAGCTTATTCTGCAGGGCAAAAAGCAACTAGACGTTCACCGAGTCCTTCATCCAGTAGCATACACCAAAATGAGGAGAGGTCACCATTATCAAATTCGCCAGCCTCAAAAAAGGCAAAAATTGCCTGGGACTCAACTGATCAAGGCAAATCAAAGGAGCAGTCTAGAGAGGAAAACACCAGTGTTGATCCAGAATTGATTTCAAATGGTCATACGGACTCCCATATCCATGAACTTACTGAGAGTAATACCCAGTCAAACTCTCCACAGAACATTTCATCCATGTCATCATTCAGAGAGTATGATGAAGAAACCCTGTCTGTTTTGAATATAAGTTTTCCTCCATCTACCACTCCTACCCTTGGACTCTCTCGTGCTGTATCACCACCTGAAACACAGCGACAACGGTACAGTAGTCTTGTGGAAAATGCAATTCTTACTAGCATGGTGGCACCGTTGAGCAAGGAGTGGAAGAAGAAAACCCATGAATTTCTCCCCAAAACTTTGCGATATGATTTTAAAGAAACCCTGGATGAGCTTGATAAGGTATGTTACTCTGTTACTGTAAAGAGTGTTTTCACATGATCCTACGTCCACCATATTAGCTGTTCCAAAACAATGAAATGGTGACCATCTTGTTGTTCAAAACCAGTCTGTGGAAGTTTAATTTTTTGTTTATGTATTAAAATATTTCTTTTGTTTTAATAAATTTGCATAGCCACTGGCCATGTGAGTGAAAGCACCCTAAACATACGTGTCATCAGTTTACTGTATGTTTGTCAAAATCCAGAATGAAACTGACATGCAAAAATGTTTTTGTGGATATATGTTACATTTTAATTTCAGGAAATGGAGGCAGAATACACACGTAGTGTGAAGCAAAGTATTCTGGATTATGTGCTACTCGATCCTGCAGAACAAAGGCGACTTGGTCTTGATATGCCACAGCCAGTGAGTATAATGCATGGTTCAATTTGATCTGTTACCATGCTTCCGCCGGATATAGCCCCGAATTTGCATTTTTTTTCCTTTCCTGGTGGTATCTTCCCCACCCTCAGGCACGCAGGAGACAATTCCCCACCCCGAACTCCTTATTGACCTCATATACGATTTGTTTGGGGTACATCTTTTTGAGAGCAATAGTGATTTCTGTACTATAGCAAAACGAGACGTTTTCAGAAATTTTATAAACATTTTCTAGAGTTAACGGAGAGAAGGATAAAACATGTATGTAGTTAATACATGAACAATACATTTGAAAACGAAAAGGAATAAAAAAACTCTTAAGCGTCTCCTTGATAGAACGCTTCATAAGAAAACTGGACTGAATCTCTGTTCATTTATATTAAAAGCCTTGTATTCGTTTTCATATACAGTCTATTTAAGTTGTCTTACTATTAAACTAGGCTTTCTTTTGCAAAAAAAAAACCCATTGAGTATGCATCATACCGTCGTTCGTTTGAAATTTTAAAACACACCTTTTAACAAATACAGACTTTAATTTTGATAGGTTATTCCTCTCCAATCATTCTCCCACAAATTCCGGCATTTCCCCTTGAAAAGATGTAGTCTTGAGTTCCACAGCTTCGTGTAAACCACGCGAGAAATAACACGAACTTCGTAAAATCTATTTTTGGTTTGCCCCACCCCCCTATCCCCGGGACAGGACCGCTTCAAACAATTCCCCAGCCCCGGCTCAAATGGCTTGACATTAACGTATAATTAATTACAGACAGGCGTCATTTTTAATGCGTTTCGTGGCGAACGTGAAGCGCGGGAAAATCGTGGAGACTCATTCCCGTTCGGTGAGAGAGGCGTCCGTCTTTGGGATCACGCAAACCTTGCGCTTCGTGCTCACGCGGAGACTCATACGTGAAGACAGAAAATAACGCTTTTTTGGCCACTGAAATGACTGCATCGTTCGTTAAAAAAGTATTTCTTTCAATTACCGATGTTTTTGTTTATCTTTGCAGGTACTTTATTCCGCAGGAAGAGAGCGGTTCCCATGGCATACTTCAGTTATAAGCTGCAGAGAGTTCCTTGAAAAAAATCTTTTTGTAACACACGTTGTCCTGCGTGATCTGTTGTACCTGTGGGAATCAGAGTAAGTTTATTATTTCCTGTTACAGGAGTCAGAAACGCCGTTTACCTTTTCTTTGAAAGCTCATTCTTTAGCGTTTTTTTAATGAGAAAAAGAAAATAAAGTCTGCATCACAGCAGAAAAATGAAAGGTACAGTTTTTATAAGTTTTATGACATTTCACAAGACAACTGACATCTTTGACCTTCCCTTTTCTCTGCGTCAAACGTCATTTTGTTTTGTCTGTTTTCGCTCTAAACTTAAAATTTAGAAAGGAAAAATCTGTTATGGATATGTTAAAAAGGTACGACCATGTGAGAAACAAAGATTGTCCTCGCTTGGCTTGTTTGGTTTCCCATTTCGGTTAATGTGACGCTGTGAAGGAAATTTGCTCTGTCGTTTCATAAGTTATGCCAGCGTACATTTGCTTGCGAATAAGACGAAATTTGAAAGAAAGATTTCTCCAGTGAAGTCTGTGATAGAAACGAAGAAACGAAGCAAAAAAGGACGCAAATGCCTAAAGCATTTTTTAGCAGCAACATTTCGCTAAATGACTTCTAATTTTTGTTTATTATTTTTTTTAGATTTTCGGAACTAAGGTTAATAGACATTCCCAGTCTAAAAGACTCTCTTCCTCTGACGATTGTTGACCTCAAGAAAAATGCTCACAAAGCAACCCAGCAGGGCGTTAAGAGGCTTGTGGAGACGTGGATCCCAACATGCGTTAAAGTTATAAGTGACAGAAGAGATGCCATTGAGGAATGCATGCCAGAGGATGAGGTAGGTATAATGTGGGAAAAAAGACGGGGTGGGAGTGCCGGGGGCGCGGGGAGGGGTACGGTAGGTAGGAGGGTTGGACCCCCAGTTTCGTCCTCCCTTAAATACTGTGAGACCTGCATAGTCAACCCTCTCTTAACTGACGTCTTGAGGTTTTGCGTGACTCACTGGGTCGGTGTTGTTTCGAATTGCACTGTGGGACTGTTTTTTTGGACGTTATCGCTTTCTCTACTGGCTATTTCGAAGCTGCTTCGTCAACTTTCAAAATTCGTCCTCGTCAGCAGTCCCACAGTGCAACTGGACATAAAGGGCGCTTTCCATTTACCCAGAAATTCCGGAAATTCCGTTTGGGATGTTAATGGAACACACGTTTTCAAGGCGTTCCACTGGAAAGTTGCCGGGAATAAGTGGAATTTTGAAAAGGTAGTCCTGTTTTGCCGTTGGAAACTTTCCGGTGGAAATGCATGTTCCATTTACGAGTTTTCAGTTCCAGGCTATTCAGGGCTAAGTCTGTCCTGCCATCTTGAATTTTGGTGACGAGAGCGTAAACGAATGGAACTCGTGTCAAATGGAACACGTTCTTCACTCGACGGACCTTTCCATGGAAGCTTCCGAAAGTTTTTGGTAAATGGAAAACGCCCAAAATCGACCCAATGAACGCCACGGACATGTGAGTCTTCATCCAAGCAAGTGAAAGATAGATTTCCAGAGAAGTCAAGTTACTAATTTTTGTGCATGTATGTTGTAACTGACCCGTTGTTCATTTTCACAGGAATCCAGAGTTGGCAAAATGGATCATTTCTTTGCTTCGGTAGCCTCACTAATGTCCAGAAGTGTCCGAAGTGCTGTGTATAACTCTATCACAGACCTTGTGCAATTTTTGGGGATGTACAAACTCGGGAACGATTTCACTGGGCCTTTTGAGAGGAGCCTTCCCGTACTGCCGCAGCCAATTGTACTCACAGTGGTAAGAATCAGTCTTTCGATAGCCAGCAAGCAACTTCTTCTAGAAAAGCGAAGGCGAAGGCGTCGGCTCACGCGCGAACGGCAAACGAAGCGAGTTGCGAGGGCGGGATCTTTCGCGGCTGCTCACTCACACGTGACATTTTACGCTTGAGATTTCGAAATGGAGAGTATAAAACCTACCTCAGGGTAAGCTTAGTTGGCAGAGTAATTTCTGATTAATTTTTTTTTGCTGCTAGGTCCCTGATGTGGAAGAAATAACTGTTGGTTTTGAGCCAGATTTCCAAGATGTGGTTGAAACAATTCATGAGATTATTGATCACATGGTGAAAAGTGTACAAGGCCTGGAGTGTGTTGAGCATCAGTTATTTTACGAGGATGAAGGAATGAAGAAGAGATACATCAGCAGTGTGCAACTCGATGAAGAAAGAGTTCAGTGGGCAAGGGAAAGAGTTGCTGAGGTGGTGGACAAGAACAGTGCTGGACCTCTCAAGTAAGACTGTACTCTACTAGCCTGTAGACTACGAGTAGTCCCCCATTTTTCCTTAGGGATAGTAGAGCGAGCGAAACGCGAACACGCGTGAAAATCACCCCACGCGAGAAAAGGCGACACGCGGCGGGGAGAGAGAAAAATTGTCTGTAGTCCCTCATCTTTCTCTCTCCCCGCCGCGTGTCGCCTTTTCTCGCGTTTCGCTCGCTCTACTATCCCTGAGGAAAAATGGGGGACTACTCGTAGTCTACTAGACTGCGAATACAGCATTCTCTCCTCTCTCCTCGCTGCTAGGGTCGTTTCACGAAACGTCCCTTACGGTGATGTTACAAGAGAAAATTCGCAACGAAGATTTTTAGCGCAACACAGCGTTGCAACATTGTTTCAACATTGTTTCGAACGGCTACAACATTGTTCCAACATTGCAACTCTGTGTTGCGCTAAAAATCTTCGTTGCGAATCGTCCCGTGTAACATCGCCTTTACGGCGAGGAGAGACGCTCCGCAGACACTCTACAGGCAGCTTAGTATTGTTAAGAGTTTCTTTGACGATTGCTTTCAACTTTTTACGTGGACTAGTCGGTAAAAAACCGTCAACATCGCTAGAAAGAGCGTCTTTCAATCAGTTCATTTGCCAAGTTTTAGAGTGATTTATTGAAAACTTACAAACATATTTTTCCGCAAAGTCGCGATATCTTCTTCCATATGAACTGAGAGCGCTCTGTCCATTCGATAAGAACTCCACCCCCGCCCATTTATGGCCAAAACCCTCAATAGGAACTGTTCCTCGGCAATTTTAAGTGTGCTTTTGTTTCTCATCGAAGATTTCGATCAGTCTACGAACCACTTCATTACCTGCTGACGAGAGAGTCCGATGCGAAGACGATGAGATTCACTGCGGCCGACAGACATCTACTGGAATATGGACGAGAATTGCAAAACGTCTATAACCTCTCAAACATGGCTGCCTCAATGGATATGTTCATTCCTATGGAGTTATTTGTACTGGATTGCACCAGGATGAAAGAAGTATGTAATAAGAATTAGATCATTTAACCTTATAAGCTTGTAAACGCGCGTGAAGCAGAAGGTATATTTGTCTGACAAAACAGTTCATTCTTATCTAAGGGCTTGTTTACATGAAGGTGGAGGACCCCAGGAAGATGAGGTTACCCGCTTAGGTGGGGTAAAAAAAATAACCCGCGTTTACATGCAGTCTTACAACCCAGCCATCTTGGGGTGCAAGTTCATAAGATTACTGAATGGTCATTAAGCGCGTAAACAAACAAAAAAATTTCTAGCAAACGACGTGTTTTGCAGATTATTGCTCTTCTACTCTCACTTGTTGCTCTCGCTGTAACCTTCAGTGCTGTGACCGTCTCTATTGTCACCTTTAAGAGGGCTCGAAGTTAACTTTTTAGTGCACTTGCAAAGTTTTGCTAGTATGATTTTTTTCCACTGGCAAACTGGTGAGATCACTAACAAATTCTTTCCCTTTGTTTGGGAGACACGGATGATTCAAACTCGCAAACGTTTGCTGGTGGTGGATGTTTTTCTCTCTCGCAGATTATCAAAATCACTTGCATTTTGCGAGTTTGCGAGCGTTAACTTTAATGATGCAAAGCAACCGCCAAAAGTGAATTTTGCGCGAATTCAGTTCAGTTCGGTTTATTGTTTTGCCATAAAGATATACAAATCAAGAAGTTCTAAATGTTTCAAAGCTAATGGCGAGGAAGTTCAAGGGACCCCCCCCCCCCCCCCCCCCCCGAGCTTACAAGGAATTGGCTCCCTTAGTATTTGATGTATCACGAATCCGACCCCGGCTAGGTGGGTTACCCCACCTTGAAACGTTTACATCGCAGAATTTCACCCCACCAATCACATAATCGTGATCAAATTAAAATGAGAGATTATATGGACAGGCGGGTTACCTCACCAAAGCGGGTTACCTCACCTACCTGGGGTCCCCGACCTCCCTGTAAACAGGCGCAAACCAGTAGCACGGATGGCGCAGTTTTCTCACCTGTGTCTCGAGTTATTTTTTGTTAAAATCTTTTTTCAGTACCTTGTATTACGCGCCCGTGATTTGGCAAGTTTGATGACATCCAAGCTGATCAAGAAGAGTTTTGAGTTCAACCGCTCCATCTGTCAGCAGTATGATTACATTGTTAATCGCATAACATCATCGGCGAAGACCACTGAGGAACTTGTGGATCTGGAAAAGTACATCGACAACTTGAGATCTGGACCACTAGTACATCTGAGGGTATGTTATAGAACTGTTCCTACTTATTTTTATTTCATAGGGAGCTTAAGCAAAGACGACGAAGACACAAGAACGTCAAAAATAGCAGAAGGTTAAAATTAGCAAAGCAACAGCTCCGCACGTGCATCACGCTTTTTCGTGCATTTCTTTACCCTCGTTGCACGACTGCGAGGTGAAACGGCCTAATTTCACGTTTTTTGGAGCACGTTTACACAAGACAAAGATTCTCAAATTTCTTTTTAAGTTTAGATACTGTCCGTTAGAATTCATCTTCAGAAAGATTCACCAACATTTGACCAAGTTGAACGACGGGGAGTAAGAGCGATAAATTTTGAAACAGCGTTAATTTGCCACCTGCGAAGTCCACCAGCGTCGTCGTGTTTGCTTTAGCTCCCAGTAGCCGTCATTACACGACTACGACGTTATTTCTCCTAACTTGGCGTTTTATGAAGAAGGTAAACACAAGAGGATGACTAGTCTTTTTTTTTAACTAGGGTAAGGACGTTTAGAATTGAACTCCAGGTAAATTAACTAGGTCTACATTTGACGAATTGAACGAAATGGAGTATAATGGCAATGAAGTTTGAAGGAGCGCGAATTCACTTTTAAAATGACGTTTCCGCTAGCGTCGCCGTCGTGGCTAGCTTTCGGCTCCCTAAATGCGAGCGACGTGGTAGTGGTTTCGTAAGCTGCCTATTTATGCAGTCTATGAGTAGCAGTTGTAAGAGTTGTTATGTTTCTTTGTCTTTAATCTTTTAGACCGAGCTGGAGGATGCTGCAGACCTGGTTTTATTTCTGATGGATCACACTTTCCTGGCTGATGATCACCTGGCGTTAAACGAAACAACATTTACCTGGCCTGATCGCATTATGCCAATTATTAAAATGAGGTATATATATATATATTTACAACCTGTTTTAGCAAATTGTGTTTCTTTGCCATTCTTGGTGTGCAACCACGTGGCTTGGCGACCATGTTGGTGGTCAATACAATAAAAATTATTTCTACAAATTGTTAGAAAAATGCCGCAAAGTCGATAAGTTAGGTACTTCAATTTAAAAGTCACGCTATTTTCAGAAGAGTAGGACACTACTATGATTAAATGTTCGTGTGTTTGTTCCATCCAGTGAAACTCGCGTTACGCGAGAGCACGATACTGCCATGAACAAGCTGTTTGATTGGCTGGCGAGGTTTGAAATGCAGCTGAATGAAACTCTCGTCAGTGTGAAAGAATTTCACACCAAAGACAGAATGTCAGAGGCAAAGACGTATTTAGCACAGCTAGATGACCTCAAAGATAAAGTCCAAGGATTTCTGGAGGAGGTACTAACTATATCTTAACCAAGTCTTCACAATCGACCCGTGTCCGAAACCAGCACTTTTTTTTGCAATTTTCTCGTCTGTATCGCTATATTACCAAAGGAACTTTGCGTAAAAAACCCTGATCAGTTTAGGTTTGTGGGAAACTTACCACCTACCCCTCCCTTTAAGTCAACATTTTGCCCTAATAAAGTGAAAAGTAAGTGTTAATGTTGACTTAGGGGAGGGGTAGGCGGGCAGTTTCCCAGAAACCTTAACCTATCCAAAACGCTTTCAAATTACTTGCTATTTTGTGTCATCATTGCCACAGTCTTCTCTTGGTTCGATGAGGGACTCGTGACGTCAGGGTATCACCCACCTTGCAATAGACTGTGGGTAATCTCTTTTCTTGGAGAAAATAACGAAGAGTAAATTGGCTCTTGTAAAGCTTGTAAAGCAAGGAACATTTCTTGGGTTTCGTAAGGGATAATTTTTAACAGGTGATGTGATCGGCACCGTCGTTGTCTTTACAACAAATTATATCGTTTTTCGAAGCTCACAGAAGTCACTTTCCAAACTTCATTTCGTTAGGGCTTCTTATCTACAAAGTCTGCTTTCTCGGCAAACGCATTTCTGTCCTTTTGTTACAGAGAAAGAAAATTAACAAAGAAGAAGACTTGCTTGGTTGTGAAGTGCGCAGTGCATTTCCTCAAATCCAAGACATTATCGAAGCGAAGGAGCCATTTGACAAGTTGTGGCGAGCATTGGTGACTTTCCACGACAAGCAGGAAAGGTGGCTGGCTGGGCCTATCCTGAAGCTTAATGCAGAAGAGATTGAAGAAGAGGTATTTTAAAAGTATTTTATGGTTCATGTTCTTGTATTTCCAGTAACCACGTGTTTATTATGGTCCAGTTCTGTCCTCTGTCTCTTGCTACGCTCTTTGGAGATTGAGTCCCGGAAAAAATTGATTTGCGCATGCTCAAGAAGAATAAATCACTGGAAACTCCTTAGCTTTTCGTGTGCGTTTCCTCGTCCTTTCGAAAACTGGCGTGAAATAACACAGCGAAATTGATGAAAAAGTGAATCAACAGAGACACGATCGTATTCGGGAAACCTTTTCCTTCCATTTCTTTTAAGAGGCTTCCTACGATTAAAAAATCTCAGGTCAACTCAGATCTGTTGGCCCTAAAAATGGGGCCGTTCCGGTGAGGAAAATACAGTCCTATTTTTGAGTCCAATTTGGCTCCCTTAAATCAGGGTCAATGCAGTACAATTACTTGTAGCTGATTTGGTCCCAAGGGCTGAAATGGGCCCCAGGGTGGGCTGGAATAGCCTTTTGATTGAGCTGTTTTGGCCTAAATTGTGCTCAAATGGCTCCAGAAAGGGTTGAATCAGACTTTGGCCCGCAGGGCTGAATTGACACTTTAAGGGTTGAAACAGAGTTTATTTCAACAGGTTTCGGAGCTATGGAGGATAAGTTACAAGCTAACCAAAGAGTTTGCTCACCCCGAGTTCCGCGGTCCACTCAGAGTGGCGTCCACCACTAAAGCCAGACTGGAGAACTTCAAGATCAATATGCCTCTTATCAATGCCTTGTGTACACCTGGGATTAAGGACAGACACTGGGAAGCAATGAGCGTAAAGGTACAATATAGCCTGTCAAGCAGACATTGAGATAGTCGACATAACTATTTTTATGGAGCGTTTTTTTAATAAGGCTTTTGAAGACATTGCAGGCTGTGCTCAAGTGTTTCCAATCGAGTTACTGGAGCGATGACTCACGCGGAAACGCTTGCTACGCAGGCTGAAAAAAATGTTAATTTCTTCTAGTTTGCATCGTTACTTGAGGTGACTAGCTAAAAAACCTTCAAAACAAAACACTCAACGACCAACGTGTCTTACTTGCACGCGTTTCTCGCGCTCAGCACTGGCTTCATGTATTAGTTTTTAGTTTACAACCTTTGCCACCAGGCATGGAACACTCATAGGGCAAGTTCCACTCCGAGGTCCAACAGCAACCACAACAACAAAACTAATTACACTGCTATTAATAAAAATATCAATACTGTAAACGAATAGGTAGAAACATTTTTAGTCCTAACAGAATAAAGACAGACGTAAAGATAAGAATCAACAACACATTCGTTCTAGCAAGCTGGCCAATGGGCAACTACACCAGTGTGGCCCTTGATTCACACACTCTTATAGAACTAGGGGGAAGGCGGGGGTCAACTTCATAAACACTCTTAGTCTGTTTTCTTTGAAATTTGATTGGTTCATTTAGACTTAAGCGCTTTTAGAAGTATGCAGACTAATAACTTTTGACTTAGACTTTGGTTTTAATGTGCTTGAAGCTTGCCGCAACGTTTTTTCGCTTTTGAACATTCAACCACAGAATGTCGCTGGGGTGATCTTTTTTGAATCTCTTTTTTTTTAACAGATTGGTTTCAATATCGCACCCAAAGAAGATACCACTTTGAATGAGATGCTAGTTCTAGGACTTGACAAGTTTGTAGAGGATCTTACTGAAATAAGTGGCCGGGCAGCGAAGGAGTTCTCTCTGGAGAAGGTGTGTATGGTATACTCGCTCAAACTGATTTTTGTTTTACTACCGCAGATACGTGACAACCTGGTTGCATTATGATTGATACATTCTTTCAAAAGATCGCTTTTCTTACTTTAGAGCGATTTTCGCATGACCTTGAAATGAAAACCCGCGAACAAAACAGAAACAACAAACGAACGGAAATAGAGCGATTTGATTGGTTTATCGAACGGATACAAACGCGCGTGGCTTTTTGGTTGGTTAAGCGAACGCTCGGGTGAAAAAACTTCATGCCAGAGAACTTTCTAGAAATCAACCGCGACTTCGCTTTAACGTCATACTGCAACATGATTGGCCAATTGAACAATTCCTTCTCCATATTAGGATTTTCTTTGGCGGGAAAACGAAGAGGCCATGTTTTGATTTTTTCATCCACTGGCTGATAAAACAAATAATGAACACTTACCGGAACGATTTTTCAAGGTCATACGAAAATCGCTCTAAGGTGCCTTGGGAGAAACGTCTGTTTCGAATACAACAAGTTCGTCATCATCTTCCCCATTCAATGTTGTCAGTACGATCTAAGACCGTCGAGGAATCCCTGCAACTATAGTGTGGGGACTAAAGGGTATGAATCATACGGAATCTGGTAAAGATCATTTTTGGCCTCATAAGATACAAAGTCTATTTTTGCGAATCTTATTGTAGTTATATTAAAGTTAGATTCTTGAAACAAGGAGAAATTGCCTGCTTAGAAGGCGGAGAAATATAGCGCGCAAGCAAGACCTATGAGGGAACAGGACACGCGCGGCTCTTTTTTTCACTCATGTTCTTCTTCACGTGTATCGCCTTTATTTGCACCCCATATCTATCCTACAACTGTAACACAGGCTAGGGGAATGCTTACTTCAACTGTAATGCTAAGTTAAGGCTAACTTTATCCTAATTTTGTAATGTAACTGGCTATCTGAAACTGGGCCGTGGTAAAGGAGCGCGCTTCGCTTCTCAAATTTCAGTTATGTTAAACCGCGACAGGATGAGCTAAGTCGGTAGAGCGCTTAACTGCAAAGCGAGAGTTCGTGGGTTTGATTCCCGAGGCCGGACTAATACTAGCTAATACTCAGGGTCTTGAAATGACTGAGAAATGAAGGTACTTCCTTTGCCCTGCAAACGGCTAGACCACGGATGACCCCTTAAAATGGCTATCCCTTCTCCAGAAAGAAACGAAAATATAATGCTCCCAATTAGTACTCTCTTGCTGAATACATTGACACTCAAATGAAGAGCATTTTTCAAACGAGGTACTCTTTGGACAAGTAAGGATCGAAAGAAGGTTCCTTAAGGGTAAATTTCACACTGGAGTGAAAGCTGAATTCGTCAACTGTTTGTTTGTTCCTTTAACCAGGCTCTAAGCAGGATGAAAGCCGAGTGGAAAGACATTGAGTTTGTGTTTGTACAGTACAAGGACACTGGGTTAAGCATCCTCTCCGCAGTGGATGACCTACAGGTAATATTTCAATACTTTTCTGTCTTGTGTCCATTATTTAAGTTATTGTGAAGCATTGAGTCTACAGAGAGAAGTTGTGAACGTCACGTTACCATGGTCGCAAAATTTCTGGATCACAATAGTAGCGAGCTTAAGCAACGAAGACGGCGACTGCAACGAGAACGGCAGAATGCCACTGCCACCTCGTGCTCTGGCTCGCCTAAAGGAAAGATACGGGATTGCTCGCGAGTGCTCTCACTTCAACCGCGGGAGAGCGTTGCTGCCACCTCGTCCCGAAGCTCGCCTAAAGAAAGATACAAGATTGCTCAGTAAAGCTTGCGTTGCAGCCGGACTTGTTGCTCGAGTCACGGATAGAGAACTCGATATAGGCTATATCTGGGATTTAGAGTGACTGCAACACGGGTTAGCTCAGTAGTGCCCTTGTTTCTAGCGTTTCGAGGCGTTTTTCTTCACCAATCATAGATCAGGCGTGTGCTAACCAATTAAGAGAATAAGACTTTACTTACAGGCAAGGCAAGTCCCCTTCGGTAGACTGAGGCAACTTTTGATCTTCAAACAATCAAATTTCACATTCGTTTTTATCCGTTGGCCAAAAATTTCGCCCGTCGAATGCTTGATAGCCCTCAGCACATATGGTTCATTATCGACTGAATCTACTTGTACTTCTATTAAACCGCTGACCGAAAACAGTAGATGTCGCGCGGAATGTTGCACGAAATGCTCTAACTCGTAGCCATGTCGAGTGGATGATATTGCGCCAGTATTGCACCGTATATCCGAGGCCTCGCCTGAATGTAGTTATGTCTGTTAATTTGCAGGTTTTGCTAGATGATCATATTGTAAAGACGATGACAATGAAGGGATCCCCTTTCGTCGTTCCCTTTGAGGCTGAACTGAAAGAGTGGGAGTCTAAACTAGTAAGCTTGACCCTGACTTTTTTTCCTTTTCTGTTTATTAACATTTTTTTGTAATTTTCGTGCAGTTATTTCAAGAAATCAGCCAGGTTCACCATAACGAAACTCGAATAGCCTTTCAGTGAAAACCTCATTTTTGTAGAACGAATTTCAGTATCCTTTATCGAGGAACAAGAATCTGGAATTCGTTGCCTATTTCAATCACAAGCTCTTCTTCCAATACGATTTCTGTTTCAGAACCTGATGCAAGACATTGTAGAATCCTGGTTAAAGGTTGGTTCCTATTCTTTACAGAGAGTACAGAGTCATCAGTTTATCTAAAAACTAACAATAACAAATGTATTGTATTGTTTACACAATGCCTTTATTTTTGTGCCTATTTCAATTCATTGGCTAGACTCATTTTGCCAAATAAAATAGTTCTTCAAAAGGTTAAGGTGTACTACTATTAGCGCGCTACCTGGAAGGGATGACAGTATCTCGCAGGGGATCTCCCCTGGCAGTGTGTCGCTAACCTGTTCCAGGCTCCAAGATCGATTAACTTTGGGCGAATACCGCGGGGGGCTGGGAAGGGACAGGAAGTGGAGCCTGTTGTAAGCATTGTTTTCAATACCTCATTTCCGGTTTTTTAGCTTCCAGTATACCTCAGAGTCAAACAAACATGGCGATCGTGTGAAACCCTCCTATACCACACATTTTGACATATTTAAAGGGGAATCAGTTTTTCTGCAATTCGTTTGAAAAGTGGGCGGTCTGATGTATTTTAAGAGGTGCTTATTGCCTCTCTCCTTCTCTCTTCCCGCCGTTTTTCGCTCGCTTACTTTTTTCGCCGGTCTGCACTGACCTTGCGCCCGGTATAGGCTAGTTTGTCACTGGTTCCTCTGGGCGGAGAAAGGGCTTTAGAACCAAACTTGCTTTTCGAAGCAGACAATGCGATTTCTTGAGCAAGGCTCGACCGCTTGACATCCAAATGCGGAGTTGGACAAGCTAACCTGTACATTACCTCGTCTACAATAATAAAACAATAGTTCATTACTTTTAGCCAGCTTTGTAGCCAGCTTTTCGACTAGTTGTAGGCGTGGCTGACTTTGATTTCCACATATCCTGAAAATTGCACGCATGACTAGTTCGCGCTGACCTCACCAACACTTTGAACTCTTAAGCTTTTTAGCTCACCCCAGCAACGTATAACAGGTCTATGGGCTGGCTACGCCCCTGTTTTAGTTTACGAAAATGATTTCTGCGCATTGGAGTACCCCAGCGTTTCAAGCTGATTTCCTGGCCTTTCCCTTGTCATTAGGTTCAGGCGTCATGGCTGTATTTGGAACCCATTTTTTCCTCCGAGGACATTCAAGCACAAATGCCTGAAGAAGGAGAGAAGTTCCGTACGGTCGACCAATACTGGTTCGTTATCTTTTGATTATTTTTGCAAAGTTTACAACAACTAGAAAGAAAAGACGCCTATCTGCTGGGGTTAGCCTTCCAAAAAAAGAAGGAAAAGAAAGCGTAGTTGTGCGTCGATTGGGGAGTGAAACACAAAACTATTGGTTTTATCAACTGATCATGGGTTGATTAAGCCAGTTCTATTATCTCATGGGATGGAAACGCAGTTTAGCTGTAATCTGTTAAACTGCGTTGTTAGCCAAATTAATGAGCTGAATTGCTAGTTTTGTTGTTTGTATTCCTGCGCTGAAGTATCGTTTTCTTTGTGGTTAAATATCTCAGGAGAAAGATCATGACTGAATCAGTAAAGGATCCACATGCTTTGGTGGTGACGGCACAGTCTCAAATGTTAGACAAGTTACAGTTGTCAGAGGTAAGGCGGGCTTCTTTGATGTTTCATAATGCGGTACTAGGTATGGTGAGCAAGCCCACACCCATTTTACATAGAATTGGCCATGCTGTAAACTATGGAATGAATGCGCAAATACAACCACATTGCAGTGGATGCATAACGCCTAGTGACGCAATACGTGCTCTGTCTGTTTAACACTCTCTAACTCATTGAACAGCAGCCCTTAGACGGAAAAAATCCTAACTTACTCCGACGTGTCCAAAATATCCATTTTCACAAGAAGGGCTGTGCACATGGCCTTATTTTGAAATTGGGGATTTCTGGAACTCGGAAATGGCCTAGTGCCATCTCCAATGAACTTTTTTAGCTTCTATGTTTTGTTTTCCCTTTTCAGACCACGTGATGGCACCTCGGAGAACTGTTTCTTTCATATGTCGTTCTGTGAAGGTGCATTTCTCGAGGGCCAAATGATGATAATGATGTGCAACTGGTGTTGCTCATTTCAATCAGGCACAATACACAATTCAACACTTGCATAGTCATGCCGTATAGTGCAATGCTGGTTTTTTTTTCGGCTGGCGAAGTGGCGTCGTTACTTACTTCTCTCCCTTGTTATTTAGAGCCTTCTTGAAGACATACAAAAAGGATTGAATGAGTACTTGGAGAAGAAACGCTTGTTTTTCCCGAGGTATTGTTTCAAGTTTCGTTTTCTTTCAAAACACGCTAATACCAGTGTTTTTTCGTTTACTGCTGAGGCTTTTTCCTCATTGTTTCTACACTTTCTTGGTGTTTCCTTCATTTGCCATCCAACAGAGTTTTGGATAATAGAGCCACTTGTTTTTCAAGTCTTTCTGGTATTTTACGCTTATTGTGTGGATGACGTTTGACTCTTCCTTTGCGCCCAAGCTAACGTGATGGAACTCGACCACTCTGCTGAGAGCGCTTTATCGGCGTTTTATTTGGCGGGTTTGCGTCGAGAAATTTTCAATACTGTGAAAATTCTACCTCGTTGCGTTCAGCAATCTCTTTTCAATTGTTTGAAAAAGGATTTAGGTTTTGATTTTTTTCTATCAGTTTAATAGTAGAGGACCCTCCTTGAATGACTCAATGAGTGACTTCAATGAATCATTGATTGTCGGATGAAGTGCTGTTTATTTCTTATGGTTCGTAGATTCTTCTTTCTATCAAATGATGAACTGCTGGAAATTTTATCCGAAACAAAAGATCCCCTGCGCGTCCAGCCTCATCTGAAGAAGTGTTTTGAGGGTATCGCAAAGTTAGAGTTTGACGAACGCAAAGAGATCAATGCTATGATCTCTGCTGAAGGGGAGACGGTCAAGTTCGCAAGGAAGGTTGTTCCTGGGCATGCGCGTGGCTTGGTGGAGAAATGGCTCTTACAGGTTGTGTAGAGTAAATTAGGGACGTTTATGCGAGCGCCGCACGTCAACTGGAAGTGGACTTTTGCCATCTTGGTGCGTTTTTCTGACCACATTTTCGGGCAAATCGTCTCTTTGAGAGAAAAGACACTGAGGAATAAAAATTTGGTAGCGTCAAGGCATATTAAAATGGAAAAGGAGCTCACTTCTGATGGCGTGCGTCGCTCGAAAACGTCATTGCTTTTGTAGCTGCTTAATAGTTCAGTCTTGACAGAAAAAGGAACAATGTGTTGACAAATATTGATTTCGCATTTCAGGCTAAATGCAAAAAAAAAAGAATCTGCAGAACAAAACGGAACAAGTCGTTTGGATATGTAGTGGAGAATTTTGTGAATGAGTGGATTACAATCAGTCTTTCCTCAAAATTTTATTTTCTAGCTGTTGGTTTCTTTTATGTCGTTTCATCACTTGTGGTATAAACTCAGTATGATGTAGCATAGGTTGTCTTAGTGTGCTTTCTGAAAGTCAGAAAGAAATCTCAAGTGTGACTTATTTCAGACCAAAATTGATTAATAACAGATGTGATTTAGAGCAAAAAATAGTGTGATTCGTGCATAAATCACACAGCTCAAAGCCAATCAAATTGTAGGGATCACCATTGGTTTCAAAATGGATAATATAATAATTACTAAAATCTATCACTGCCGTCCATATCATTCAAGGCTTGATTAATAGTGGATAATGGATAATCTTGATTAATAGTGGAATTCGTCTGACGACTAGACCGATATGGCCAGCCAGTTCTTACGAATCAAATGGTGAGCGCCCTTATATTCAGCAGTTTTGACATGTTGACTATTTTACCCTAAAAGTCCTGTCTTGTTCCCAGGCGTGACTATCGCGCGGAAAACAGAGAAAGAAGGGGATTTTGGTAAGGATGAAAAGTGGCTGCAGTGCATCCTTCCCAACGCACCACGCGTGCAGCTCTCGAGCAACAGGGATGCCTGAGAACGAGCGAGCAGTTGGTCTACCTTTTCTTTACCATCTCATTGTTTCTTTTAATATTTAACTATAGCTGGTGCGACATCGGTAAAAATTTTAACCGACGAAATAATGCAGACGAATATGAAAACGAACCGAATGTAAACTTGTTGTAAACTTACGTTCAAATTGTTGAATGACAGATTGAACAGGTGATGAAACTCAGTCTTCAGGAAGTGATGTCTGAAGCGGTTAACGCTTATCCACTGAACCCCAGGACAGAATGGGTGCTAGCCTGGCCTGGACAAGTGGTACTGGCTTCCAGTATCATATACTGGACTATGGAAGTTACTCAGGTACCGGTCGAGCAGACACGTTTCCCTTCTGACTGACTAAGAGTCACCCTTGGGGAGTGGCTCATTGACTGCTAAATAGAGTTATGCTTGACATGTGGGGTTCTTCAAGGGTGGGTCTTGGGCCTCCTACTTTATGTATTATACACCGCGCCTGTTGCTGACATCATTAAGTGTCATAATCTACAGTACCACTTCTTGAAAATGAAGACGGTGAAAGAGCCAAATCAGATCTATCCCACGACAAATTGACTTCAAAATTTCTTTACTTCTCGACCGTTTGGTAAAGGCGAGGACAATAAAAATAACTCCGCTTAATGCAGGCATTTTTGCAGCATTTAATACAGTTGACTGCACTTACGTACATACAGATACTTGCTTACTGACCGGCTCAGTTACTAAGGTCGCACTTTTTTCGCAAAACGTTTGTAGGCGATGTCAGAGAAAGATGGCTTGGAGAATTACTACAGGAAAAGTACTAAACAAATTGAGGATATAGTTGAGCTTGTTCGAGGAACGCTGTCTACAATGTCACGAATCACCTTAGGAGCGCTCATAGTTATTGATGTCCATGGTATGTTGACTATTCCACTCGATTACCATACTTACAAGGCCAAAATTCATGAGCAATGTAGTTTAAGCTGTCATAAATTGTCTCGCATTCTTTTTCGCCAAATGAAGTGACGAACAGAAGAGATTGTAAAACACGTAGAGACGCAGACAAGTGGCTTCAAACTTGATTAAATACGATTTATTAGGGCTGAAAAGAGCATAGATAAATTATAGTCATGATAGAAAGGATTGTAGATTCGGATGAGTTGTCAGTTACCTGTTGATTATCCTTTTTTTTTTTCGTTTTCAGCGCGTGACGTGGTGGCGAAGTTGAAGGAAGATGGCGTGACAAATCCAAACGATTTCCATTGGATTAGTCAGTTGCGTTACTACTGGGAAGCCAAGGCTGTGATGGTTCGAATGATCACCACAGCCGTTAAATATGGCTACGAATACCTTGGCAACAGCGGGAGACTAGTTATAACACCTTTAACAGACAGATGTTACAGGTTTGCTGCGTCTTTTAGATGGTTACCATTTGAACCCGTCGGCCTTAAACCCCTTGGAGACTTTATGAAGTTTACACAACGCAGTATTCCTTATCCCTCTTACACTACACATCCACAGTACAAGGGAAGCCGAAGCGATCAGGAATACTACGTTGTGTAACTGCATAAGGTGCCCAAGGGTTTTTAGGATAATGGGATCTAAAACTTACCATTTTAGGAAACGTACACTTATTACCTTCCAGTGTCATGCTCAGATTTCACCTGTATATTCAGATTCAAAGTAGATCGACTGAAAATTATAGTAGTTGCTAAAACACATATCTACCTGTTCCAACTGTTCATCAGTAGGATGCCTAAAATGCGTCAATGTAGTTGCAGAGTTATCGGCATCAGGGGAATAGTTTGCTAGCGTAAGCCCTTATCCAGTATTGTCCATTCTCAGTTTAAGAATATCTACCATTGTTTTCTAGATCATTGTACCTCTGTTATTATGTTGTGGTTTTACTTTGGGGCAACAAGTAGCTACAATCGGTGACAAAATTGTTGAGAAGGGGTAACTTCGGAGAACAAAACAATCCTCACCCCTTCCCCTCCCCTCCATTCAAAGTTGGGGTGTTCGTTGTTTTCTGCAGATAGCACGAACAGCGGCGCAACGTTACGTGGAGAGGGTAGGGGAGGGAAAGCTTTGATTCCCTTTTTTATGTTGGCTAAAAGTTAGAGAGGCCTCTCAGAGCCAAGTCTCCTAAATAATTTTGCCGCCTATTGTAGCTATGTTCGTGTTAATTGATAATCCTGTGTGGTGTTAAGTAGGAACAACACAAGCTCGCATGTGTTTTCAGCGGTTTCACGCTTGTAACTTGTTCCTTTTATATCTCTTTGTTTACAGGACTCTGATGGGTGCTCTCCTGTTAAACTTGGGAGGGGCCCCCGAGGGACCTGCCGGGACAGGCAAAACAGAAACCTGCAAGGATCTTGCAAAAGCAGTTGCGAAGCAGGTACGGCTGTCAACATCGCTATTGGCCAAAACGCCATACTAGTAAAATGGCATATAACATCAAATGAATAAGTATTAGGTGAGGCACGAGGCTCACACCACGGCCATTATTTCCAGCTCAGTAGCTTCAGAGAAACACCCAAGAATACTACTACATCCCTCGTGGTTGGGATACCTTTACATTCCACAATGACCTGCAGCAGTGTGTTCGCGGTACCCTTTGATACACCCAAGTGGAAAGAGTCCATTTGAAACAAAGACGCTTGTCAATGCTTGGCATGGTCAAGTCCGAAGCCGGACCTACAGATCTGAACTCCGGCCTGTACAAGAAATAAATTGGAATTCAACAACTAAAAAGCTAAAGAATACTTAAAATACAATCCTTTTATAAGACTTGCTTTAAAGCGTAAGGGTAACTGGCTTGTTTGGGTTGTCAAACGTTTCGAAGATTCTTTAACTCTGGGCAGAAGATTGTATAAAGGATGGGTATCCCTGTGGTTAATTGCAACATCACATATCTTGTTTGTGTCTGACTCAAAGGAAAAGAATGGTGTTTTAAGTCAAAACGTCCTCTCACCTCGTTACTCATGTTTTGTTTTCCCACAGTGTGTGGTGTTCAACTGTTCGGATGGACTGGACTACAAGGCCATGGGAAAGTTTTTCAAGGGACTCGCACAGTCAGGAGCCTGGGCATGCTTTGACGAATTTAACAGAATTGAACTCGAGGTTAGCTAGCCTGTGCAATAAAGCTTGTGGTTACATCGCTGTGGCTTCGGAAACAGTCGGGAAGTGTCTCAAAGACAGTAACTCGACTGACGTAACAACCAAACCGTTGCAAGAGAACACTAGGCTGATTTAGCAACAGAACGGGAACGTCGGTTGACGACGGGAAAGGACTGAACTCGACTTCTGGTACCAAATTTACCGCCTTTCCATTGGTCAAGCCAGTTGTTTGATTTGCGCGCCCCGTCATTAACTGACGTTCCCCTTCTGTTACTAAATCAGCCTACTGACCGGAGTATTGCGACGGGCATTATTAATCAATTGTTTCTTGAAACCTTTATAGGAAACAAGTTGGCGAACAAGGACGCGTAACTGACATTATCATTCGATGCAAATTTTTCTTCCTTTTCATTGGCCGAAAGCCGACCACGTGACCTGCAAATAACTGCCTACAAATAATGGTCTGCTCATGCGCAATGTCGTCCAACTGTGTTTGGCTGCAAATAATATTCTGCTCATGTGTAAACGAAACCACGCTTTTCTCCTTCTTGCGATCGTTCTTTGTGTGAAAAAAGGCAGATCGCTTCGCTTCCCGAAGATGGTCGTTAAAAAACAAACTTAGTGATCGAATGATAAAACAATTATGTAACTCGGTTATCACAAAATAATTGTTAATTATTAACAAGATGAACTAGACTGAATGCTACGTGTGTTTTCAGGTGCTGTCAGTGGTTGCTCAACAAATCTTGACAATTCAGCGAGCCGTCATGGAACAAGTCGATAAGTTTGTGTTTGAGGGAACGGAAATTTCTTTGGACCCATCTTGTACCATCTTTATTACCATGAACCCAGGCTATGCGGGACGCGCTGAACTTCCCGATAATCTTAAGGTGAGCTTAGTCACATGTATCGCACTTGCGGAGTTCTACTTAATATACCCATCGCCTTCACCGATCAAGAATCTCCTTTCTCCGTATTTCCCTTGATATCAGTATGTATCTTCTTCACACTGTTGTCCATTGATTTCCATTGGTTATGACATGGAAAATTTGTGAGACAACCAGGGACTGTTTTTCTCGTAGATCATCACCTATCACTATATTTTCTAGTCTTCTCAGATAAGGGCGTTTAAACAGTAGGCCCCGTTTAGGGAGGCAACGTGGCCGATTGGTTAGAGCGCTGCACTTGCTATTCGGAGGCCCCTTGTTGAAGTCCCACTCCGACCGCTAGCTGAATTTGTTCACAGTAGTCCCGAGTAGTAGTCCTCAACCACGCTTGTAGATAGCCAGCTGGTTTGCTTCCGGCCAGTTGGGATTTGATTTCAATTATTTGTTTCAGGCATTTACTCGGCCCCACTAGCGTTAGTGCTATTAATAAACACTGCCGAGGGTAAATAACGGATTTATTTATTTATTTATTTTACGACCCTTGCACATTTAAATTGTGTGGGACGTTGAACCCGCACACTGTTAGTAAAGGGTAGGGGACATAGTCCCCGGGGTTGTAGGCCGGCTATCTAATGGGGGGAGGGGACTGTTACGGGCCCCCAGTAATTGGCGTCATGCGCTGTTGCGGTGACTCTGTGCCAAATTTGGCGAACCGTAAGTAAATAAATAAACTATTTGCTCATGTCCCTAATGTTTCCGTGAAGAATTCCCCTTCTTGATGGCCTCTTTTAACCTGTTAAACAGTTTCTGACGTTTTAGAGACCTTTAGATTCTAGGACGAGAACGACTACGAGGACGAGTTTTGACACCTCGGAAAACTTCATTGTACTTTTTTGCTACCAGAAAAGTCAGCACTGTTATCTTTATTGAAAGAGGTTAAGCCCTTTCTCGATTGCAAAAATAATAAAACTTCTAACATTTGGAAACTTGTTTCCGCCACTACGACAAACTCGCTAAAACCCGTAGTAGAATGACGACGGCTACCACATTTTCCCGCCAAAATGACGCTGACTCACGCGTGAGAAAATCTCGCACTCGTAGTCGTCCTCGTCCTAGAATCTAAAGCTCCCTATTTTTTATCAATATTTATAGGTTCTCTTCCGCACAGTTGCCATGATGGTTCCAGACTATGCACTGATTAGCGAGATCAGTTTGTATTCCATGGGATTTGTCAATGCTCGAAGCCTTTCCGCCAAGATCGTGGCAGTCTACAGACTCTGCTCTGAACAGGTGCGTTGACAGTTATATTTCCTACCTGAAAAAAACCTTAGTAGTCATAACTTAAGACCCCTCAAAGGCCCCTCTCTGGGGTGGTGTGATCAAGTGGTCAGCGCGTTGGACTCGCAATCCCGCGATCTCGGGTCGAGTCCCGATGTGACCACTAAGTGACGGACCATTACAAAAGTGTAGGGAGAGGTGGTGGAGTTTCTACTTTGTATGTAAATGTTTTTTGGTTCACCATGTGTGAATGTTTTTTTACGTGAATTTTTTTCATGTATGTTTTTTTTCCCCAACCCTGTCACTTTTCTAGCTTATTGTCGGTCCCTAACTGGAGTTGTTAGTTCTTCAGCACCCTTGTAAATATCCAACTGGTTGTCTCTTGCCAGTTGTCGTTTTTAGCCATTTTATGTTTCATTGAGCTTATTTGCGTGAGTTCATTTCCGCTATCATAATCAAAGATTTGCATTTACATATTTTGACTAGATGAACAGTCTATTTTTAAAAAGAACGTTTCCATTTGCTCATAAAGGAAGTAAGCGCGCCTACACTTTTACTTCTCTGTGCGTCAACTCCCTTTATTCTATAATGAGAGGCTTTTTCCGTTGTGCTGTGAAGGATTAGATGGATTCCATTTAAAGACAGGCAATTTCTATTTACTGATCAAAAATTTTTCTTTGAGATTTTTGATTGAACGGTCTGCAAAGTAGTTTTTACGATTCGAACAATACCGAAAGGCGAAAATCACAGTACATTATGTAATGCAAACGTGACTGGATCGTTATACGTGAGCAAATATAGATCTGACTGAACTTGAACTTTCTTTATCGTTTACTTTTTAAACAGGTGCACGCTACTGCCAGTCACTTTCATGCGCTTAATCGTGTAAATGAACCGCGCGAGTGCGCTGTAAAATCGCTACCTTTAACCAGGAGAGGTAAATTCACGCGCGGTGCTCCGCGCAGTAAAGAACTACTGCTAGCCTACCGGTAATTATTAAGGAGCACGATGCCGTTAGATAGATAGATAGCTAGATAGGTAGACACCTTTATTTAAACCATACATGTGATTTCTGAGGACTGTACCTTCAGGGAGATTACAAAGCATCCCTGCTATCAATAGGAGCCCTGAGGTCACTAACTAGACGAAAGAATGGATTTTTATTTTCTATGATTCCATGAAAACGAAAATTTCACCGTGTCAAATTCAAGACACCACTAAGGTTAAGTTTTCCTTTTCTATCTCAATTTGAAAATATTCCTACGAATTTACACATTGGAGGTTTCGATCACATAAGACAAACAGAACAAGATGAAACAATTCAAAGAGATCTTATCCATGGCATTGCTGTCCTAGCTTGTCAATGGTCAATAATAGCAAAAGCAAAATACCGCTTTACCATGATGCGATACTCTTTATGTCGAAGGTAAATCATTCTCAACGTAAGCCAGTGTTCAAACTTGTTCGATTCTGAAAATTGCCTTTGTTTCCTATCTCTAATAGAAAAACTTGTTCAACTTGAGAACGGATATGACCCACATAATACACCAAATTCTACGTATATGTTGCAGTTAATTTTTGATTTCAATTGATTTTTGTATTTTCTTTGTTTTCAAATTCATTAGCAATATTACCATATCCCTAAACAAAGCCGGAAAGAACAATCATTTACAGAAATAGAAAATTAACCGCAATATGCTATGATGTAGTGTATATATTCTGGTCACAAAATAAAGTAATAATTTGCCTACTTAAGGTTTATACATTTCATTTCTAATGTCTTGAAATAGGTTAATTGTGAGTTAATATTACTGAGTAACTTGAATCTGACTCGTTGCCATTATTTTTGCTGATTATAGTACTAGTGGTTTTGACTTTGTAATTAAACTTCATTTTATTTATATTCGCTTGAGATCATCTGGCTCTTTCAATTTTCTGTAAAATGAAGTTTGGTCTCTATCTAGATTAATTAAACCCATTTCTAAAACTTATCTCTTTATAGAACTGGGGGTGCTGCCTGAAGTCAATAAAACTTCATTTTACGTAAGAAAATGTGTTTAGTTGTAAGCATCGTTGCTGATATGCGCCTAACCACAAACACCGAGTGATGGAATAAACAATGAATATTGTAACGATGTTTAGCAACCAGCGGGTGAAATAAATTTGTATCATATCGTATAATGTGCGAAAAATAGACGAGGGCAATATGTGGCTATTCAATAATTGATTTGAATTGTGAGCGAAAGTCACACTGCTGTTGCAACTGACAGTTATTTGATTAAAAACCGATATTGGCAGCTTGAGTGATATTTAGAGTTCCGAAGCAAACAGGATGTTATCAAAACTTCGCTTTCGTCTAGTCATAAACCACTTGCACGAAGCACCATGAGAGTAGCTTATATGGTACCTTGAGTCAATCGAAAGGGCATAGAACTTTAAGCAGACGCGTGATGAATTCCACAGATGAGCAAAAGCACATTTCAGATCATCATCGAGAAACCATCGTCTTCATAAACTGCGCATTGAATGTTCCATTTATGCTTGTAGCCGTGATAGGAAATGCTTTAGTCTTGGTGTCCATGTTAAAAACACCTTCCATTCGCTCGATGTCGAAGACTATGCTTGCTAGTCTCGCGTTTTCAGATCTTCTTGTTGGTCTTCTGGCACAACCACTTTTCATCGCGGATGAACTTCAAAGCTTGAAGAAGGAAGATCCCATCTTATACCGTCTGTCAGCAATGATAGGGTTTTTCGTTGGCGGAGTATCTCTCGGTACGATAACAGTCATCACTGTGGACCGTTTGTTGGCCCTGCACTATCACATGAGACATGTCCTCATTGTCACTAAGACTCGTGTCAAATACACCCTAGGAATTATCTGGCTTGGTATGTTCCTTTCTTTAGGGGTTTACCTTTGGGACAAGTACATATTTCACTTTATGGGAGGCATTTTCTCTGCAGTGTGCATTATAATTTGCACGTTTTCTTACATTAGAATTTATCGAATTGTTCGCTATCATCAACATCAGATTCACATTCAGCAAAACGCCGTGGAAAATGGAAACGCGGGAATCCAAATACCTCTGGGGCGATTAAAGAAAAGTGCAATGAGTACATTCGTGTTTTACTTTTGTATGATCGTGTGTTATTTTCCCTACTTTGTGTTACTGACCTTGTTCGGAACATTGCGGATCGAATGGAAACCGGAGTGGACATTTTCTACGACTTTTGCGTGCATGAATTCGGCCATCAATCCAGTGTTGTATTGCTGGCGTCTTTGCGAGCTCAGAGAAGCAGTAATCAAAACAATAAAACTGCTGTTACCTTTTCGTACAAATGAAACCGGAGCAAGGTTCGAGGTGACTCGTATTTGAATCAGGGCAGTATCATTGAGTATGACTTTATTAGGGCTTGCGTCCGGTACTCAGCAAGTAAATTTCTACAATAGTAGCAGTTGCTAAATCCTTCTATTCATTATTGAAGTCGTTGTCCAAGCAAAACGTCAGTAGAAAAAGCTAAGTAAGACATCTATTTTTGCCTTGGTTCTGAAACGACTCACAACGTTTCCATACCAGCTAAAGGAGGGAATATCTGCTTCTACAGGCGTTCTTCTTTCACGCAGCCTGGTCAAAATGTTTTACAGTTGTAGGCAGGACAAAAAACTGGACAATCAGAGTATCATGCGGCAAAGGCCAATACTTGCGTTACTCTTGTTTAATGTTATAAGATTTAAGTGTGGAGTAGGCGGCAAATATTCTACAGGAAGCGACCAAACCAGCGGCTCATACTGACTGGGTTAGCACGAATGACAATCATGTTAACAATTTAACAAATGTTATTCATTAAAATATCTACACGACTTTTTCGACTGTTGACCTTTTTTTATGTGTGCGCTTTAACTTGATAGCATATTAAAAGCATATTAAATCTACATTTCTTGGCCATGCAGCCGTTCATGAAAGGACCAAAGTCGTGAAACGTGACACGTGTCTGAAATTTATTTATAATAGAACATTTAACATATCAGCAGTTGTGAATGATGTACAGCAGGTTTAAGTAAATATATTTGTGGAATTGTAGGACTTGACACCACCTGCTTGATATTGGCATAGTGCATTTCGTAACCTCTTACTTTTAGATTCAGTATTGGCACATGCATGTAATGTGGATTAATGAACTGAGTCTTGCGTGGTGACCATTCAAATGAAACCTCTTCAGCAATACTTTCACACGGCCTTATTTGTTAATTATCAATGTGCTCTAACTTTTGTGTCTTTTGCCGAAATCCCATAGTAAGTGAGCGTAAATGATAGCTTTTAATTATTGGCGGACCATTCATGAGGACCCGCATACGACTCTCTTTTGCACACCACATGACGCCGGAGTTGTTAAGGACGCTAGGTTTTGACTGACAAGCAATAAACCTCCTGCTGCGAAAAGCAATTAGTTTCTTCACCGTTTGATCCAACCATCAGCGGTCAGTATTAATATTAGATAAATTGCGTTACATTTTTTAACAAGATTAAGGCGGCACATGGCGATAGAGTAATATTAAAAGAAGAGATTACTATTTAACACATCTGCCTGAGATTTGCGTTCTCAGCTCACGAGTTATCCAGAATAATCGCACGTAGCCTACGACTCGAGCGTTGTCTTTCTGGTCTTTGCCAGTATTAAAATGTACCGCAGTTCCATATTGTATTGAATGTATTGAAGGTCGCAGAATTCAAATAGAATCGGACGAATGTTGCTAGAAAAAAGCGTGGGTTCAAAATGTTGATTATGTGTAACCCGCAGTCCGTGAACACACAGCATACTACTCATCGTAAAGGAAAGATAGATGCCAAAGCAAATTGCAATCATTGATCTCCAAGGCTTTGTGTGTGCAGATTCACAAGATTCAACCAATTTTTGGGCCTGAGCTTGCTAACTGCAGTTTCCGCAGTGAATCGCTTCACGCACGCGCTGGTGCGTTGTACTCGTACTTTTATGGCCTCTATCTGATGGAATCTTGTACATTCAACGCACTATAGTTAAAAATTTAACCAAAACAAAGGACATAATAGTTGGCTTTTTCTTTATATGCAAGAAGTGTGACATTATGATTTGAACTCTGATCGAATAAAGCCAGCATTGCATTCTTGAGATGATCGTAAAGGACGGTGTGTGCGTCTGGGTGGGTTTAGATAACATTAGGAGAAGAAGACGGTCTTCCTATGCCTTGAAAATGTTTCTGAGCCTTACGATATTACGATAAAAGTGTAAGTGGTAATATTCATCGGCAGTCTGGTCGGTATTTTGATGGAGAAAACGTTAGATCTTCTAATCCGACTGCATTTGTTTGGTGACTATTATGCATGATCTGCTGTCAATGATGTAAAACGTCTGCAAACGGGCTACACAAAAAAAATTCCGCTATTTAATGACGGATTTGCAGAAATACTATTGTTAACTCGTCCTAAATTCCTAAAGATGTCATAGTAGAGGCAGAAAACACAAAGACCAAGCGATCAAATGGATTCGGTCGAATAGTGAAATCGTCATCCCCCCAAAACGTGTCCAAAGCCCGCCAAAAATTACCAAATCTCGCCGCTGCCGCTATTTAACTCCTTATCCAGATAAGAAAATGAGCTATGTATTGCTGGAAAACGAAATCACTTGCGCACAGAAGAAAATTAAGGGTTAATATGTCTGATATGTTTTAGCTCGAGTAAGCGAGTGTTGGTGAATGCCATGGTGTTCTAAACTCCTAAGTGCGATTTTTAAAGTAACAGAAACACTAGGTGGCGCGCCCGTGATTCTGTGAGTTAGACACCACCGTGTTATCGAATCACTTGCGCACAGAAGAAAATTAAGGGTTTATATGTCTGATATGTTTTAGCTCGAGTAAGCGAGTGTTATTGTAATTGCCATGGAGATCTAAACTCCTAAGTGCAATTTTTAAAGCAACAGAAACACTAGGTGGCAAGCCCGTGATTCTGTGAGTTAGACACCACGGCATTATGAAATCATTTGCGCACCAAGTGGAAATTTACAGGTTAATATGTTTTAGCTCGAGTAAGCGAGTGTTATTGTAATGCCATGGTGATCTAAACTCCTCAGTGCAATTTTAAAGCAACAGAAACACCAGGTGGCACGCCCATGATTCTGTGAATCAGACACCACGGCATTATGAAATCACTTGCGTACCAAGTGGAAATTTAAAGGTTAATATGTTATAGCTTGAGTAAGCAAGTGTTATTGTAATGTTATTGTGTTCTAAACTCCTAAATGCGAGTTTTATGCGCGCCCGTGATTCCGTGAGTTAGACACCAAGGTGTTATGAAATCACTTGCGCAATAACTGGAAAATTAGGGGGTATACAAGCTATAAAAGCTATATGTCTGTCTTAGAGTGTTTTGTAATAGGTGATTTTCTTGCAGGAGACAATCCGCCAGTTATATTTTTCGGCATTTATTAGTAAAAGATTTGTTTTTTCGTTACAAATAGAGCACGCGTAACAAAATTCCCATTTCCAGTACGTTTAGTACGTCCTGGAAACTGGAAAGCACAGTGCGTAACCGGTTATTCGGAAGAAGGCTTTTCTGTTTCTTTTTTCTATATATTTAGAAAAATACTGTTGCGATCCGTTCACGGAGAATCTCTGCTAATGCGGTTACATTTCGAAAACAATATTTTTGTGGTCCCGCGTTCTCCTCACGGGCGGCCTTTTGCTTTTAATTTGGTTTGGTTTTAGTTTGATTATTTCACGTCGTAGTTACAAAGAAACGTTTCGGCGTGGCCCACACAATGCAAATAAATTTGAGTAAAGTGGCCGAGTGTTCTGAAGTTGCTCTGTTTGAAAAGGCATTTTTAATTTTTACAATAAAATCGATGATGTATTCACGGAGGTTTCGGTTATCGGTAGAGGAGACAAAACCATATTTTGATTGTGTTAATTGCTCCTGTCGAAATAAAATGTCATGCGTTAGCGAAATGAACACACGATGACGTGCGAGTAATAAGTTCCAGGGATTTCTTATAGTTCCTGATCTTCGGTCCTGCACTATGTTGTCAACACTTCCTCTGTTTTATATTGCGCAATCGGTCAATTCAGATGACCGTCGTGCACGTTTCCAAGGCTTGCGGGTCATCATGTTTGTAAAACTTGTAATGATAACCAAATTAATGGCAAGAATACAAATGTATTTACGGACCCGTGGAGGGCGCGGGGGAGATGGGGTGGAGACGTATGACATTTCAGACTATATTAAACAGTTGATAAGGTAATTATTGGTTTATGACCCTTCTTCTTCATGCTGTGTTTACACTCAAGCGTTTACCAAGGTAAACATTAACTGACTAAACCCTGGTACATTTGTACAGTGTTTATACGGGCTCAAATAACTAAGGTAAATCTCGGTCATCAATCACAGTCTAATCAAACTGGCGGCAAATTTTAAATCCGCGCATAAAATGCTCGCGTTTAAAAGAGAAGCTGTGGCTCTTGTAGTCCTCGCGTTTTATTTTCTTGTTCTTGATCAGCAAACCCAGGAATCGAGATTGCAGCAGCTCTTACTTTTGCAGCACCTAAAGAGGTCGAGGCGAAAGCGATTAATTCTGCTACAAATTGCCCTTCGCAAGACAAGGCGCGTTAGACGTACGTGGTCGTGGCCGAGAAACCAGTTCTGGTTCGAAACTCTATTAAACGGAAATTTTGTTGAAGAATGGTGTGTCTTTTGTGTCTTTGGTTTTTGCCATAACTTCTTTGTAGACCGAAACCAAACGTGGAAACCTGGTTGAAAACCTGGTCTCGAAAACGTGATCGAATGAGACTAACGCAATCCCGACACCACAGGATGTGAAATTCTATGCGACCGCAAGCGGATGTATCTATCATCCAAACCTTGGTTACCGACCTTAACCATGCCTGCTCGCACGGTAAACCGAACTTTTACCTTAGTTGACTTTCTATTGTCTTGAGCGATGTTTACCAGAGTATCAGTTGGCGTTTACACACGCAAAATATTTACCTAGGTAAGTTAACTCCAATACCTCGGTAGCACGCTTAAGTCTAAACACGGCATCAGTGTGAGAAAAGAAGAACCGTTGTACGTTTGTGTTCTTTTAAAAAAACATTTCACGCTTTTTGTTATTTCTTTACTGAATATCACCTCATAACGAAACATTTAAGGATAAAAAGCAACGCTATTAAAACATGACTTTTCATAGACTCTTTCATTTGCATTTGATAAAGGTGACATGTCGTCGCCGAAACGTCATGGCTTAGTAGCGTTGCTCTTTATCCTTAATTGAATATCACCTCATCAGCTATCTAAGTACATGTGCACGCATCCTTGACGGTTTTTCCGTTTAAAATTCGTATAAGAAATAGTCACGTACTACAAAATATGGAGAGAAATTTCATCAGTAACAGTCATAACATAATGAGGCATTTTTATCAGTTTTCATGCGTGTTTACTTCAAAACTCTCGGCATAAGTTATCGTTGTGACACGACACGGCTGAGTTTCTTTCAGTTCTGTTTTTTTTATGGGCGGAAATAATCTAAAACGTAATAACTATAGTAGGAATAAACAGCCAAACGGAATAATTGTGAAGCGGTTTAATAACCTGCAAAACGTGTTTATCTACAGAGTTCAAAACGGGGAACTGGCCGGGGAGCGCGGAACGAGCACGTGGGGTAACCCCCCTGGCCGGGCTCGGATTCATGTAACATCAAATTCGCCCCAAGTTTTAACTAACTGCAATTCGGGGAGGTTTTGCTTTATTAAAAGTTAAAATAAAAGCCACAGCACTGAAAGGTTGCAGTAAGAATAGCAATTGAGAGTAGAAGAACATTCATCGCCAAAACACGTCGCTTGCGAGCCATTATTTTTGTTTACGTGCTCAGTGCTCATTAATTAATCTTGGAAAGTATCCCCGGGATGGCAAAGTTGAAAGATTACATGTAAACGCGGATAATTTTTAAACCCACCTGGGGTTCCCCACCTCCAGTTAGCCTGTGAGCAAGCTCTTTGTTTGAGGAAGGGGTGGAAAAATCGCGAGGAGAGCACCCTTTCCCTTCGCTCTCCTCGCGATTTTTCCATTCTTTCTCCAAACAGAGAGCCTGTTCACAGGCCACCTCCATGTAAACAGGCCCTATGTCACACTAACTTATAAATCGGCGGCCGAAATCCTATGGTGTTATCATTCAAATGCAACCTCTTCAGCAGTACTTTCACATAGTACTACTTGTTTTGTACGTAGTTCTAACTTTTGTTTCTGTGGATGAAATCCTATGGTGTTACCTTTCAAATAGAACCTCTTCAGCAGTACGTTCACGTGGTACTATTTGATTTGTACGTAGTTCTAACTTTTGAGTCTGTGGATGAAATCCTATGGTGTTACCATTCAAATGAAACCTCTTCAGCAGTACTTTCACATGGTACTATTTATTCAGTATGTGGTTCTAACTTTTGAGTCTGTGGATGAAATACTATGGTGTTACCTTTCAAATGAAACCTCCTTAGCAGTACTTTCACTCGGTACTATTTATTCAGTATCATAGTGTGGTTCTAACTTTTGAGTCGGTGGATGAAATCCTATGGTGTTACCTTTCAAATGAAACCTTTTTGGCAGAACTTTTGCATAGTACTAGTCAATGCTTAGGATTTTTAAAAAAAGAAATGTCTGTGATTATTTATTTATTTATTTTTACCATTACTAGGAATGAAAGGGTTAAGAGAGAGATCTCTGTGCCATCAATACGTAGCTGACTGTGTGTTTTTTCTGTTAAACAGCTATCCTCGCAGCATCATTATGATTATGGCATGCGAGCTGTGAAGTCTGTTTTGACCGCAGCTGGAAACCTGAAGCTGAAGTACTCTGAGCAGGATGAGGATATTTTACTGCTTAGATCAATTATGGACGTCAACCTACCCAAGGTTCGGTTTGTTTCACCTGCATCCCATTTAGCTTGTAACAGCGTTCTTGTGAACGATGAGCGAAGCTGCGAAAGGCTTTAAGACTTTCAGACACTTTTAGCAGTACTTCTGTTAATGGCTTCAATAGGAAACAGGCTGCAATTGACACCAGCAATGTAACCGATTTTTTCGCCTTGGGTTTAAACAACATGTAGACGAGCCCAACTCATTCCCACATTTATCTCAAGTGATTCCTGTGCCATGCGGTGCAGCACAAGTACGGCATTTCATCGAGCGACTCTGCGCATCTCAATTTATTCCACCAATTCTCCTGTTTTCTGTTAATGTGGTTTGTTTGTTTGTTGGTTTGTTTTTTGTGTTTCTCTATTTATTTCTGATTAAAAATGTGCTTGTCCCATGGACAACTTACGTCCAAACTAAATTTCTACCTGTCCCGGACAATCGGACATAGGTTGTGGCGCACCCTGCTTAAAGTAACAGAAAACGGAGTGATAACTTTAGTCAGGGTCACGTGTTTATGTATTGCAGTTCTTGTCGCAAGATTTGCCGCTCTTTGAAGGGATCGTCTCGGACTTGTTCCCAGGCATCTCTCTGCCATCTCCTGACCATGGAGTCCTGGAGGAGGCACTAAAGCGTAATATCACCAAGATGGGACTTCAGGATGTACCATGGTTTATTGATAAAGTCATACAGGTACTTAATGCAGTGACTAGAGTAGGATTTTCAGTGTGAATGTCGGTGAATATTGGACGAGGAAGATGTTAGTCGTTGTAAGAGCTGCAACTAGACTTAGATGGATAATAAGACTGCGGGACGAGATTGTGCTATAATATTATTAATAGCGACTAAAAGATCAGAGAAAGGCTCAACACTTTTTGTCTTAAAGTCTTCGGTCGTTGATGCAAAGAATTCGCCCGTAAAATGAAAATGTTTTTCTAACGGCGAGGCAAAGTATTTTTCCTTCTCTGCATTCCTCCCCCCTCTGTGAAAATATGGACCTTTAAGTCAAACGCCAAACTTTTAGTCGTACCGTCTTCGGCCGCTGATGCAAAGCATTCGACCTTAAAATCAAAATGTTCTTCGAATGGATGAGGCGAAGTATTTGACCTTTGATGCATTCATTTTTCTCTTTACCACCCGCTGAGGAAAAAGAAAGCAATTTTCTTCCAGGGAGTCTAAATCAGGCATAATTATTCGCTTACCGAAACCTAAGCATTTCAACTCTTGCAATGCGTGCATAGTGTGGTTCATGTGAGGCCTCTCAGTTTACACTCGACCAAATTTTGTATTTTCCATATGCTGTATCTTTGATGCTAACTAACATTTACGGCAATCATGTATTCAGTTGTTTTGTCCGGGAAAGGATAGATCTGTAGCCTTACAGTTTCGTGCGGTTGGGGTTTTTCTGTTGTTAGGTGTACGAGATGATGTTGGTTCGCCACGGTTTTATGATAGTGGGTGATCCCATTGGAGGCAAGACATCTGCTTGGAAAGTTCTTGCTGCCTCGCTTTCTGAACTTGGCAAAGACGAGAATTCAGAAGAAGTAGCGGTATGTCATGGTTAATTATTAAGAAAGAGTCTTCTTTTGCTATAAAATACTTAAAACAAATAGTAAGGAGCAGCTGAAGAGGTTTCGTTGAATATCATAGGATTCATTTACCGACTAGAGCTACTAGAACTAAGACTAGAACTAGAACTACGACTTAGAACTACGTACAAAACAAACAGTACCATGTGAAAGTACTGCTGAAGAGGTTTCGTTTGAATGGTCACACCATAGGATTTCATCCACAGAATCAAAAGTTAGAACTACGTACAAAACAAATGGTACCATGTGAAAGTACTGCTGAAGACGTTTAATTTGAATGGTAGCACCATAGGAGTTCATCCACAGACTCAAAAGTAAGAACTACATACAAAACAAATAGTACCATGTAAAAGTACTCGGTACTTGGAAGGTTTCATTTAAATGGTCACACTTTAGAATACTATTTAAACACTCAAAAGTTATAAAGAAGTTGCTTGTCTTTACAGTTGACTCCGAGGCTTAAGAAATGATCTGGAAGGCATTCATCTCTTTCAATAGCTTCCCCGCAGACGTCCTTTGGGGTTCGTTTGTCACGCATTCATTTCTCCCCCACGGACGTCGTCCGTGGGGGAGAAATGAATGCGTGACAAACGAACCCCAAAGGACGTCTGCGGGGAGGCTACTCTTTCAATGACTCATGTTTGGTTTTCAGGTCCAGTATCGAATTATTAACCCCAAGGCTGTCACCATGGGTCAGTTGTACGGAAGATTTGATCCTGTGTCGCACGAGTGGTCAGACGGTAACCATATATTCGTTTCCTTTACGTTTCTTCCTTCCGAGTAGAGACCCGTCGATCTTCCTAGAGAAGCTTCGTTTCCTATGTTTAGATACCTTCAAGTTAGCCTACAAACCTTGGCTACCCTTCGTTTTTGCATCCGACTTCTCGGTGTCTGATAGAGATTGAAACACTCCTTTTCGTGCTTGATATATTACTTCTCGGTGTCTGAATATCGGATGAAATACTCCCCTCTTGTTTGGCATATTACTTCTCGGTGTTTGGATATCAGATGAAACACTCCTTCTCGTGCTTGCGATATTACATCTTGGTTGTTGGATATCTTCGCCGTCGTCGCATCTTAAGGTCCGTAATTGGGGGTAAAGAGGCAACCCAGCTGACTGACACACCGTTAGCTTGTGACTTTAGTCAGCCTATTTAGAAGATTTACTAATTTTTTTATGTATATTCTAGGAGTACTTGCTAACACATTCCGCGAGCACGCCAGTTCTGTCATTGAGGACCGCAAGTGGATCGTGTTTGATGGACCGGTTGATGCGGTGTGGATAGAAAACATGAACACCGTTCTTGACGACAATAGGAAGGTGAGCATCCAAGGTTGTACAATGTGGTTCAATATAAAAAAGCACACTGCAATTAAGTTAAGGGAAACTGCCCACCTACCCCTCCCCTAAGCCAACATCTTGTACTAAGTGAGAAGTAATTGTTAACAATGGCTTAGAGGAGGGGTAGGTGAGCAGTGTCCACCATGATGCTCGATGACTTGTCCGTAGCCTGCTTCTGCATAAAAAGTGGCTGCACTTTATAAATGATTACGTGCTACAGAAATTAATATCTTCCCCTCTCTTAAAATACGCAAGACAAAATACAACAGATTGCCTCGTAGTCGGGCCACGTCCAGCTTCCTGTTCGGAAGTTTGTTGTTTAAATTTGACCCACAGAACATCTAGTTGTGGATTATTCGAAGGTATCCGATCGTATATGGGTTAACCGTAGCCTCCCCGCAGACGTTCTTTGGGGTTCGTTTGTCACGCATTCAGTCAGGGTTCGCAAATACGCCAAATTTGGCGTAATTTACGCCAAAATTGTTCAGATGACTCCACTGAGGTTACGGAGGGAGTCACTTCGACTTCAGAAATTTTCGGTAACAAACAGGGAGCCACTTCGACTCCCGAAATTTTCGGTAACAAACACGGTTTTGTCCTTACCTTTTTCGCAACAAATACAATTTACGTTAATTGTGAACGTTGTAAACCTTAATTAAATCATCGAAATTAAAGAATTATACTGCACGACAAAACAGGAAGAGGGTAAATTACGATCAAAGTTTCCTCGATGACCGCCATCATGGATTTGAGCTTTCCAGGTCAGCGGACCATCACAGCTAGTTCGTGTATCCCTCACGATAGTGTATACATGCCAGGATCACGTGCCGGAAAGTCTGAAAATGGCTTTTTTCGTTGTGATACCTGACTCCAAATATTACAAAATGACTCCAAAATTTGTAAAGCAGAAGTCACACCGACTCCACTCATCAATAAAATTTGCAAACCCTGCATTCATTTCACTCAATGAAAATAACTCAGTTCACGTCCCCCCTGGAAGATGAAGTAGTACTCATGAAACATAATTGACGTTCTTACTGCAGCTTTGTTTAATGAGCGGCGAGATCATTCAGATGAGTTCTCAACAAAACATGATATTTGAACCTCAAGACTTGGAACAGGCCTCTCCAGCCACGGTCAGCAGGTGAGCGCCTTTACGTTGACGATCATATTCAATGAGTTTTGTACACTGACAGTCACGTTGTGCTTCTCTCTTCGAAGGTGCGGTATGATCTACATGGAACCGAGTCAGCTAGGATGGGAACCGCTCGTAGCGTCGTGGATGGAGAAAGAATACCCCCCTAATCTCAGCCCTGCCAGTAAGAGCTCTATACAGGTAAGTGTGTAAAAGAGGCTATACATTATAAAAAATATTCTTCAACATCAACAATTTGTCGAAAGTTTAACAGAACTTTCAGAATCCATTCGGATCCCTTCATCAGTGTTGTTGTTGAAGAATATTTTTTATAATATGTTGTCCCAACAGAAGAATGTCCACTCTGTCAAGCTAGACATTGTTTTTGAACAGTGCAGGGGCGTAGTAAGCGTGTAAGCTATCTGGATTTGTGCTATGTAGTATACGGTTTCAGGTAGTTTTGCCTACATTAGGATAGAATAATCAAAATAGTTTAAGCCAACGAAAGGAAAAGGAATAGGTAGCCGAAACGGAAACTTACGGAAATGTCTGGTGAATAGTAAAAGGTTTGAGGCCCCATCCAGACTGGGTCCCATCCAGTCTGGGCCCCATCGATATTGTACGAAATACATACTACAGAGACCCAGCTTGCCTTGGGATCATCCCTAAACTCGGTTATTTCTTTGTAGTGCACGAGAAATGTTAAAGTAGTCATTATTCTACCACTCTATGATACTTTTATTATGATCGATCGAGAGAAATGCTTTCCCGTTACTTTGCCTTTCCTTCGTTGGTGAACATTTTAAGGTCTATTTTTTCGTTCATTAGATGATGTTTGATTGGTTGATTCCGCCATGCCTGGACTTTGTTACCAGACAATGCCGTGAACTCGTACGAACCTCGCCGATGCACATGGTCAGCTCAATGTTGACAATGTATTCCATCCTCCTTGATGAGTTAAGGCAAGTAAAAAATATATATTTTAAAGAAAGTATAAAAGGAACCTTTTATTCTCTCTCACATTTTACACCCCTAATGCTAATTCTCGCGCACTTATTCGCGTACTATTATTGTCACAGATAGAGTAGATAGATAGAAATATGTGCAAACTGATGCCATAGGTAAAATTTTGCAACTTTTCTAAAGTTCTTTTAAATCCTACAACTCCTCAAAGAACAAATCATTCAAAATTGGCAGGATGGAACTTGTTAAGAAGAAGTTACATCTCTCTTAACGGAAACGTTTGTTTTTGACAGCACCTTCCTAAAACGGACACCAAGAGCTAATCCTTGTCGTCGTTCGGACTGTAATTTGTTTAATATATAGATTTAGCCAGGGCTAAAAGCATGGATAATAGTTCCTAAAGTAAACGAGCTTTTGAACGCGACGACAATAGCCACACCATTTCTCGCGTGATTTCCCGCCAAATAAACGCGGGTTGCACCAATGCATCGCACGATTTCCCGCCAAGAAAATATAACATACTCCTCCCCCCCCCCCCCCCCCCCACGGGCTGACACCTGATTCCCTTCCCTCACCCCCAAAGAGTGTATGGACGGACGGAGTACGCTGACGTCACAACCAAAATTTCTCGGATGTATCCGCTCGCGCGCGCGAGGAGCTCCGCTACCATTCTCTGCAAAGCGGACATCTTTCTTAGAAGTCACTTCGTGGGGTGCCAAAGGTGTCCTTCGTAGAGATTGGTAACTGTAGGTAAAATGCAACCACGGATCTTCACAAGACGAAGTATTTTTTATTATTATTGAGGATCCAGACCAGAACAAGCTCTATAGATCCAAGCACCGTTCTTTTGCTTAGCCTGTCGAAAAAACACTAAAGGTGGATTTCCACTGTCGCGTAATTTTTACGTTTACGCGTGACCCTCCATAAATTTCCTCTGTTTTATTTACGCGCGTACGCACGAAAAAATTACGCCTTTATGGAAATCGATCCTCAGGAAGCTTGAAAGTGAAATCCAAGACACGTACATTGCGGGTTGTTTTCTTCCGCACCTTTAGAGAGCCACCCCAGGAAGAGAAGACAAAGACAGTGATGGATGAAGAAGAATTTGAACAAATTATGGAGGAGAGGCCTGCCAGGACCGAGGCTGAGATCATGCAGTGGCTCCAGTCCCTTTTTCTGTTCTCTCTCTGCTGGAGCATCGGCGGGAACCTGGACACTGATTCTAGACTTAAGTTCAGTGACTTCCTTAAAGTTCTTGCGGCTGGCACTAACAAACAGCACCAAAGGTTTGTGTGAGAAGTAGCGTTTGTAAAAATAGAAAGTCGCTGTGGAATATTGTAGTATAAGAATTATAAATCGTGAGTTTAAGTTCAGGCGTGTCAATGTTGGACTATTTTGAATATAAAGGGGCTTGGCACGAGATTTGAGTTAGAGTTTGAGAAAGAAATCCGTGAATACATTGAAAAAGCGCTGTTTGGTGGAACTGGTTACTTTTAGTGTTAGAGGTTGGAAAATTCTGTTTGGTTAAAAGTGGATGAAGTAGAAGATTCCCCTTTAGCTGATTATGTGCGAAACTATGAAAAAACTTGGAAGTTGCGACAAATTTTCCCGAGGCTAACTTTCCTTAAGTTTATAAAACACTTTGAGTTAAGTTACACTTAAAAGGGTAACCAGTTGTAGCTCTCTCTCTCGCTTTTTCAGACCAAAAGACCTAAAACTGCCAAAAAGTTTCCAGTTTCCTGGCAAGGGAGTCATTTACGACTTCTTCTTTGATAAGTCAACCTTTGGCACGTGGCATCCATGGGAGAAAAACGTGTTCGTTGAGGAGATTCCAGCCAACGCGAAGGTAAGTACAGTACAGCCAGGCCTCTCAGTAAAAGTTATTTACCTTGACTGGGGTAACAGATGTAGTGCTCCCCTCGTGTCTGCCTTTGGTTCAAATTCGTGGTCTTCCTTCAGCTTCACATTTTCATGTTTTTTTCCCTGTCAATTCCACCTTCCGTTTTGCTATTTTGAGCTGTTTTAACCCCGCTGAAACATTCCACTTCGCTTTCCGCCATGTTTATTTACATTCGCGTCCCCCCAAATAATTCCCATAAATGCGCGCGCGCCACTATTTTGGGTCCCAGGCTATCACTCTTTTCCGAAGTGAGCTGTTAGACGCACCGCCCTGCGAGGAGAGCCTGGTTTTGATTTGATGAGAAAACGAGGCTCTGCCTGAATCGCTTCTAGCTTTGAAGTCGCTGCAGTCCAAAGGTCTTTGACCAGTCAACCTTGTTTTCTCTTGTCAAACTGGTTTTTCGAGTGTGAGCATCCGTTTATTGATAAACTGATGATCATAACTGAGCCCACTTGCGGGACTGTTAGGCCTGGATTCGAAACTGTGTCGCAGCAACATGCCGCGTATGCTTAACAGAGATGTTACTCGTGTCATGCAGAGTCTTTCTAGCGAAAGAAAGGCTTTGTTGGCAGGCTGCAGCAGTACTATTGTGTTTAGTGCCAATTACTCTTTGGATACCTATACCCAGAAATCAAGAGATCCTAATAGGACCTATTATATTCATAAAATGAAGATTTAGTCGACCGTAGCGCGCCACGAACGAAAGAAGAAGCATGGACGCCTTGAACTTTTGTAAAATGTGGTACCCAGACCGCGTGCGGCCGCGCTCTGCACCAGTATTGTGAGTATCAGTCGGAGAGGAAGTGATGAATAAATGTGATGGAGTGCGTTTAAATGCAATATTGTATGACAAAAATACCCTTGAAGTCTACGGCAGCTTCTGTCCATTGAGATTTGTGACTGACATAGCCAAACTGTGAGCACGAGATCTTTTTTTTGATTTATGATGGCGAACCGAAAATCCCAGGCTAATCGGCCGACGCGAATACGAACTTAGTACACTATCGACCTTGTGAAATAAAGAAAAACTAATTGCTCATTTTTCTATGACTCCCTTGTTAACTCGTGGTATTTCAGCGAGGTAAATCGAAAGAAGGGTCGTAAGATTCACAGGCAGTGATTGAATGTTGATTTATTTCTTATGTTTTCTTTATGAATTATTAATCAATTTTACAATTTGTAGCCGAATGAAATGATCATACCTACCACAGAGACAGTTCGTCAGCGTTATTTTTTGGAACTGTTCCTCGATAATGACAAACCGCTGCTGTTAGTTGGCCCGACAGGAACGGGAAAATCTGCTATTACCAATAACTACATTCTGCGCATGCCTTCAGACAAGTAAGTTGATTCCCTGAAACCCGGGACCAGTGCATTGCACGAGTGAAAGATTAGATCATTTCTTCTGTTTATCCCCGTCCTCTTATACGCCCCGCTCCAGTCGGAGACGCCTAAAACTTTATAAGCCCCCAGCTTCTGTTATCCTCCTTCTATAATCATGGTAGCTGTAGGCTAGGCTTACACTCTAGTATACTTTTCCGTATTCATAAGTTTTATCGGATTTTTGGCATTTAGGGAATTCGGATTCCCATGCTCGAGCGTGCGTTTACACAAAGCCGTTACATAATCCGAGAACTGAACTTACATTTCGCCACAGAAACACTTCGGATTGACCCATCTGCACGTTAACGGCCAAATGAATCCGGTTCTTAATTGCTCCTAATTTGTCATGAATCCGCAGAAAGATGACAAGGTACTCTATTAACTCAATGAAACTGACGAGACAGTTTGACGTTCTTTTTTTATTCTTAAGCAATCATTTATGGCAGTATTCGAGAAAGTACAAGGAAAAGAAATTGCCGTGTGACTTCTGAAAAAAACTTCAAAATCAAAGACGTTGGAATAAATGAGTCCTTATCGGTCGACAGGAAATACAGTAAGCTCGAACTCCGATATTTGGGCAGATGTTGCTAACTTCTCACTCACAGGTTTTTTTATTTTCAGGTACATCGCAAATTTTATAAACTTTTCCGCCCAGACAACGTCAAACCAAACTCAGGATATGATACTATCAAAACTGGACAGGTAAGCATTGCACTAAGGATTAAAACTAGGAGTAATCGCAGATGAATGAGATGCGTTGGAACTGGTGTTGATGGAATATAACTGTATTTGCTCTCTCAGTATTCTGGGTAGTTGTGTTAGCGTCTTCTTTTGCGACCCCCTCTGGCAAATTTCTTAACGAAATAGCGGAGAATTTCACAATAAAGGCATCTACACGCAGTGGAATTAAACTCAAAATATGAGCTGTAGTAACCGTTTGCAAAACGGCACGGACTAGATACCTAGCTAGTTCAGTGATTAAGTACAGTGGAACGGCAGAGGCAAACACTTCCCTAGTTTCTCAGAAATTAGTACTAGTTTTCTTTACTGAAATAAGCAACGGCTCCATTGCACAGTTTCTTATTGCTCTATTTCAGTTACATTTCAGTAAGAGCGAGGTTCATTATAAGGAGGTACCGAACGAAAGCCATTAGCGGGGGGCTGTGTGCCCGGGGGCGATTGCCAGTTGTGTGGGAGGGGTGGGGGCGCTTATTACATTCAGAGTTCTTTTATTCACTATTACGAGGCCGCGCTGGAAACTGAGAAAACACGCGTCACCTAAGACAGTCCCATAATGCCATTCGCCACTACATCGACCGTGTCACGTGTCACCTTAAAATGACCGGTTGTAAGAGGGCGTTTCACAAGTTTCTGATCACGCGTTACCTTGCAGACGAAGGCGTGGTGTGTATGGACCTCCTATCGGTAAGAAGGTTGTGGTGTTTGTAGATGATCTTAACATGCCAGCCAAGGAGAAGTATGGTGCCCAGCCACCTATTGAAGTCTTGCGGCAGTGGATTGATCATGGATACTGGTTTGACAGGTAACTACATTCAACGAAAAACTTTGCCACTTGAAAGACTATAAGCCATAAACGATGACTCCTAATAGATTTATTAGCTTCTCAAATTCAAAGCGCATTCTGGAAAAGCTTACATGGTCACGACAAGGCTCAGGAGGCTTTCAGTTTTCTTGGCGGTAACTTTACCTCTGTACATATGTTTTCTTAGAAATCTCTTTGCAAAGGTTGGCCACGTAGCTAAAAAATGCAGTTTCTCCAACTCAATAACCGAGGTAAACAGGGGTCCACACAGATCGTAAGATGATGGAAATGCATCAATACATCACTGCTTCCCAGAAAGCCCTTAGTCTCAAGGGTCCCAAGAGCACCTTCGTCGTCAGGTTTTTTAGTCAGAATAAGGACCCTTTAATGGGTACCCTTAGAACGTTAGCCCCTCTTCAAGACAATCCTGTACCGCGCCTTGTTGCACCATCATAACCGAACGTAATTTGCCTTGTAACGCATTGCTCATTTTGCTTCTAGGAAAGACACGTCAATCCTGAAGCTTGTTGATCAGTTGCTAGTGTCTGCCATGGGTCCGCCTGGAGGAGGGAGAAATGAGATCACTCCTCGGTTTCTGAGACATTTCAACATCATCTCTATTGACTCGTTTAGCACAGAGACGATGCGAAACATCTTCTCTGTCATTATGGACTGGCACTTTAACAACCATGGCTTTGAAATGCAGATACGGAGGTTCTCCAAGGTACACTTATTTAAGTAATATATGGGAGGCGTTGTGACTCAGTGGTTAGTGTTTTGACACCGTATTGAAAGGTGCACGCCTCGCTGGGGTGACTTTGTTGCGTTCTTGTGCAATACACTTCACTATCATAGTGCTTTACTACACCCAAGTGTATAAACGGGTAACGGAGAATGTATTGCGGCGGAAGGGGAGGGGGGGCGAGGGGGTAACCCTTCGATGGACTAGCATCCTGTCCAGGGGGAAATAGAAACATTTCCAGTTGCTTTACTACAGAAACCAGGTCAAATAGTCATAGTATGAGTAGTTCTATTAAGACTAGAGTTAAGTAGGGTATTATGCAGAGCAATTACCCCTTCATTTATTTTGTTTATTACACAGCACTGTCTCAAATTGAAGACGAATTCCATGATTTTCTCTTACTTTGTTTTCGATATTTTTCGATATTTCTATGACTTTTTAATCGCATCAATTACTAGCTTTATTCCAATGCTTTTACAAAAGAGAGAATTCTTTTATTCATGCAAACAAAGCTTACTTTGCTGTTTTATTAGAGAGTTAAATCTTCATGTACATGTATTATCGGAAACGGCAAACGTGACATGCATTCAAGTTGAGAATTTGTCAAAATAGAAAATGAGCAGATAAAAACAGCTCACAACAATTCTTATGGATAAAAAGTTGCGTGAAACTGCTAATTTATTTGTAGAAATAATTAACAGTAAACGACAAGTAATGGGGAGACTTTGTCACGTGGTACAAATGCGCGTTTGCCGTTTGACGTAAAGGTGATGCTTAACCTCTCCATTGTGCCCGATGCATTTACCCTACCAACCTACCCTTTTAGATCATGATCAGTGCCATTACCGAGGTCTACACTCAAGCTATCGCCAGCTTTCTGCCCACGCCTTCCAAATCGCACTACGTCTTTAATCTGAGGGATTTTGCCAGGGTTGTGCAGGTTCGTGTTAGTCAATTTGTAATTCACTTCATTTTTTTATTTGTTGCACTGCAGCTATATTAGGGAACTTTATCAGAGCAAAGCAGGGCAAGTATCTCAGAGATAATTGGTCCCGAAATTCTCGTTTTTTTTTTTCAAGTAGTGCCTTTTGGATGTTGTTTTTCCAGAATATCCCGACAAATTCAATAATTTCACAAACTTAATTTTATGACGTTATCACTTTAGAACTCTATTACAGGGTTTAGTTAGCCAATAAGAGCTTGCAAAAGTCGAAATCCAAAGGTTTTGGTGTTGATGAAAATATCCACTTGTTCTTTCACTTGTGATCGAATTCTGTTAATTTGTTTTCAGGGAATTCTTTTGTTTCCTGGCGTAAACGCCACTCACCCTGGCAAGCTTATCAGACTTTGGGTACACGAGGTGTACCGTGTGTTCTATGACAGACTCGTCGACGCTGACGACCGCCAGTGCTTCTTTGAGATTGTCAAGGTGGGTGCTGCGTTATTCTCTGTTATCATGGTTACCAAGTGTTGCTAAGCCGCGGGGTGGGCGAGGAGGAGGGGGAGGAGGTGACTCATCGAGGGCACGACACACTTCCGGTTTTCGCTCGGAGTCGTGAGCGGAGATGGACGAAAGTGGAAGTATTATGATTCTGGCAACATCGAGTTCGTCCCAGGGAAGGGAGGAGTGCACTCCCTTACTTGGCCTAGACGGGTGTATGCCGCAAGGTATGGTTCTCTGGGTCTTGAGTCTTAAACAGGGTTTAAAATTTCACTATTTAGCGTGTTGAGCAGGGTGTCTTTTTGGACCGGAAGTCTTTAAGAGAGTGTAAAGCTTGGCGAAGAGCGGTCTACATTTGTGGTACCAACAGTTTTTCTATGATCATTCAGCGTAGTTTAAAGCTTTCTTTGAGTGCCCCCCCCTCACGCCCCACCATGGGATTCATCCCAGCTTATGACACTCCGCTTTCGACCCCGATGCTTGGTTTTCACTAGTCAGTCATAAGCGCTCTTACGATTTCGATTAAGACTCCGACTCCGCTGACATCTCTACATTGCAGGCTTTAGTATCTGTCGCTAAGGAGGCTCGTACGTATTAATCCTTTAAGCCACAATAGTGACCAACATCCACTTTCTCCAATAAGTAATACTGCCTGATCAGCATTCAGGTCATGAGAATAAATCAATTGATCACACAAGATGAAATGCCTTGATGGTTGAACAAATTCTCTCAAGCATTATCTCAAGAAATGTATGAAGAACAGTGAGGAGAATGTTAATGTTGATATTGAGAGAGTGAGGTGTTCTTGTTGACTCATTGACGTTTTTTTTTATCAACTATAGAATGTCATGGCATCTGAGTTCAAGGAAAAGATGAATAATGTGTTTGAACATCTCGCTGGCAGAGGAGGCGTGGTCACCGATGATTGTTTAAGGAGGTAAACTTTCCACTGACTCTTCCGGGGGTGTTTTTACACTTAATATTTCCTTCTAGGGGCTTGTTTCTCGAACGTCCAAGTAACTTTTGTTCCCGCGGACGTATTAAAAGAAATTCGAAAGAGCTGTAGCGCTTGTTTTCTCTAAAAAACAGTCTGGTTAGCTCAGTTGGGAGAGCACCGGTCTGTTGAGCGGGAGGTCGCGGGTTCAAGCCCCGGCCGGACCAACACTCAGGGTCTTAACAATAACTGAGAAGAAAGTGCTGCCTTTGTAATGACATCTGCAAATGGTTAGACTTTCTAGTCTTCTCGGATAAGGACGAAAAACCGTAGGCCCCGTCTCACAATCCTTGCCTATATTAATACTGTGGGACGTTAAAGAACCCACACACTGTTCGTAAAGAGTAGGGGTCGTAGACCCCGGTGTTGTGGTCAACCTTGATATACGGATCCTTCGCGTGATGCTGTACAGGCTTTGCGAAGTAATATAGTAGAAGTAGAAGTAGAAGTCTCATTTGTGTCGTTAACCTATAATTTCACCATATGACTTTCAAAAGCCAATCTGGCAGCAAAGTAGGCCCATTCAGAGTTGTCCCAAGCTTCTTTTCTAATGCGAGGCTAAGTGCGAATCCATTAATATGAAAATGATTTTTAATTCTCATGCAAATAAACTCATTTTCACAAGAAAGGTCTTGCACTTAGCCTCGTTTTGAAAGTGAGAAATTTTGGAACTCTGAAAATGGCCTATTTGCTCGAAAGCCTAAAGCCCTCCCTGTGTGTTAAGGTACGGTAAATTGGGCGCCAAAAACGTGCAACTTGAAAAGTTGAAAAGCGATGTTGCGCGTTTTAAAACCCACATTCAAATCTGTCTTGCAACAAATCAGGTTGTTGTAGGTTGTTGCTGAAAGTAGAGAGTAGTTCTACTTTTTTCAACAAATTCTGTACAAGTTACGCGTTTTACCGCTCCAAGGCAAACTTGTTTTGCACAAAGTGACGTAAATCCAGTGTATAGCGTGACTCCCGCGTAATTTTATCCTATCAGAAGTCAGTATTCACGCAACTTGCTGCAACCTTTATCTGCTGCTAAACAGGTTTGAACGTGGGTGGTAAAACACGCAGAATCGCTTTTCAACACGTTCTGCAGCAATGTTGCAAAAAACGTTGCACGTTTTTGTCGCCGGTTTTACCGTAGCTTTAAGGTAACCGCAATGTTCTAAAACCAGTTCTATTATCCTCAGCTTATTTTTCGGTGACTTCATGGATCGTAAGGCGAACCCTCGTCTGTACGATGAGATACAAGACACAGAAAGCCTTAGTGTGGTAAGTACTTTCTCTTATAGTGGGGTAATTTTCTGATTGTTCGAGAACGTTCAAAATTCGTACCATCTACCAGTGGCTGTTAGTTTCTTAAACAATGGCCTTGTGTGGGCGTTTATCGTTGTTGGTCGCGCGTTTCTTATTTTTTTCATTTCTGGGGGGCGGGGAATAAGGATGGAGAACAATACAAAGGCTTATTTCTTTGTTTCTTATTTTGGTATTACCTCTATCCTAACAAGGGTCATAAAACAAGAAAATCCATACTCCCAAGTAGATTTTTGTAAGTTTAAACTAGTTTTTTTTTCGATGATGTTATCATCATGTGGGGCATGTCATTTAAACCTTACTTTCTCCTTTTGTTTTTTTGGTTCCTTTACCTCTTTTTTTCCTTTTTCTCTATTTCGAAACATCCATTTAAAACATTTTTTTTTTCATCTAAGTGGAAATTAATCAGTGTGTATAAATGTGATGTTTAAATTTATCCAGCCTAAAAATACGAACTGCTGACTAAAAACAATAAATTGCCTTAGCTAAGGGAATCCGGATTCTGGAATTCGGGAATTCCGAAATTCGGGAAATCTGTGGAATCCGGAATCCTGGGCTTTGGAATCCGGAAAACAGCTCAAGGAATCCGGAATCCAAGTTTCACTGACAACGAATCCAGATTCACGGCGTGGAATCAAGAATCGAAGACTGCCTTGGATTACCTTACATGAGGCGAAATAAATTTTCACGTGGGACTGATTCTGAAAGCTGTCGCTTCTTTTATTACCTATAACGAAGTCACACGGGAAACTGCGTCAAAATTCGTCCCTAAACAATCCCATGATGCAATTCGACGCAACAGCGATCCCTTCTCATGCGCAGACGCAAAGCCAAGATTCTGACTACAGTAAAAGGGTTTTATCAAGAAAATTGATAAATAGCTGTGCCTTTAACATGTTCACCCCAAACCCGTAATGTGTTCCGTCGTAACTGTGTACTCCAAGGGTTAAATTAAAAGTATCAAACACTGGAACTCCTACGGGCTCGAGAAACGCTCTCATGTTTTTATTAAAGCGACATATTCTTTCGTTGCCTTGGGACTCTTGGTAAACAACAGGTTTGAGGCTTCCGTGCGCATGTGTAGTGAGCCAGACAACCACTGGCCAGTAGCTCTGAGCCTGCTGTTTCAATTGTAGAATTGGCTTAAGGTATTCATTTAAGACTTTGTGCGGGTCTAGACCCATATGAAGTCCAACTCCGATCGCCATGACAGAATTTTTCTTGTGAAGATTTGTCCGCACTTCATGTAAGACTAGATTAATATGTGCCACGCTGTAGAACTCGTGGAAAGAGTATAGGAAGCTGTGCTCTCCTCGACAAAACTTCCCTTTCGGTAACTGAGAGATTTTTCTAGCAGTTTTTCCGTGACAAAGAGCTTTGCCTCCATCCACAAACTGCATGTCACTTGAACATAAACGTCGGTCATTATCATCGATGTCTTTAACCAGGCAGCCTGTTTCTCTGTCGTCTGTAAACGTAATCATCAAAGCGTTATGAAAATGCCTCACCAACGAATCACCGATAAGGGAAAGGCTCGAAACGCGCTCTGACAACAGCTGGCAAGCTTGTTTGCTTGTGAAATTTTGAAACTCGCATCCAGAAGAAGCAACAAATTCGCTCATCTCTGCGTCTACCGTTTTTCTAAAATCGGTACACCTGTCGCACAAACAGTTTTCATCTCCTGAACCACATCGCCCAAGTTCGTGATTACAACAGGGGGTCGTGCTGTAACGGTCACACAACGAAGGAACACTGGGACCAAAATCAGGGGCATCTATGACGAACAAGTTTCCACATCGCCCATCTTCTCTATGTAGTTTAACTGGCAAACCTCGAAGCTTTCTTATTCTTATATCTTGCTCTGTTCTGTGAATTTTATCCTCGGACTGAATATCTCGCCGCGTTTTCCACTTTCCGCTTCGCATTTCTTGCATAATATCAACGCAGCAATTTGAATTATAGAAATCATAAATATTTCTCGAACGTCTGGTTAGAGAGTTTGTTAGCGCCACATGCTGACGCGAGAACGCGTACAATAGAATGGTAAACAGGAATAAAATGAACAGGATTTTTCCAAATTTCCGACCAAAAATGTGAAGTTGACGCGATGGCTTTCGGCAGCTAGATACTGTAAATAAAAGCATGAAAAATAACCATATAAACAAAAATGTATAAACGATCGACTTGCGCGAAGATGAAGTGATTAGTCGATTTTAATTGAATTACGGATAACTAGCAATATAAAGGTCAAGTACAGGTAATCTGCAATAGTCCACCTGGTGTACGTCTGGTACTACCTGCGCTTTCACTGTTCTCTATAACAAGCTTCCAGTAGCGTTTTATAGAGTTTTTTGTTCTGTGGACAGTTGCTGGCATGAAATACAGTCGAACCTGCATGTGTGTCCTCGTCTCGTTAGCGATTACCTCCCCCAAGCGACCATATATCCAAAACAACAAATTTTCCCAGTCAAAGCCATATTGCTGGAAACTCTTGTAAACGACCACCTCTCGAAAGCGATCGGGACTACTTTTTGGGGTGACGGTTTTATAATTTTCCATTGCACATGCAAAAAAGACTGTATTTTTTTTACTCCCATAGTAAACTGTGCAACCATATATCATATTTTCAACTTTGAGTTAGCCTGCGAGAGCATCCGGTTTTTTCGGCTCAAGTTTCTAGTTTCGCGGGTGAAACTAGAAACTTGAGTCGAAAAAACCCGGATGCTCTCGCAGCCTAACTTTGAGTCTATGGGCGAAATCTGTGACCATTTCAAATGAAACCACTTCAATAGTACTTTCACATAGTGCTATCTGTCTTGTACGCTATTTCTAAGTTTTCTCCATAGCGAAAATTCTGTAATTTGATAATAAAAATGAAACCTCTTCATCAGTACTTTCACTTTGCTGTTTGCTTATTTTACACCCTGAACTGAATTCATAGGGCGGCTTTTTGAATTTAGAAGGGTTACGTACAACGTTTAAAACCTTTTCAGTGATTAATTACATGGTTATTACTAGTTCTGATTTTAGATGATCTTTACTCTGAGACAGCAGGTCGTAAAGGAAAGCCAGAACATCAGAGAAAAAAAAACTCGTTTGAAGTAGATTTGAACTGTTACTTGTCACAGTTTTGTTTCGTCAATCAAGGAGTCTCTTGACAAGCTAAGTAGACTAGATCTTATTCAGAATTGGAGTTAACAAGTTGTGTTTGCATGTCTTTGAGCGATTTTTTTTTTCGTGACCGCAATCAAACCAGCTCGCTTTGCCAGTTTATGTTTAATAAAACGCCGTGATGGTTTCTAATACAAATAAGAAAAAAAAGAAAGTAGATTGCTTTTAAAAAATATATCGCTTTTAACTCTCTTGAACTTTCACCAATTTTAACCGCTCGTTCATAGGTCATTTAAGTACTTACCACATCGTTTTATTCCGTGAAAAGAAATCCCCGCTTGAAATGGTGCCATACTGTAACTTAAAAACATTTTTAGTCCTGCCAGAATTGCCACACGGCAGTCCTTGAGAATATAAACTGCAACGTTTACAATTTGCTTTTTTTTTTTTTTTTACTTTAAATGTAATTCTCAAAGTTACTTGGTAACGTTGGGTCAAATGAAAGCATTTAATTAACACGTGGTCTAATTATATAAACAGTTAGTGTCAGCTTATTGCCTTGATCACTCGAAATACCCAATCCAAATGTAATTCCCTTGAAAATTTGATGTATTTTATCGCAGGTGAAAAAAAAAAAGAAGACTTGTCATGGATTGAGTAAATGAAATTGGATCTGATTTGATTTCGTTTCGTTGATAAGTTTTTAAGCCCTTATTTCTATTTTCTGGTGTTATGAAGAAAGCTTTCCTTCGCTAGATGTTTTTGTTGTTTACCTTTTTTTCTTGTGTAAGGTATTTCGCTTCAGCTTATTTGGTGATAACTCGTTCTGCATCATCAGGAAAATTTGGCCTTTTTCTTCGTTTTTTTTTTTTCGAGCAAAGTTAAAACAGTTATGTGAAAGAAGATCATCACAAGCCTGAATTTTTTTTCAGGCTTTCTTTTCGCAACTGCAAAATTTGCATCTATAACTGCGATGATCTTCTTTCATCTAATTCTTCACCCCGCAGCTCTCATATATTTTTTTCATATATTCATAATTTAAAAGTCAGGTGCATCCAACGAGAATATAGTTGAAAACCACTTAAACATAGCATTGTTAAACGTATTTTAGTATTTAAACGGTAGATATAGGCATATTTTTATCCCCTAGAAATTTTCCATCTGTTTGGATTTCCTAGCTGAAAGTCTAGTGATCCGAAAATTATAGGGATCAAAACTTACCTTTCCTAAAATTTCAGCCAGAAAAAAGGCTCCCGAAAATTCTAGGTGACCTTTTAAGGGTTAAAATCCGTTCAAAATGGGGAATTATACTATTTTTTAAATGTTCGAAAATCCTAGTAGAGGCAGGTAAGCAAGAAATTTTTGCAACAAATGTTCCGAAAATTGTAGATCGCAAATCGTTTTCCGGACAGATATTTTCCGAAAATGGTCGTTGGGTGCCCCTGAAAAGTTAAAACAATCCTTTACAGCGCTCGTAAAGACACATCAGTAATTCACTGAATATGTTAACGAGTACCTAGCAGAGCAGCAAATGACAGATAAGAATATGTTTTTATCAGCCGAGTTACCGATAAAATAATAGACCAAGTAAAAAATTCACAACTTTAAGAGCTCAATTAATAAAAGAAACCTTTTGTGTTTTTTCCTCTCACCCACTCAAAACCATAGTTTCTTTAGAAACTAATCTCTTCATATGATAATAAGCGCTGTGTTATTGTCGCAGATTGCTACTTTGGGCTCCCCCCCCCAAAAATGTAAGGCTTCAGTCTCCAGGCTCCAGGCTCCACGGACCCCTCCCGTGAGAGCCTAGTATTACATCATTCGTTGCTCCAATCTTGTAGCTAAGTTTGGCTATGACGGTAGAAATTGTGTTTGTTTTATAGAGAAAAAAATCGCACTGCACGTTATTTTTTTGTAATCCTCTTCTTTTTTCGTAAAGTGGAAAAAAATAATTGAAGAGGTTCTAATCCAACAAGGTGCTTGATATCATTCATCCCCACAAACCAGACTTTGACAACTGGCAAAACACTATGTAACAAAACCGTTGAAATCCTTTCTCTCCAGGTAATGGATGGATTTCTTGAGGATTACAACGTTTCAAGCAAAGCTCCCATGGATCTCGTCATGTTTAGATTCGCCATTGAACACGTGTCTAGAATTTGTAGAGTTCTTCGCCAGCCCAACGGACATGCGCTTCTAGTAGGTAAGAATCGGATGTAAAAGCTTCAGTTGAGTAATGTGTCTTCTGGGGAATGAGAGTTAGATCTTTCTTACAGAGTTTTAGGGTGAAATTTATGTGACACCTCTCGTAAAAAGAGCCTCGGCCGAGTTGTTCAAAGCTGGGTTAAGATAACCCAGGGTTAGTGCGAGATTTGAATTCAGATTGGAAAGCTTAAAGAGCATTTCAGTTTTAATTCTTTTTGTCTACAAGTTGATGATTGGAAGCTCTAAAACTAGCATAGAAAATTGTGTGAGAAAATGCTTTTGAACACGAGAAAAAGACACCCGGGTTAAATTTAACCCCGGATTAAGCACTAATTGGCCTTCGAACAACTGGGCCCTGAACAGTTTTAATCCAAATGAACGAAAGTCCTGAAGGTTTTTCATGTCCTCAGCTTTTTTTTTTTCAGCTTCTTCCCTGTCAGGTTAGGTTCGCAAAAGTGTTTTTTGTCTTAGATTTACTAGAAGAGCGTTAATGGGTGACGACATTTGCACTCGCCTGGCCATGCAGTTGTTTCTCAGGGACACCATCGGCACCATTGGTTGCCCGTAATAGCCAGGTGCCCACAAGGCGATAGTTGACGGAATTCTTATTCTAAAATCTATTTTTAATCATTATTCTGTCCAATTATTTCTCCAATTCTGATTGGCATAAATCCACCCGTTACAATTAAAAACCATCTATCGTCGATCAAATTTGGAAGATGTTTGCTGGTAATTCACGATTGATATCAATCGTGCCGGCATCCGTGAGTCTATAAACGCGTTCAAACTTTACGTACAGACTCTTTACGACAGTCTACACGAGATTATGATATTTGTTAGGTTTCGAAAAAGATAGTTTTGGATCGTTCATTTGTGTACGGATCCGTAGGTGGGCTCGTGTTGACATGCTTAAACCCTCCACATTGTTTTGTATGTGTTTTTAGGTATCGGTGGTTCTGGTCGAGCTAGTGCTACGAAACTGGCTGCATTCATGTCAGATTACGAGCTCTTCCAAATTGAAATCACCAAAACTTACACGTTCACTGACTGGAGAGAAGATGTGAAGAAGATGCTGAGAAAGGCTGGTTTTGATGGAGCTCCTACCGTGTTTCTGTTCGGTGATCATCAGATAAAAGTAAGCGTTTAATATTTTAACTGCCATTGATCCAATACTTTTGTCAATGATTTTCTCACTATTTTGTTCGCTAAAGAATCTCTTACGCTTTGGCAAAATCTATCTTTCAAACAAGCAGGTTGACAACGATATTACATCGGGGGCGTAAAAAATCAACTAGGCGACTGACAGCGATGCGAACGACTTCCGACACGTTTTTTTTCGAAATACGAGACTCTCCGATACTATCTTTCACTCCCATGCAACCTCGCGATTTAACTTCACGTGACTACCAAAATTTTGTTCAAAAGCTGGGTAAAAATGACGTACAGGGTTTAGTGGACATTTGTGTGTTAGTGGAGGCTAACAGCGGATTTGTCTGATTTTTTTTCGTTGACAACAGGATGAAGCATTCCTCGAGGATATCAACATGATCCTGAACACGGGTGATGTACCAAATATTTACGAGCCCGACGAAAAAGCTGAGATCACAGAACAGGTGACTGCGTCCAAATACATACATACTGAAATAAATAAATAAATAAATATACAATTATAAGCAATACATATTTTACACAATATGAAAAATGAGATGTTTAGTTTTAAGTAGTTCACAGCCTCCTTTCTTTTCGTAAGATCGTCAAGATCGAAAGCTTTGCGTTACGGGACAGCCATCTTGGTTTCAAATATTCTCGGCGTCATGATTCCGCCCCTCCCCGCTAAGTAGATTTGACACTCATACCCAGGCTATACTCAGTACCTTTGAATCCAAGATGGCCGCTTGCAAAGAAAATACTCGAGATCCTGCCCAGATCTCCATGGTGACAGGTCATCAGTATGGAAATTAGTGCACCAAACCCTCTCGGCCAACAGCGCCGGCCGGCACGGTGTTCGATGTGTGTGAACGACTTGTACCATCTTGGGCCGTTGCTGTTCACATTATACTGGATAGCTTTTTGTGGCGCCACGGAAAGTTACCTGGTATAATGTGAACAGTAACGGCCCCGGGCGGTACAAGTTCACACACATCGAACACCGTGCCGGCCGGCGCGGTTGGCCGAGAGGTTCTGGTGCACTAAATTCCATAGCCTTCGAGAATGCATTGATCATTGTTAAAATAATAAACTTCTCACTCTGTTCTCCACTCAGATGCAAAACATTGTTCAAGAGGGGAATCTGAAAGTGGATGCAAGTCCATTAGCCATGTATAACTTTTTTATTGAGCGCGTTCGTCGTAACTTGCACGTGGTGTTGAGTATGAGTCCAATTGGGGACGCCTTTAGAAACAGACTCCGAATGTTCCCTTCCCTAATCAACTGCTGTACCATCGATTGGTTTCAGGTGAGGCGAATGACGTTTTAACAAACCCTACTTTATGAAAGTAGGGTTTTTGTCTCCTACTGGAGACCGTGACAGGGACGTAAAGTTTACTTGGTCATCCGAGCCACGTTAAGGATAAGCCGTTTGCAGGAAAAAGCCGTACCTTCTTTCCTCGGTTATTTTAAGACCCTGAGTATTGGTTCGGCCCCGGGGATCGGAGCCGCAACCTCCGTCCCTGCAGACCAGGTTTGTAAACGGATAGTGCAAGGACAGACTCGTGTGCGTATTGACCCATTCTCTCCTTTTGGTGACGAAACAAAAAAATTCCCCCCAAACAATAAAACTTCGTTTTGTAAAATCCTACAAAACAAATAGTACCATGTGAAAGTACTGCTGAACAGGTTTCATTTGAATGGTAACACCATAGGAGTTCATTCACAGACTCAAAAGTTAGAACTACGTACAAAACAAATAGTACCATGTGAAAGTACTGCTGAACAGGTTTCATTTGAATGGTAACACCATAGGAGTTCATCCACAGACTCAAAAATTAGAACTACATACAAAACAAATAGTACCATGTGAAAGTACAGCTGAAGAGGTTTCATTTGAATGGTAACACCATAGGATTTTAACCACAGATTTAAAAGTTAGAGTGACAAATAATCTTGACCAAAGCGTAGTCCTGGACTAGAAGAGTTGACTAGCATAGGAAAGCACCTGCCAACTAGTTCACCATACTCTCTTTGCTTGCCACGAACCTGGAAGACTCCAGCTGGGTGATTTGTTTACATCAATAACCTCTCCTTAACATTATCACTGTCTGTTTTGCAGGCCTGGCCTGAGGACGCTTTGGAAATGGTGGCCAATAAGTTCTTGGACGAGGTTGAAATGTCGCGGGAAGTAAGAGGAGAATGTGTTTCACTTTGCAAACATTTTCATCAGAGTGTGCGAGGACTTTCAGAAAGGTAACTGCTGTGTAGTTGTTATTCAGCCATTTTTGGAAAGTAGCTAGAAAGCGAAAACAAAAACAAATCAACAATACAGGAGCAAAAAAAAAAAACTGAATCGGCCCGACTAACTTTGTGCGCAAGACCACCTTTCAAGTTCATTCGTCGAGGATTAAAATCGTGACAATATCCATTTTTTATATATCTACGTTAATTATCCCTCTTTGCATTGATTGCTTCTGCAGAATTCAAAAACGTTTAACTTGAAAGCAAAATTTTCATCACGGCAAAAGACTAACCAAATTTTCCACCATTTTGAAATAAAGTGTATGGCTTCCCAGTCCATAAAATGATACTGCGGCAGAAGCTTTAAATGATCATTTTTTTTTGTTTTTGCTCAATTTTCCAGATATTATGCTGTCCTTCTTAGACGCAATTACGTCACTCCAACGTCATATCTCGAGCTAATAAAAACATTCAAGTCACTTCTTGGTAAAAAGCGATTTCAGATACTGACTCTAAAAACAAGGTACCTCAAGGGACTGGAGAAACTCGACTTCGCTTCGTCGCAGGTGAGCATGGCGATTTTGATTCTCACTTCAAACCTCACTTAGGCTAACTCATTTACGTGAAATTTTTGCAGGCGCTGCTTAATCTACACGGCTACTTTGTCATGTTTTTGTTTTTAGATGCGTAGGCAAAAGCTAAGGAAAAACATCGAAAAGAGAAATCAAAAAAGTTCCTCCATTTAAATATAGAAGCTGTTGTGACAAATGTTTATTTGACGCTGTTTATTTACTAGATAGAGGGTGTTTTCCAATGTTCTTTATCTTAATAATTAGCGCTTCAGGTATATTACGAGTGCTATTGGATACGCAAACCGTAGGCGGAAGTTAACTTTTTAGCTAGTGGCTATGCATTTAGGGCTGTGGTTTTCTTTTCGAATACCTCTTAGCAGCATTCTAATCAGCGGTTAATTTAAACTGACAGGTGTCAATTATGCAACAAGAGTTAAAGGAGCTGCAACCGGAATTGATCCAGACAAGTAAAGAGACAGAACAGCTAATAAAAATCATCGCTGGCGAAACAGTGGAGGTGGAGGAGAAGAAACAGGTTGGTTTTGACATCACGTAGCACTTCAGTCAAACTCGAGAAGAAGTGCTTTATCCGATATATGCAAACACCGAGAAGGAATATGTCAAAAACGAGAAGGATTGTTTTATCCGATATCCATACACCGAGAAGTAATATATCAAACACGAGAAGGAGTGTTTTATCCGATATCCACACACCGAGATGTAATATATCAAACACGAGAAGGAGAGTTTTATCCGATATCCACACACCGAGATGTAATATATCTAAAATGAGAAGGAGTGTTTTATCCGATATCTACACACCGGGAAGTAATATATCAAACAGGAGAAGGAGTATTTTATCCGATATCTAAACACCGAGACGTAATATATTAAACACGAGAAGGAGTGTTTTATCCGATCTCCAAACACCGAGAATTGATATATCAAACACGAGAAGAAGTGTTTTATCCGATCTTTTTTGAGATATTCCAAGAACGAAAAGTAAAATATCAAACACGACAAGTAGTGATTTCATCTTATATTCAAATAAAGAGAATTATAATAATAATAATAATAATAATAATACATTTATAGCGCGCAATTTTTTATAAAAAGAAGTAATGTGCCAAACACGAGGAATGTTTCATGAGATATTCAAACGTCGAGATCTAAATTTTCAAACACTAGAGGAAGTGTTTCATCTAATATCCAAGTGTATCAGACACCAGAGAGAGTGTTTGATACATTTGTTTTCTCTTCCTGAATTGTTAATGAGTTTGAGAACAGGTTTTTAACTTTCTCCACACTCTTTGACTCTTCATGGTTTACTGATTTATTTGATGTTTAGGCTATGACTACCTTTTGCTTTAACATTTCAACTACTACATTTTTACTACTCATGGTCCAGAAAAAGCATAATTGGCTAAACGTACCTTACGTTAACCATTAAATAGGTAATCAGAGAATTACCGCCACAAATGATGTACGAGTTTTTTGATACAGGTTGTGCAGGCAGACGAAGCTGTGGCTAACGCGGCTGCACAGGAAGCTCAGGCTATCAAGGTAAGGTTGAGTTTGCTGCCTTAGAACGACTTTGCGTTAATATCGGTCGGCGGTAGAAATTCGATTTCTCGGGAAACTAGTTGTACTCGGACGCGCGAACCGATGGATTTTTAAAAAAATTATTTCTAACCAAAAGTAGATTTTGAAGTCCACTTAGGCAAAGTGAGATTTTAAATTTTAAAAAAGCAGCGCTGTAATTTGAGAGACTAGCTATAAAAAGGGCACGATTTTACGTAGTATTTATAGACAGACCTAAAGGGTCACTATTCTTAAACGTGTCATGACAATGATATACATAAGACTGGCGTTTACTGGTCATGCCTTCTCTTAGTAATGTTTTTGTCTTCGTGAATTTAGGATGAATGCGAGGAACAGTTAGCTGTTGCCATGCCAGCACTAAATGCGGCAGTCTCAGCCTTGGACACCCTTAAACAACAGGACATTTCACTCGTGAAATCTATGGCAAATCCTCCTGCTGGTGTGCGCATGGTTATGGAGGCTATCTGTATTCTGAAGGTAACTGAAAAATGCCCCGCGATGACTTTTTCACCTATATAACCTTAAATAACTGGCTTAGTTCCCGATTGGCCTCGTAGCTCAGTTGTTTAAAGCACTGGTAGATATCTAATCCATAGGTTGTGAGTTCAATCCTCTTCAGCCGGGGTAAAAAACTTTCTCTTTGATTCCTGGTTTTTCTTACTTTCCTTTGTAGCACTTGCAGTTCAGAAGGGTTTGTATAGTTTTTTGCTGACACCTCTCACACTTAACTCAGTTTACGTTTAGGCAGTTAATGGCGCTTCACAATTTACTCTGCAGTCTTGAAGAATGAAACGATGACCAGCGGAACAGTTAGAAAGGTAGCGAGGCAGAAATAACTTGAAGGAGGTAGATAGTTGAGTAGTTTTGTCTTAGTAAAAAATGGTCTTTTTCTAGTTGTGTTCGGTTTGTTCATAATTCGTAACTGATTTTTTTTTTTTTTCATTTTTTCAACAGAATGTGCGGCCTGAAAAAAAGATGGTTGATGGTAAACAAATTGAAGATTACTGGGCGTCTTCCAAAAAGGTTAATCACCCCCGAGATTAGGCCGTTAATAAGAGCTCTTAGTTTATTTACCAAGGGCCAAAAGTAGGAAAGTGTTTGTGAAAATTTGAGGCGTGGCATTGTTGCCTGGTCTATGCTGGCCTGAAAGTCCTCAATGACTGTTCGTGGCGCGATGCTCTGCTCTCCGTCGACCACTGAAGGTAGAAATTCGGGATCAATTTAGGTTTCCGGGAAACTGCCGACCTACCCCTCCGCTAACCCAACATTTTGCCCCAAGGGAGAAGTAAGTATTAAGGTTGAGTTATGAGAGTGGTAGGTGGGCAGTTTCCTACACACCTATATTTGTTCAAAAACTAGAACGTTGGCCGCGGAGCGATTGTGGAAAAGAAGAATAAAACTGGGTAAGGCTGGTCGTCTCAAACACGATAATGGACGCTTTTGCCGCAATACGCTTTCGAGAATCATTTAAGTCAGTATGGAGAAGAGAGACTACTGTTTGGTATGCGAGTCTGAGAGAAAAGGAACTAACAGTCTGCAAGATGTTCGATAAAATGAAATCTTCTATCTTTTAACCACAATACGTTTTCTCTCTCTTCGACATGCAGGTCTTAGGCGACTTGAAATTCTTGGAAAGTCTGAAGCTCTTTGACAAGGAAAACATCCCTGTCCCTATAATCCGCAAGATCAGAGAGAAGTACATTACTAATCCAGACTTTCACCCCTCCCTCATCAAAAACGTTTCGTCAGCGTGCGAGGGGCTGTGCTCATGGGTCCGAGCTATTGAAGTGTACGACAGAGTTGCCAAGGTAACTGTTTCGTTTTTAAATTGTGTGTGATCAAGTGACGTAATTCTAATGGAACTGTCCTATTTAAAGGGGCTTTATTATGGGCAGGTATCGTAAGTGGACATGTGGCATGTGCCTGAGGAAAATGTTATGTTTAAGTTATCGTCCCTTGAAATCGAACGCTAACATACTGCACTTCTTGAAAAAAAAAAGAACCTTATTTTTTTGTGGTGCAGTCGGTACAGACGTTGCCCCTAGCAAGAGTTTTTCTCAGGGCCAAAGTGAGCGACGAAATAGCGTTTTCTAAATTTAGTAAGCGAATGTGAGCGACCGGAAACGAGGCAGGATACAGTGCCAGGAAAAATGAACCTTTTTACTTCCATGGAGACTTTGTTTGTCCGTATAATTTAGGTGTCGGTTCGATTTATTATTTTTTTTGTTTGCTTAGCTTGTCGCTCCCAAACGTAAGCGGCTAGTAGAAGCTGAATCTATGCTGGCGGAGCAGATGTCGCATCTCAACGAGAAGCGTGCAGAATTAAAGGAGGTGATGGACAAGCTACAGAACTTAAATGACGATTACCAGTCCAAAGTCAACAAGAAACAGGTTTGACATGTTGCGGTTTTTTCTTAATGACTCTGTCATAGAATTCCATCTTCCTTCTAGTCTGAAGAGCAGTGATTGTATCTATTCTTGAGATATCGGTATGTCCACTTCACTGTCCTTTCTCTCTGTTATTTCTTGTGTCGCAGCGTGTCTGATATTCACTCTCACAAGACCAGATATGCCTCAAATCTCAATTTTCATGTGCCATGTATGAGGTCAAATTATGGCAAACACACATTTAAGTTTGCATAACCGAAATCTGGGAAGAGATTCCTACTAACATGAAAAACACTCGGCTACTACCAGTTCAAAAACTATACAAACGAATTCTGCTTAACGCTCAAAGTTAACTAAATATAAATGACTGTTTCACATCGTCGTCCACATTTGCCATGGCACCTAGCGCACATACAGCGGTGGTTAGCTAGAAAGCTAAACTCCTCTCACCACCGTACACTTCTATCAAAGCCATAAATGTCTTTCTTTTCTTTTTTTCTTTTATCTGTTATTTTATTCCTTCGTTACTGTATACAGTGTAAGTATTATATACAAGTGTGAATAAACTGAACTGAACTGAACGAGCTTGCTTCCTCCAACGACAACTTCATTTGTAACGGTTACACTGACCGCGAGGAGTCTGAGAACTAGAAAAGGAGAATAGAAAGACGAGGAGTCGCTATCACTGTCACTACCTGTTCTCTCCCCATTCTCCCACCCGTGCTATCCAGAACAGAACAGTGGTGCTCGCTCTGCGGAGGAGGCTATGAGCGAACAAACTAACAATTTAAACGATGATTGTTGAGTTGTGGGAATGACCTAACGAATGAAAAGTACAAAGAACAAAATCTCACTGATATTGTTTCTTGCAGGAACTTGAGCGAAATATCGCCCTGTGTTCCCAGAAGCTGTTGCGAGCTGAGAAACTCATAAGTGGTCTGGGAGGAGAACGATCGCGCTGGACGCAGGTTGGTAGGCTTGCAGGACATCCATCTCCAACAGAAATGGGCGGTATATTTCTTAAATTTCACTTATAATTTCGAAAAGAAAACATAAAATTGAAAGAGTTTTAAGTTGTTATGGTAAAATTGTCCCATTTGAAGTTGAACAATTAGGCTGTGTTTCTCTGGGAAAAAGGATCTGAATTCGGATTGAATTTAAGAAACAAAATGTCTTTTTTAAAGGAAACAATGAATCCGAGAAAAAATTTTTACCAAGAATACCTTACATTGCAAAGGCGGTAAGGCTTTGCGCAGACCAAATGTTTCAAAGGAAGTTCAATAAAAAAAATTGTACCCGCAAAGAAACTCTGGAGATTCAGAATCAAAAGGTAACCTTACTGGACGGTAAAACCGCTCCTTATTTCAGATAAGTTTGCAAAGCACACTTTCGTTTTGAATTTATTTTGTTTTAGGTGGCGCAGGAGCTTGGCGAGACGTATAATAATATCGTCGGTGATGTGCTGTTGTCTGGGGGCATTGTAGCTTATCTCGGACCATTTACTGTTGAATTTAGACAGGTAACTTGGTGTTCCATTAACACCAGCATGACATATAGTAGGTGACTTATGTTCACAAAAATTAATGATCACAAATGCTTATGTCACGCGTGGAAAAAACTGGCAGTACGAAAATTCGCTTGGTATTGGGCCCACGCAGAGAACAAAACAACACAACGGTTCTTACCGTTTAGGCGACGATGCAGTGCTTGGCAGGCGCCGGGTAGTTTTTCGGTTCGATAGCGCCTGGTACGTTTAAGCGAAGAATTACCTGCTCTCTGTTAAGCAAATAAAAAGTAAGTGCTCTACTAACAAAATTACACATTTGAGTCTTAATCTCAAAAAACGTCCACTCGCACGTCGTGTTCCCACTAGCGAGTTGCAGTTATAGAAAACGAAATATTCAATAGACCTTTTTACCGATACGGCGGCCATATTGGATTAATTCGATTTAAGGAGTATTATAGGATGCCCAGGGGGCATGAGCAGATTTCGTTTGTATTTTTGAGCGCTTTTCGGGACACTTTTTCTTAAAGTTTCTTAGAATAAGATTGTAATGGGAAAAAGGATCCCTGTGCCGTGTTTGGATGTAATAATGATCGCCTTTTTCCCGAGAAATATACAGTGAAAGACAATATTTCTAATACTAAACTAGAAAAAGGCCATCATTATTACATCCAAACACAGCACAAGGATCTTCTCTCCCATTACAATCTTATTATAAGAAAACTTTAAGAAAAAATGTCCCGAAAAGCGCTCAAAAATACAAACGAAATCTGCTCATGCCCCCTGGGCATCCTATAATACTCCTTAAATCGACTTAATTCAATATGGCCGCCGTATCGGTAAAAAGGTCTATTGTTTGAAATTTCACTGAAAAGGGGTAAAATTTGAGTCTTTAAAAGTAGTACAGGTTAGACCAAATGTTGGGCTGAATTTAATGAAGCCGCCTGATTGGCCATCACGAAGTTACGCGAGACACTGGGTTGGAGTGTCGAACTGCACTATGGGTCTGTTTTGCCGGACCCTATTGCTTCTTTGATTGGCTATTGCCAGGTTGCGCAGAAATGTGAGTCAAAATTCGCCCTCCGAGACAGATATAACGATTTTTGTTTCAGGAATGCATCAAGGAATGGTGGAGCCTGTGCCGAGAGAAAAATGTCCCGGTCTCTGATAACTTTTCACTCTCCTCAACGCTTGGGGATCCTCTGTCCACCCGAGCCTGGCAGATTGCTGGATTACCTGTCGACAAGTAAGACACTAACGGATCTTGTTAATTTTTGACTTAAATTTACTTCACGAATATCCCAAATACAAATGCAAACTTTTGGTGTACTACTCTCTTTTCATAATTCTTTTACATACTGTAATACATCAGGATAGCAAAAAAAATCATTAAAGTGGAATGGTTTGGTATTTCATTGGTATTTAAATAATAAATAGAACATCGCATAGCCACTTGAAAATGCCAAAAAATTTTCGAAGCTGGAGAGAAATTTTGTATCTCCGCGCAGCCGTTTAGTATCCTCTATATATCTCAAGAGAACTTTAAGCCAGGATTTCACCAGCTTGGATTCTTTCTTATTCTTAATTTATGGTTTCCACTTTCAGTTTTTCGCTTGATAACGCAATTATTGTAACCAATGCGCACCGCTGGCCTCTGATGATCGATCCACAGGGCCAAGCAAACAAGTGGATCAAGAACATGGAGAAACCCAACAATCTCCAGGTCAGTCCACAAAAGTATTTGCACAACCTCGGTGGTTTAACCGTTAAAAGTCCTGGATAAAAATTAATTAATTTATTGCCAACGAGCAGCCTCGCGAAGACGCGAAGCTGCGAGGCGGCAGCATAATAAAGCCATGCACGAAAGTCCCAAGGCACCTCATGTTACATCGCTTCGAGATTCACTCTTGTGCAAGGTGACTTTTACGCGCGTATAGGTAAAATCTTTGCTCGTCGGCACTTAGCGATAGCTACAACTAATTTATTTATTTATTTGTTTATTAGCCATTCCCTGCAATAGGTCCTAAAGAGATAATGATAAATTATCAATCATTCTCAAACTCATTAATTATTCCTGCGGTCAAAAGCCATTAAATGACGACCATTTGGGTTAGGTGGATGAATCTTAATACCTAATGAAACACCAGGTAAAACACCACCAGGTTTTCATCTTAGATGAAACATGTTTTTCATCTGATATCAAACAACATGAGATGATGATAATGAGATGTTTTATTGATTAACACTACTCATGGAAACAATGCAATACCAGAGAAAACATGTCACTGCATATTTTCTTATTGTTTCATTTGAGAAGACATGTCAAAAACTCGGGCTTCGTGTTTCACCACGGATTTTAAACACACCTCGAAACAGATGAATGGTGTTTCTGTTTCTCGGTGCTTGGAACCCGTGGGGAAGCACTCGCCTTCTTTTTTAACATATCACCTCAAACATTAATTTCAAATGAAACTGGCGGAGAATTCAATCGACTCGCTCTGAAGAAAGGGGAATTGTTTGAAACACCTGGTTATGAATCTTTGTGTCTTACTCTGTTCAGATCACCTTCTCAGAAGATCGTAAGCCTTTCTTTTTAGTATCATTTGAAGGTTATGTGGGTCACTCTTGCACTGTAATTTTTAAACTTTTCTTGTAGGTGATCAAATTGTCAGATCAGAACTACGTCCGAACCTTGGAAAACTCTTTACAGGTAAACTTCATTGTTTTGTGAATGAACACGAGCACACTTCCATTGTGCTATTGTTTATGCCCCGAGGAATTTATTGTGCCATCAATTTTTTTTTACAAAAGCAAAGTGCAAAGTTTGGGGGTGGTCGTTTCCCGCTCCCCGTTTCCCGTTTCCCGTTTCCCGTTCCCCGTTCCCCGCTCCCTGTTCCCGCTTCCCCGTTCCCTGCTCCTCGTTTCCGTTCCCCGTTTTGGGAACATCTATGTTAGAACTAGAAAGCCGCATAGTAGAATACCACCCATAGCTTTTCATTTACGTTGCCGCACTTTATCCAAATCAAAAAATTTTGATTTGCAATAGATCGATTTGGATGTGCCTGATGGTACGTACTACGTAATAGTTGTTTGTAAGAAATTCAGTTCTTACCTATTACGTATCTTAATGCATGAATCTTGATTTTACCTATCAAAAACTAGAAGAAGTGTTTCGTCTTATGTCCAAAGACCGATAAGTGCAAGGGTAAAAATCCAAGCGATTCGAATTTTTTTACATTGTTATTGGTATGTCTGGATAGTAGATGGAAAACTACTCACGCATCATGTCTTGGACAAAGATTCTCGAATAGGTCCGTGAAGGTATCCGGGCTTTTTCAAATTTTGATGATAGCGATTTCCTTCTATCTTTATTGATTACTTATGGGTCTAAAAATTGTATTTTGAAGTTTGGTACCCCTGTTCTGTTGGAGAATGTCGGAGAGGAACTGGATCCACTACTGGAACCAATCTTGTTGAAACAGACATTTAAACAGGTGTGATAGAATAATTGAATAGGGAGCGTAAGTAACCACGACGGTGGCGGGTACAAAAGAAGGCGAATTCGCGCTGTTTCAAACTTCATGGCCCTTATTCCATCTCCCAGTTCAATACGTCAGATGATGGCGAATTTTTCGGGAGTTGAATAGGCCAGTTTCCAATAACTCAGTAAAACTCACACTTTGCTCCGAAGCTGAGAAGTATGAAACAAAAGAAATCGCATTAAAATCGAGGTATAAATAATTCATAGTTCATTTGTGTTGTTCCCTTCAGCCTCGGGGCCAAGTTTAAATTTTGATACTTCTAAACTGGCCCATTCGAAAGAAGTGTATCTAAGTTCAGAAAAAGAAAAAGAAAATCGTTGTCTTATGCTCACGTCCTCCTTAAAACGTAAAACTAGGACGTTTCACCATAGTTGTTAGAGGAGACTGGTTATGTAAGGCAACAAACATCAGATATAAAAACGATAGTACTGCAGTTCATGTTGGAAGCTTCCAGACGGTGTACAATCCTTTGTTTTCTTTTGGCAAATTGTGACTTAATAAATTAAGGCGACGTTTTTATTCCTCAGCAAGATCAAAATGTTAGGAATGCTATTGAACGTTGTGCACCGTCAAATCCTCGAAAACATATAAAAAAGAAGTCTGACGGGCTTCGTGACCATTCCAATCTATTAACTATGGTTTCACTTCGTAGTCAGGCAACGAAAGTGACGAAATGTACAAAATAACATCATGCAGGTGTAAAGTTGTTGTAGTTTTGCTAATCTAAACCTATTGCTTTTTGGCGTTTTCTTTTTCATGATGTGGTTGCTTAAGCTTCCTATTCTTCTTTGCATCCAATGCACGTTATCATTTCATTTTATTCATAGCTTATCAAATTATTTGGGTTAAGCGAAGAAATACAAATTCATCGTATGTTTTTCTTTAGGGTGGAGTAGAATATCTGCGCATGGGTGATCATGTTGTGGAGTTTAGCAGGGTAGGTTTTTATTGTCGAATTTATTTTATGTTTTGTGATGGTTTTGTTGGCTTAGTACTTTGCCTTAGCTCGTATTTTCTTTCGCAGGACTTTAGATTTTACATCACTACGAAACTGAGAAACCCACATTATTTGCCTGAGGTGTCAGTAAAGGTAAGCTTCGAATGAATATCGCCGTTACACCAGACATCGCAGTTTTACTCCGAAATGCCTCCAGTAAAACGCGCTTCTTTTGTTTGTAGTTTTACGTTACCTATTAGTGTGTGAGAGCAGGTCTATCTCTACCCTCACATGTACTCGATGTCTTTTTAAAAGTCAACTTTAGACACGTTTTTGCAAGAATGGCACGACTTTTCAATATTCTCACGGAGTTTGGCATTTTTACGTTACGCAGAATTGATGAAATCTTCGAAACTTCAGTTTCGGTGCTCTGATGTCTTGCTTGGTTTAAAACGGAATTCTGTTACTTTAAAATGGGATCTTTTTTCAGTTATAATTAATTGTACAACAAGATAGAATGTTATTAATTCCCTTTTGGAAATTACACTGAGCCGATGAACATATTGGGCGAGCAAGGTAATGTAGGCCAAGCGAGGGAAGGGAAAACAGAACCACCTAGTTAGCTCAGTTGGGAGAGCGCCGGTCTGCTGAGCGGGAGGTCGCAGTTTCAAACCCCGGCCTGACCAACACTCAGGATCATTAAATAACTAAGAAGAAAGTGCTGCCTTTGTAATGACATCTGCAGAAAGTTAGACTTTCTAGTCTTCTCGGATAAGCACGAAAGCCCGTAGGTCCCGTCTCACAGCACTTTCACTGATCTGTTTTTGTGGGACGTAAAAGGACCCACACCACTGTTCGAAAAGAGGAGGGGTCGTAGATGGTGTGGCTAACCTTTACGGGTTGTGGTATTCGGTAGGGATGGAACCTCGCATGGGACCTATGAGTTCTGTTGGTGCCCATTCCCTCTGGGCCGGCCTGTGGCCAGAAAAGCTGGTAAAACCAGAACTAGTAAAGAGCCTTTTCCCCAGTTCCGTCGTGTTGTTAGCGCGCCCCAATCTCAGAGGAGCTCTTTTTGTGTATGTCCTTAAAGGGGCTATGTCAGCTGGAGAGCATGCACTCTGAGGTTATGCAAATTACTTTCAACTGTCAAAATTCTATTGTTTTTAACGCGTGACTTTCTCCATGTGCGCTGTGAGGTTATGCAAATTACTTTTAACTGTCAAAATTCTATTGTTTTTAACGCGTGACTTTCTTCATGTTCTCTGTCACGTCCAAGGTTCCGAATTTAGAGAGGTTTAGCGAAATGGGTTTAGATATGGGATATTTCGATAGAATTTATGGAACGTTTCTTCTCTGGTTATGCTAGATCAAGAATAAAATTGCGACGACAATTTTACTTGTAGTTTTGAAGTAAAAACGCATGCCATTCATAAAATAGAGCGCAAACAAAAATTCAACAACAACATATTGTCTTATTCAACAAAATAAATGGAAGTTGTATTTTACAAACGAGCTACAAAAGACGCTAGACCGAAGATAAAGACCAAGACTGTTTCAAATCATTAACAATTAGACTTGTCTGTCGCTATTGATTTTATAATTTAGATGCTGATAGAACAAGAGACCAAGTCTTTGTTTTGATCTTAGGGAAACATACATTATCGCGCAAAATTGTTCGATCGTGCCGAATCACTGCGACGTCGAGAAAAACAGAACCCAGCATCATTGGTATACTACTCCACTATAAGCAGTCCGTTGATAAAAAGGGAAAGCAAACTCTGCTATTTTCCAAAATTATGCTCCAACACAAACAGTTCAAAAACATGGCATTTACAGGATCTAACTCGTACTAAGGTACCTCTCTAAGTCCGTTGAGAACAATCTGGACGAGCAAACGGTCGTGTTTATCTTTGCCGTGAATCGAGATAAATACAAGAAGGAATCTAGCCGAATTTTAGAATGTTTCCTTCGCCAGGAGTTGAGTTTCGTCACGAAACTCATGGCCTGATGCTCTTGTAATCGTTTACAAAAAACGGCCGCCGCCAACTCGATAGCCGCTTCATTATATGTCCACATACTTCGAGCACAAGAAAAATCCAAGAGCCAGCAGCCTCTAAAATAACTCAATAGAAAGGTCCTGTGAACTATAGGGAAGATTCCATCAAAGATTCCATCACTCATTGTGGAGTAGCCGTCATTAACTTTGCCATTACAACGGCCGCTGATAAGAGGACACAGTAAATCCACGTAAAAACATTCCACAGGCAAACAATTTTAAAATAACGCCAAAAAATTGTTCTGTAATCACCATAGAATGATTCTTAATACAAAACTTCGCTAACTATCGAACGATGGCTGAGATTTAGACAGATAAAAACAGCCTTCCAAAATCTCCGACACAACTTGAAAAAGTTGGGCTGTCTTTTTCAAGTTTGTTTTCATTGGCTCGCGCATGCGTGTTGGGTGACATAGCCCCTTTAACTCTTGTCATGTTCTCACAGGTGACCCTTTTAAACTTCATGATAACTCCTCTCGGCCTGGAGGATCAGCTGCTTGGAATTGTAGCTGCCAAGGAGAAGCCTGAATTGGAAGAGAAAAAGAACGAGTTGATTATCGAGAGCGCCAAGAACAAGAAACAGCTGAAGGAGATTGAGGATAAGATTCTGGAGGTGCTTTCAACCAGCGAAGGCAACATACTGGAGGACGAGACAGCCATCGAGGTGCCCATCCGCCTACAGTTTGACACTCTTAAAACATACTGAGAACTCCGGATTTTAACATCAGCCGTTGTCGTTATTATTTAAAGAGAACCCATGCTTTTGTTTGAAATATGTTGTTCAACTGTTCTGTACTGTTCTCGCCCTTGTCGCCTTAGTTTCTGGTTGCTTAAACCCCTTTACTTTCAAGATGTAACTGTTTTACATGTTCGCACGCCGGTCCCCTCGCAATCTAAAGCCTTGTATAGGACGACACAGAATCAGTTTGGTCCAATGAAAGATGGTAATTGTTGTCTATTGGGTTTGCTCTAATTTTAGTACATGGTTTACTGGCATAGGCCTTTTCTTGCGTACACCAAATGGACTGAGTTTTCTAAAACATTACGTTTACTTTTTTTTTCATTCATTTGTTATTTTGTAGGTGTTGTCATCCAGCAAGAAGTTGTCAGAAGAAATCTCTGTTAAACAGGAAATCGCCTCAAAGACCGAAGAAGAAATTGATAAGACTCGGGGTGGTTATAAACCTGTAAGCCGTACTTGAAATCTTCATTTGCGCTTTGTTTTCCTAGTTCTATGTATTTCAGGTTAAGTTGATCTTTATTCGCCACTTGGACATCTCTCATAATTGCCTTATTTGCCCCACCCCCCCCCCCCAAATTTTGCACAACCTTTGTTTTTCACTTCTCCTGGGTATTACAGCCGTCCCAAGAGAAAAACAATGCTTATGCAAATTTTTTTTTTTTTTTTTGGGGGGGGGGAGGGGGGGAATAAGGTGCATTATGGGAAATGTACAAGTAACGAATCTAATCGGACTGGCCAACTATCACTTTTCTTGCTCTACATTGTTTTTGTCAAGGGAATGGCAAGGTTGCCCGATTAACGCTACCGCAGCTGGGGGTGGGGGAGGGGAGAGGAGGAAAGGGGAGGGAAGGATGAGATGCAATTATTTTCCAGGGTACCAATTCAGGATTGTTATAAGCCAACTGCAAGTATTGCAAATTAGTGCAGTTTAAAGCATTCACCCACTGATTACATATTATAGGTCAGAGACCTTGTTTATTAAATGTTATCATATGTGTTACTTTCCCAGGTGGCCCAACACTCCAGTATCCTGTTCTTCACCATATCTGACCTGGCCAACATTGAACCAATGTATCAGTACTCGCTCACCTGGTTTATTAACTTATACCTCCAGGCAAGTCCCCTGTTTTGTTAGAATTTTTTTAAGTTAAAGAATCTTACAAATAAGTTACCGGCAAAAAAATGGACTCCTGGTATTTCGTAACCAAAACGGAAACTGCCAAAGAAGTCTCATGGTATCTAACGCAACACGCGAATGGATTCTTAGCCGGATGAATTTAGGTTTCTGGGAAACTGCGTACCTACCCCTCCCCTAAGCCAACATTTTGCCCTTAGTAAGAAGTAAGTGATAATGTTGACTTAGGGGAGGGGTGGGTGGTCAGTTTCCTAGAAACCTAAATTGATCCGCTTAGCCTACTTCGCAGACGTAATCTAACCCCTGCTAGTAACGTCTGCGAAGCAACGCCGAGGTCCTTGTTTTGGGCCTCCCAATGGACTCAACGAGTTACCGGAATTGCGACTTGAATTTTCCTGCTCTAATTGGTCAGTTGAATAATGCCTGTTTTAACAGGCCGACCATGGCTCGAGCTCAAGTCCTGGTACACGGATAGGGAGCCAAAGCAAGGATTTCGGCGCTGACTCGCAGACCTGCAGACCGACTTAACCACAGGTTTATTTTCATCGTCTGTGGTGCAGGCTAGGTAGTGAATGCTTTATGTGCGAGGATTTTATTTCTTTTTAGTAATTGATGAAAAAACGAATGTTCAATGATGATACTGACGGAGGAAGTAATTTTTGACTTAATATGACCGCGCAAATGAAACGGACCCATCATTATTGGATGTTACATGTTGCGTCCGGTTGCACACCCTATTGCATGTTGTTGCGTGTTGTTGGAAGTTGTTGCGCAAAGTTTGAAACTGGTCAAACTCTTAGCTACGTGCAAACGGACGCAACAACTCCCAACAATTTTATGAGTTGTTGCCTCTGTTTGCATGTAGCTTTAAGATATTAAAAAAAACCTTTATCAATTAATTACTTGCTTGTTAAATTCTTTTCTTAATTTTCTGTTTTTTTTTTCTGTTTTTAGTCCATCATAAATAGCGAGCCATCCTCAGATCTTTCAAGAAGAATCATCAATCTAAACGATCATTTTACTTACAGGTGAGATATAACTATCTTTCAATATTCACGCAGAACGACTTCCAAAAGTGCAAACCGAGATTCTCTCTCTTTTTCGTAGCTGGCAGTAAATGAGGAGACTAAATATAATAGACCTTTCCACGGTTTTTCCAACTTTAGTTTATGGACGAGTTAGGGAAAAGCCGCCGACTGCGCTTGAAAGACAGCCTTTTAATTGGTAAAATTGCCAAGCTTGAAATTGGTTTGTTGAAAACTCGCGAAGATATAGCTCGGCCCTCCTCAAAGTCGCGAAATTTTACAGACGCTTATGTGCCCCATCTTACCCTGGGTACCAGAGGTTTTTCTCGCGTGCGGCGGAAATTTTCGGTGTTGGCTGAAGGCCGACACATCTTCGGCCGTAGGCCGAAGCCACGAGCGGCAAAGACCGGAAACCACGCTAGAAGAGTCTCTTGCACCCAGGGTAGCCCCATCTTACAAGCGTCTGTAAATTTTCGCAACTTTGCGGTGCTATATCTTCGCTCGCTTAAGACGTATCACTTTTGAACTTGGCAAGTTTACTTATATTAAGGCGCTCTTTCTGGTGATGTCGAATGATTTTCCCCAACTGGTCCATGGCAAAAATTGAAACAACCATGCAAGGGTCTATTGTCATGATATCAGTCAAATTTGCAGTTGGGGCCAGGTGACCTGGCCTTTATCTGGAAGGCTTTAGTTTTCTTTTCTTCTCTCGTACTACATTACTAAACTCTATTAACTTAAAGGTAAAACTCAACGTTAGATAACTGTCTGTTTTGTCGCAGCAATAAGATATATAACTTATAATAATTAATTTCCTTGTAAATAGAATTTTGGATTTCATTTTTTGGGAGTTAACTTTGAAAACTCTTGGTTTCTCCAACTTCCGTCACTAATATATCTTTTAGTTTCGGTTATCTATATGCCTGTGTATTGAAATGTTATATCTCATTATTTATTATTATCCTCTGTATTTCCACTGGAAAGTGAAACCTGACTTGAATGGTCTCAAGCCGTTTCCTGGTAATAAAATTCACTGCCGTCAAACAGTTAACTTGTATAGTTCTAGTCTGTGATTAGACTGTTTCTACACTGTATCTCTTTCTTGTTTTCTTTTCAGTATTTACAAAAACGTGTGCCGATCGTTGTTTGAGAAGGACAAGCTGTTATTCTCATTTCTGCTGTGTATTGGCATTCAAAGGGGCAGGTAGGAGGCATTCATCGCTCATTCTGAAAAGTGGTAACAATCACCTACTCCTGGAAAAAACCACAACTGCTGAAGTTCAACTTTTTTAAACTATATACACCGAATGCAAATATGGCGGACCTCGCGGCCGGCCCAGGTCTAGTGGTGCGAAAGCGAGGCTAGTGAGGCCTCAAGAGTTTTGTTTTGCCTGCGCGTCTTAACGATTGAGTCGATCGACTAGTATGGTTTACTTCGAGTTGATACGTGCTTAAAAGCCATCAAGGAGGTGATTTAACTCCAGCAGAAACGAAAGTTGATTACCTTCGCTTTGCCAAGGTTCTTTACGAAGAAAGAAATGGATTCAAGCTATTCATATCGATCGACTCAATCGCTAATGCGCGCAGTCAAAACAAAACTATTGAGGCCTCACTAGCCCCGCTTTTGCGCAACTAGTCCCGGGCCGGCCGAGAGGTCCGCCATATTTGTATTCGATGTATTGAAAAGCACAAGCTACATATGGTGCCATATATGTACATATATGTACCGCCATTTTGTCACGTATTTTTGTTGTTGTTGTTGTCCGAAGAAAGTAGTTGAGTTGCACTGACTCGTTTTATTTATTCTAATTACTTGAAGCTAACATTAATTGTGTTTCTATTGTTACGTGTTACCGTTTACATCACGAATTTTACCACTGATTGGACGTTTACTTCATGCCATAATTAAACTTAACATGGAGTGGAAGTATTGATCTATGGGAGTAGAAGTACAAAAAGAGAGACGATTTATGGTCTATATTCGCTAAATTTGGACGTATCACCTTTAAACATTGGAAATTTTGCCAATCGTAAGGCGTTCTTTCAGTCAGCTCCGATTAGTATTTGCTGATTGGTCCTTATAAAAACTTAAAGAAAAAAAACGGGGAATGGTCGATTAACCTCTATAACAAATCACTTTCCTTCAATTGCAGCGGTAAAATTGATGAACAAGAGTGGCGGTTTCTGCTGACGGGAGGAGTTGCCTTGGAGAACAAGTTCCCAAACCCTGCCTCTGATTGGTTGACCGAAAAGTCCTGGGCTGAAATGGTTCGTTGTTCAGCGCTACCGTCTTTCAAGGGAATCTTGAAACACTTCACTGAAAACGTGAGTTTTAGATAGACGGCTCGCAGAAGTTCCTGAAAAATGCTTGTAATATTTTCCACGTACTTTCTGACGTGAGGCGTGGGCAGTCTAGCTCTCACGTGAAAAAAACTCCTGGTGGTTTATTGGTGTGTTATCAGTATTTTGAGATAGCGAGGTTTTAGACCACGTAGGTATCTCGTCTAACTGCTATCCTCTTGTAAGGGAATCCAAAACATTCTTGGATTCTGGATTTCACTCCATGGATTTAGGATTTCAGGTATTGGATTCCAGATTCTTTTTCAGTGGAACTTGGATTGCGGATTTCAAACGGGAGAAAATTGCGCTTTGATACTGTTTTGGGGGGGACGCTGTCGCCTCTAGACTGCTTCTTCTATTGACCTTTTCTACGTTGCTCGCTGGCGCGAGTCTTGGCCAACATTTTAGCCCACAGACAGTCTCATCGTGCAATTCGCTAGATGCAAGTCCGGGAAACTGCCCACCTACCCCTCCCCTATGCCAACGTTAACACTTACTTCTCACTGAGGGCAAAATGTTGGCTTAGGGGAAGGATAGGTGGGCAGATTCCACGAAACGTTTAATGATCCGCAAGTTCCACGTAAAAGATGGCTAGTGGCAGCCTTACCCAGGAACTTCTCCACTCCGCCAAGGTTCAAAACTCACCTTAGTCCTATGGCGATTTAGTTCGTTTTAACCCGTTCACATGTTGAAAGATACTTTCTCAACCAAGTTCATTGTATTTCTTCCTTAATCGTAGAGTAAAATACGGTGGTAAGTGTCTTCAAGGTAAAAAGTGCAAAGTAGTCATTGTGTATGTTCTTTGAAACAGGTTGATTGACACAGTAGCGAAGCATCACGCCCTTCAAAGAAATATGGCGCGTTCTATATATCTAATTGACGGAAGTTGAAGTGATTCGTACACTAAAGGCTTTGCCCCGCAGCACTCAAACAACGTTTTTAATTACAGTGCCATTTTCAGTAGGACATTGTTAAGAGCTTTTGTCAAGTTAAATTGCCGTAGAAATTTTGCTGTAATGAAAAAAACTCCCGTAGTGAAATGATCACGTTTAATCTCTTAGCAAAAGAGAAAGGCAATTTTCCGTCGAAAGAGCGATGCTGTTTTGTGCTTTATAAGTTACAGTGTTGTTATTAAGTAAGTTAACATTTTGAAAACGCGTAAAGGGCGCCAACGGAGTTTTAAAAGCCCGGACGTACCAAGTTCTGGCACACCTGTATTTTTGCAACGATTTGCGTCATGGCCTTCGCTTCTAGTAGGAAATTGATAACGAATACGAGCGTTCAAACCAAGTTCATATGCTTTAATTGATAATTTGTCACGTTAGCCTTAAACGTTTTTTTAACGAATTTTTGAAAGCCCGGACTTACTGTGTTCTGGCTCAGCTGCACTTGTTTAACGAGTTTGCTTCGTGGCCTTCTCTTCCAGTTAAATAAACTTGCAGTTGGAGTTCGAGTAGGAAACTGATTACGAATACGAGCGTTGAAACCAAGTTCATATGCTTTAATTAATAATTTGTCACATTAGCCTGAAACGTTTTAAATCGTTGCATGTACTGGTCGTTACAGGAAAGATGATCGTCCCAGGTAGTTGACTGACTCGAAATTCGAAAGTAGCATTGTCGATGACTTTTTTTGTGTGTGCTTTTAAACTTGCGGATTTTTTAGCCGATTATTATGCACTATATAAGGCTGTTTTTGTTTATTTGGGGTTGGACACAGACATCTTCCTTACTGACTACCAACAAACTTTGAATCTCACAATTTTCACTACGGGAACCAGCTAAACCTACGATTTAAAACCTCGCGAAAGTCGATGTTTCGAAAGCAATAGATCCATGGATTGATTGCTGATGATGTAAAAGCAACCGCCTCAACCCAGGGCCACACAGCATTATAATATTTAACATACAAACAATAATCTTCTCCTTTCACTTCGTGCACAATGGTGGCGACTAAACAAGGCATCCATGAAGCGATAAATACACCCACTACCATCCCTACTGTTTTTAGGGCTTTATAGTTCTTTACGGCATGATATACCGTATTGTTCTGGAAAGAGTTGTCCTGTATTCTTCTGATCTGACTCCTGGCCGCTGTAAAAATCCATGCATAGCAGAAAGCAACGATGATGTTTGGCACCAAAAACGTGGCGGCCGGTATTATAATGAGAATCTCCGTATTTTCCTCGCTCACGAACAACAGTGAAAACGGTAGAACTATCGAGGCCACCCAAACTGAAATGAGTCGAAGAATGACATGTACGTTTGGTTACAATAAGTCTGTAACGAAGAGGAAAGCAAATTGCGATAAAGCGATCCACAGAAACACAACACAAGTTAAAAGTTGTAGCCGCAGTTGTGTGTATCCATAACATTTCCAGAATATCGGACCCTGTACTAATAAACGGCGGCTGAATCACATAGCGCACGGCTATCCACACAGGGTTAATGACAAGCCCTACAAGAATGTCTGCTGTTGCCAACGAGATTATATAACGGTTTGAAATGGTTCTTAAAGACTCGTGTTCATAAAACAACCACATTACAAGGGCGTTTCCAGTAATAGTTGCTAGGCTAGTAAAACTAAGCCAAACGGAAAGGATAAAAACCGATTCACTTCCGAATCGCTCATCGGGGCACGACTCATTCATGTTAGGTTCCATGTGAAAGGCGATAAAATCTCCTCTTTTGAGGTCTTTAAGTACCTAATAGTCAGGATACGGTTCCAGAAACGAGTCTTTTGATGGAAGATTCGTGGCCCACTAAAACTATATCATCCAGTTGCAGAAGCTCAGAAATGTCTGCTCTTGAACCACTCACCGTCCAATGAACAGCACTGTGTTTTAGATTCTCTAGTCAAGTCAGTAAAACCTGCCAAATCACTTTCCGGCCTGCATCTTGAACGTAAGATGTAAAACAAGGCATTTGAACCTCCTAATTATTTTGCATTCACTTGGCGATCATTTAAACTGACAACTTCCGTTTTCACTTGACATTATAAGGTAGACTGAAGTGTTTTTTTTTTTCTTCTTTTGTTAGACTAGTTTTCCCTTCACGTCCTTTTGTGCCTCCTACACCCGGGCCAGATAAGCAGTGCTGCTCGAAATTAGCACAAAAATGAGTTAAGATGATCGGTGTCCCCTCCTTCTTTCAAGGAACAAAAAACATGTAAATGATAGAAATTAGGCAATGAGGCAGCTCATTTCAGCTGGTATTTACAAGTTTGCGCCCTCTTTGCCATTCTGCTCGTATTGATTGACAATGTGTTTTAGGCATTAAGTACTGATGCACTTAGAGACAAGATTATTTTTGCATATAAATAGAAACGTTTGCGCAGATGCCATTATTTTCATTTTGTTTCATAAAAATTTTAAAAGAGCCACACCAGAGCTCCTAAATTATGCCGCGTGCCATATCAAAAGGCGTGAAAAACAATTTGCCATCTGACCCCCCAATCTTAATAAGAACAAATGAAAAAATTGACTATAAAAGTTCTACTTCCGCAGTTCGTTGTTCGTATTTAGAATTGTATGTTTTGCTCTGTTATTAATTTAGCGATCTGATATTCTTCACGCTATGCTCTGTTCCTCTGGGTTACCGCACGTCTTCTTGGCAGTTAGTTCCAAACACAGGTTCCCCAAGCTCACGAGTGAGAATAGTGTTGCGTAACAGAAATATTATAACGGTTTGTATAGAAAATTTATCGAACGTTATTTAGGGCATTAAAATAGAAATAAAAATACATCAAAACTTCTTACCTTGTCTCCTTGTCTTGTTTTTGGTATGTTCTTAGCATTTCTGGCCGTTTCCGCGCGATTCTAGTGAGTTTTAGTTCTACTGTTGCTCTCTCTAAACCGGCCAGAAATGCTAAGAACGTACCACAAACAAGACAAGGAGACAAGGTAAGAAGTTTTGATCTATTTTTATTTCTATTTTAAAGCCCTGAATAGCGATCGATAAATTTTCCATAGAACGCCTTATAATATTTGTTACGCAACACAATTCTCATTCGTGAGCTTGGGGTCCCTGTGTTCCAGCTGACAAAAAAAAAAGACCCCCCGAAGGAGAGAGCAAGTATGGGTACCAGAGGTTTTTTCTAGCGCGCGACAAGGAGCTTCGTCAGCCGCAGGCCGACACGTCTTCGGCCGAAACCGCGCATGAAAAGCCTCTGGCAGCCAGGGTAAGGAAAGAGAAACTGTGCCATTAATTTCCAGTAAGGACACTGTCAAGAGCTTGTGACAAGTTAACTTGGCGTGATGTTATGAAGTGATCACGTTTACGTCTCAGTAAAACAGAAATGGATTTCCTTCCAAAAAGAGAGGCTGATTTGTGCATTTCAAGTTGTAATGTTATTATTAAGTGAGTTAACACTTAAGTTAAGTAAGTTGCATAAAGTCACCATGACTGAGTGATAATGGCTCCACGGAGTTTTAAAAGCCCGGACTTAGCTGCACTTTTTTAACGAGTTTGCTTCGTGGCCGGCGCTTCTAGTTAAAAGAAAAAAAGCACTTGCGGTGGTGTACGAGTAGGAAACTGATTACGAATACTAGTTTTCAAACCAAGTTCGTATGCTTTAGATAACAACTTGTCACATTTACCTTATCTTTTAAATAGCTGTATGTATTGGTCATTAACAGACAGGAATCTCCTATGGTAATTCTCTGACTCGAAATTCACAAGTCGCCTTTGGTATTGCTAAACATACTTTCTACTTTAAGATCAATTTTTGTGTGTGCTATTAGTTATAAACTACGGCTTTTTTAGCCAAGTATTATGCGCCATACATTTGCAAAGGCAAAATAAAGGCCCTCTTTTTAGTCTTAGCTATCTGGGTTGAGAACAGAAATCTTCCTCTTAGATTATCCAACGAACTTTGTATTTCACAATTTTCACGACGGAAACCAACTAAACCTACGATTTAAAACCTCGCGAAAGTCTGTGTTTCGGAAGCAATAGATCCATGGATTGATCGCTGATGACGTAAAAGCAACCGCTTCAATCCATGGCCACACAGTAATAAAATATCTGTCATCTAAACAAGGATCATGTCCTTTCACTTGGTGCACAATGGAGACGACTAAACAAGGCATCCATGAAGCGATGAATACGCCCAGTACAAACCCTACTGTTTTTAGGGCTTTATAGTTCTGTTTGGCCTTAAACATAGTATTGTTCTCGATAGAGTTTTCTCGTATTCTTCTGATCTGTCTCCTTGCAGCTTTAAAAATCCATGCGTAGCAGAAGGCAACGATTATGGTGGGCAGTAAAAACGTGACAACCGATAACATCATTCCCATTTTTTCCTCGCTTACGAATATCAAAGATAACGGCAGTAATATCGAAGCAACCCAAGCTGAAATGATCGAAGAGTGACATGTACGTTTGGTTATAATGAATGTGTAACGAAGAGGAAAGCAAATTGCGATAAAGCGGTCCACAGAAACACAGCACAAGTTAAAAGTTGTAGCCGCAGTCGTGTATACCCATAACATGTTCAAAATTTTGGTCCAAGCACTAGTATCTTGCGGCTGAATCACATAACGTACGGCTATCCACACAGGTGCTATGACAAGCCCTACGAGGAAGTCCGCTGTTGCCAACGAGATTATAAAACGGTTTGAAGTAGTTCTTAAAGACTCGTGTTTATAAAACAACCACAATTCAAGGGCGTTTCCAGCTACAGCTGCAAGGCTAGTAAAACTAAGCCAAACAGATAGGATAATAACCGATTCACTCTCTAATCGGTTATCGGAGCACCATTCAGCAATGTTTGGTTCCATGTAGAAGGCGATAAAGTTTCCTGTCTTGACGAGTCTTTTCTAAACTTTAAAGGGCCTAATAGCTGATGTTATTAGATGTGGTTCGAAAAAATGTTTTTCAGCATGGCTTTAAAATGCTTGAGTCTGTTGATTGAAGGTGCCTGCCCACTAAAACGATATCATTCAGTTGCAATTCGTCGGAGAAAGAGCCTCCAGGTAAACTACTCAGCACCGAATGAGCAGCATTGTTTTGTTGTTGACTCTCTTATGCTAGTCAATCAATAAAACTCACCAAATCATTTTGCAGCCTGCATTTTACGCTGATTGTACTTAAGATGTAAGGCAAGACACTTGAACCTCCCCCCGAATGATTTGTCATTCACCTGGCGATCATTCAAAATGTCACCTGTCGTTCTCGTTTGCCACTGTTCGGTAAATTGATGTTTATTTAATACCCTAGTCCTCTCTGACGCTTTCTTGCCCTGAATACACCTGATTGCGAAGTTTGGTCGGATTGCAACTGCTTGAATAAATGATTCAAAAATAAGTGAAAATTATCGGTCCCATATCCTTCATTAAAACTACAAAATAACATGTTAATGTCAAAAATTAGAACTCGCTCTTTTATTTACAAATTCACCGCCTAGTGGGGCATCCCCGCTCGTATTGATTGACAATGTGTTTTAAGCATTGATTACTGATGCACTCAGAAATAAGATAATTTTTGCATATAAATGGAACGTTTGTACAGATGCCATTATTTTCATTTTGTCTCATGAAACTTTTAAAAGAGTCATCCTAGAGCTCATAAATTGTGTTGCGTGTTATATTAAAAAGCGTGAAAAACAATTTGCCATCTGACCCCCAAACTTAAATGGAACTAATAAGAAAAATGATTATGAAAGTTACCTATCCGCAGTTCGTTGTTCGTATTTAGAATTGGATTTTTTGTTCCGTTATTACTTTCCTTATCAATCTGATATTTTTCACCTTTCGCTTTGTTCCTCTGGGTTACCGATTCAGGGTGTGTTTACTGAACGCTACGTTCGCAGTTAGATCAACTGACTTAAGCGCGAGAGCGGCCTTATTAAGCCACCACTGTAGATAACTTATGGCAACCTCTGACTGAAAAAAAAAGAAACATATAAATTAACACATTTTCGTTGTAAGAAGCCTTTTGTAAACCGTGATGAAAATTCACATTTAAAATTTTTTCGCTCTTTCTCCGCCTTAAATTTCCATGAGAAGTTGAATTTTTCAAGGTTGAAGCAAAGCGCAGCTGGCGTTGAATTCAGTTTCTGAATTATTTCGGAATCATTTTTCCAGATCAAAGTCACAGATCTTTCATAGCTTTGGCAATGCATAGTTAGGTCCTTGTGGAAGTATGTGGTAGTCCCTGCACTGCAAGATTTTCGACTTCAAATTTTGTATGAAACTACACCGTGGTTGCCCTAGGATCTCCACCCACCCACCCCCCCCCCCCCCCCCCCCATTTAAGATTCCCGCGAGAAGCGATGTCCTTCAGTTTTCTAGCGACTCCAATCGAGTGTGCGTGGGACATTTTCCGCCCTCGCGCGTTTCTCTCGCCTGCGAACCGCAGACGTATTTCCGGTCGTCGCTTCTCTCCTTCTGAAAAACGACCGGAAATACGTCTGCGGTTCGCAGGCTAGGGTTTCTCTCGTTGGAGTAAGAAAAAGGATAGACTGCTTGAAGAAATATTCGGCAATGAAATTATTTTATAATGGCTAAGTGTTGTTTACCCGTTATTTCTTTTTATTTATTTCATAGCTTTCAGAGTGGAAAGCATTTTATGACTCAGCTAATCCCCAAACTGAACCACTCCCAGAACCGTGGGAAGATGAACTCAACAAGATACAGCATCTAATTGTTTTAAGATGTCTCAGGCCAGATAAGGTGCAGGATGAAAGCTACATTAACATTATACCTAGCATCCCACGCAGACGTTCTTAGAGGTTCGTCACACGTTCCTGCCACGTTGGGGAGGATTGCGTGACGAGCCAAAAGAACGTCTGCGTGGCAAATGAACGCCTAGTCGGAAATGCTTTGAAGTAAATGTGGTGCTCCTGCGTGTTTCGTATCACAGAAACTGGAATAGCGCCTTCAATCTACAAAGTTACATGGACTACAAGTACAAATATATTCTTTGTGGACTAGCAGCTTAGGGAGGGAGGGGGGGGGGGGGCTTAAAAGATTTTTATACGGGACAGCTCCTCCCCGAGGCCCGACCACTTACCCTTTTATGTACCACTTTAATTGACAGAAAAGGTACTCCTCTCCTATACCTCCTATTGACGAATGCCTTGTTTAGAACTATGCATCCCTTTTAACTGCCGTAAATGTACAGTCTTAAAAATCACAAAACCAGAACGTTTCCTCGACTTTTTCACAGCGATAACATGCATCTGCTTGCCCTTTCGGGCCTTTTTACCAACCGAAATGACAGATTTTCCTACCCTCTCCCATACGTTAACAACTAAAAATCCTTACCCTTTCATATACCTGAAGCCTGAGAAAGGTACCCCTTTCGGGCGGAGCCTCCCCGTATAGGCATTTTAGGGAGTACCCCCGGACGTGTACGCCTCATGGCTTGTGTGCGCCTGCGACGTTACCTTACCCTATGACAGACAAGTAAAAACCCATGTCTTGTCTAGCGGCGCGGCCGGCCCTGTATGGTCCACATAGTTATAACGACGTGCTCCCTGGTGTTAAGCATCACTTCTCTTGTCGTTTCAGGTCACTCTTGGAGTGCGTGACTTCATCACGTTCTACATGAGCCCCACCTTCATAGAGCCGCCCACCTTTGACCTGTCCAAGTGTTATGAAGACTCGGACTGCTGTGTACCGTTAATATTTGTGCTGTCACCCGGAGCCGATCCAATGGCTAGCTTGGTCAAGTTTGCAGAAGACATTGGTAAGACTGTGCACCGCGTGATAAACCGCTGACGTATCGTTGACGCCTTCCAACCGTTTCAAATACATACTGCATATAGTGTTGTTCATGCAGTTGATGTTGTTCCAGTAAGGGAGATATATTTAAAAATCCAGACCTTGTTTTTTCTTTGGTACTCTTTCCGTATACAGTGGAACCTCGATATTACGAAGGGCATGGGGAGTGGCAACTGCATGGGGACTGGGTCTTATTTGCTATAACGAGATTTTTTTTTACAGCGAGGTTCTTTTTTATATATTTAACCAATACTGTGGTGAAGATTATTGTTCGTTAAAATACAGAGGACGTCGTTATATAGGGGTTCGTTATTTCGTGGTTTCACGGTATTTTTTTGAATGATCAGAAAAAGGAAAAATGTTTTAAGGAGGTCGTGTTTTCATCGGTGAAAGATTTGCCGCTATTTCCCTTCTCTTCTTGCCTTGAGTCTACTAACTTCACTTTTGCATCTTCGTGGTTTTCTTGTGGATCTTTTTACAGCTTTTTATGACCTTTGAGTGTTTTTTACGGTTAAAGATTTCTCCGACAAGCCATTTTACTTAGTTTTCATGGGAAAATCAACTTTGATTTTACAGTTGTGTAGAAGCTGCTCGTAAGGCCTCTCCTGATTGGTCGCAGAAAACAATGAGATGTCATTCTTTCAGTTGTTTCAGTATTGTTTGGGGTCAGGGTTAGGCACCATTGGTGACTTCTCTTCCGAGCAGCCAATTTTAGAGTGACTATCTTCCTTCCTTAGTTGTGTCACAGTGATTCTCGTAACACCCTAAAATCTTTAAATCAATATTGTGGATATTTTCAAATTTCTCTTTTTTGTTTTCCTGTACTAGGTGTGACCAGGTCTCATTTTCAGACTATTTCATTGGGTCAAGGTCAAGGACCCATAGCGGCCAAGATGATCAATCAGGTAACAGGCTCTCTGTTAGCGGTTAACTCTTCCACACTTTAAGCAACTCCAAGGGAATTTTAGTTTGCTTTATACTAGCCATTTAGCCTGCATCGCAGACACTCTGCACTGCCGGTATAGATGGATTATACCAATATTTTAGAGAGCGCGTGGGTCGGCTGCAACGAAGGCGAATTCGAAAAATAAGTAGCCCATGGAAAAATACCAACTCCTAAAGAGTTTTATTTAAGTGGTGGTACGACAAGATTTCGTCCATAGACTCGAAAATTAGAACTAATAGGACAAAGTGAAAGCACTGCTGAAGAGGTTTCATTTGAATGGTTACATCATAGGATTTCATTCACAGATTCAAAAGTTAGAACCACATACAAAACAAATAGTACCATGTGAAAGTACTGCTGAAGAGGTTTCATTTGAATGGTCACACCAGAGGATTTCATCCACAGACTCAAAAGTTAGAACTACGTAGAAAACAAATAGCACCGTATGAAGTACTGAGGTGCTGAAGAGGTTGCATTTGAATGATAACACCATAGGATTTTATCCACAAACTCAAAAGTTAGAACTACTTAAAAAAGAATAGTACCATGTGAAAGTACTGCTGAAGAGGTTTCATTTGAATCGTCACATCATAGGATTTCATCCACAAACTCAAAAGTTAGAGCTACTTAGAAAATAATAGTACCATGTGAAAGTACTGCTGAAGAGGTTTCATTTCAGTGGTGACACCATGGAGGGTTCATTCCTGTTTAGGAAGGATGCCATCGTATAATGGTCACCCTGGAATAACTCACTCTAACTGGACGAGTAACTGGATTTCATCATAAAATAAGTCTAGTCGATAAGTCGAGAAGTGGTGAATAAGAATTATAAGCGATACCATACAGTTGAAAAGCGATAGTTGTCTTTTCTTTTTAGGCCATTGAAGTGGGCGACTGGGTAGTCTTGCAAAACTGCCATCTTGCAACTTCTTGGATGCCTGTCCTAGAGAAGATATGTGAAGAGGTAAATGTGTATTATTATCTATTCAAAAGATTTTGCCGTTTCTGATAGGCTCCAATCCCCCGCCCAATTCCTCGGAACCAACTCGCGCTTGCCATAATTTGATGATATGTTTGCTTGGAAACGAGGTTGATCGATGGTGTATTTTCCTGGAAACGAGGTTGCGTGGGCAATAGTTGACGGCCATCCGACATCGAGATAGCTGAATTTCTGGCTAAAACTGAATGTAATAATTGCAAGAACACGAAAAAATATATTACTCGATGGATGTTATCTACTTTTTGAGAAGTATCTGCAAGACAAAAATAAACTTTTGTTGATACCCTGAAATTTGCGCCATAATTTTGAAGAAATTCTACGAGGATGTAAGCTTATTAAGGACTAAGAAATATCTTGAATGAATAATAAAACAATTATTGAATTCGGCTTTCGCAAGATGTGAAGAATTATGCTGATCTCGGTGGTTATTATTCATCGAGGCCGATTCTTGATCTGTGTAAATTCTTTACGTCATACTCAGCCTCATTTAATAACTGTTAATTATATAATCATAAGGTAAAAAGCACGGGACATCTACATGATAACGTGCTATTATCCAAGAGTTTAAAAAGTAAAGGTTCTTCATTAATTACTCAAATCATGGTTGTGACTTTGCTCAGGTCATCATTCCAGAGAAGACTCACAAAAGTTTTAGGCTGTGGTTGACCAGTTACCCAACCGAACGATTTCCTGTATCGATCTTACAGAATGGTAAGTGATCGGGAAAACGAAAGGGTTTTCTCACTCATTAACGCCCCTGTCTCTGAACTCTGCTTGTCGTCCCTGCTACTGTTTTTTTCCTTTGGTCCAAGCTCAAGCAAGTTATTTTCTACTAGGTGAATTTATCGCGCGACAACACATCGGCTATATTGGTGTAGCAAAAGCAGTCAAACGGCGATTATGTTGATGTAAACAGACACTTTCTTGTGTTTTTAGAAACACACAAAATCACTTGCTTCGTGACTGAAAACGCTCCATAATTTTTCCTCATCTGATAACGCCTACATGTACTTACATGTACCGCCTTTTTACCATAACTGAGCAATTTCTCGCGCGCTGATAGGTCGAGAGGTATGGTCTATGAGAGTGTAGATCATGAGAATGACGTGAACGCGCAATGTGTTTCTCTCTCTATCTCGTGCGCGATTGTCCAAGAAACGTGTCTGAGAAAACAGCCGGCACTTCGCGACCCCACCACTAATTTCACCTCGAAATGACGTCTGAGGAACGCCTGCAGGAATTCCTTACTCATGACGTGTCACAAACCAGATCTGGATAGCGCTTCTGATTGGTTGAGGCAAATTTCTTTCGCAGCACGACCAATCAGAAGCACTACCCAGATTTGGGTAGTGTCACGTCATCAGTATGGAATTTCTGTGGTCGTTTCTCAGACGTCATTTCGCGGGGAAACCAGTGATAGCGTCGCGAAATGTAGGCTGATTTCCTAGGCTAACTCTGTACATGTCACTGTAAAAAAAACGCTTACAGACCTTAGAAATTACGCCAGAATGTTCAAAACGGCAACTTGAGTTCTGAATATTCCTGCGTTTCCTATGGTCTTTAATTGCACAGAACTCATAGACCTTTCTTCCCCTCTTTTCTGCTAAACGAACCTGTATTAAGCGGACACTAGTGTAGGTTCCGTAGGCACAGCTACATTACTAAGGTTACCATGGCTACTTTCAGGGGTAAAGATGACGAATGAGCCGCCGATGGGTCTCAGGGCCAATTTGTTGCGGTCATACCACAGCGACCCCATATCGGACCCGGCGTTTTTCAATGGTTGCAATAAAACTAAAGTAAGTTTTTTTGTGTTCCTCTCCCTGGTGTTGTTACTGTTGCTAAACTTGCAACTGTTCCCTGCAGGTTTGGAAGAAATTCCTGTTCAGTTTGTGTTTCTTCCATGCGCTAGTCCAGGAGAGAAGGAATTTTGGTCCGTTGGGTTGGAATATTCCTTATGAGTTCAACGAGTCCGACCTTCGGATAAGTGTGCGCCAACAACAGGTGAGCAACGCTCAATACTTTCACCCTTTCACTACTAAAGATGGCGTAAGTCAAGATTGAACAACAGTTCTAAATTCCATTTTGAAAAATGTTGTAAAGCAAGTAGTTCCTTGTGAACGTACTGCTGAAGAGGTTTCATTTGAATGGTCTTACAATAGCATTTCATCCACAGACTCAAGAGTTAGAACCACCTTCAAAACAAATAGTACCATGTGAAAGTACTGCTGAAGAGGTTTCATTTGAATGGTCACACAATAGGATTTCATCCACTGACTCAAGAGTTAGAACCACATTCAAAACAAATAGTACCATGTGAAAGTACTGCTGAAGAGGTTTCATTTGAATGGTCACACAATAGGATTTCATCCACTGACTCAAGAGTTAGAACTACATTCAAAACAAATAGCACCATGTCAAAGTACTATTGAAGAGGTTTCATTTGAATGGTCACACAATAGGATTTCATCCACAGACTCATAGGGTTTTGTCCACAGAGTCATTCAGCTGTGGCTGTAGAAGGGTTAATGGCCCGTATTGGGATTTAGAATTTCGATTTTATTCAAGTTCATATAATTTTAAAAGTAGTGGACTAAGACAAGTTGGCGCCAAAGACGAGTTCCGCAAGTCTGGGACGGCGTATTTTTGGAAGCAAGTGGACGGGTTGTATGCTATTTAATATTATAGAATCGCAGTACCTAGATAAAGCACATATGAGATGTTATGCGCTTGCTTCACCGTACACATTTGTAATTTGCTCTGTGGGACCTGTAGCTGACAGAGAAAAAAATAACTGTATTTCTGTGTCAAACATACTAGTGCAGTCTTGAAGTTAGGGTACTGTTTCCCTCTACAGATGTTTCTTAATGATTATGATGATGTTCCGCTGGAGGCTCTTACCTATCTTACTGGACAGTGCAACTACGGAGGAAGAGTCACTGATGAGAGAGACAGGTAGTTAACTCTTTAAGTTCCAGTAGTGACCAACATCAACTTTCTCCCAACAATATCCAAAAATAATCAAGAAAAAAGGGTATTAGAATCAATGAAATTGTGACCAGAGGAAGCAATGCTTTGATCTTTTAAAAAATTCTGTCAACTAATATTTTAAGGAAATGTAAGGAGATCAGTTTGGAGAATTTGTATGTGGATACTGGGGCTTAAAGGGTTAATTTAAATACTTGCAAGCTGAATTCTTTTGGCAGAAGCATAGGATACTGTTTCAAAGACCATTTCTACGATTTATTGTCCTACTAATCGTTACCAGCACAACCTGCCACCATAAATTTCATCATCATCATTACTATCGTCGTCGTCGTCATCATCATCATCATCATCGTCATTAGCATCAAAACCTCGTCATCATCAATGCAATCGTCGTTATCATGTCCATCGTCATCATCGTACTGTTTCAGAGACCATTTTTTCGATTTATTGTCCTACTAATCGTTACCAGCACAACCCGCCACCATAAATTTCATAATCACTATTGTTGTCGTCGTCATCGTCATCATCATCATCATCATCATCATTTGCATCATATCCTCGTCATCATCTCCATCCTCATCATCGTCATCATGATGGTCATCATCATTATCACCATCACATCATGAACATTATCGTTATTATTATAATTTTTTCCTAGGCGCCTTATAATGAGTATTCTATCCATATTTTACTGCCGAGAGGTAACCGAAGATGACAGCTATAAGTTCTCTAGCAGTGGCTCTTACTTCGCACCGCCTGAGGTGAGCTTAATTAAGTCCGGGTCGGATATTTAACAAGCGCGGCTTGGTCGACCTTGTTCAACCCACTTGCCCTCAAAAGTAGACTTCATAACAAACTGTCCCTATTTTTACGCTTGCATCTCCACAAGACAATACATCCCGTGATTCTAATCGGTGATGATCGGCAAATTGTTGATGTGACGATTTCTCACCTAATGGTAGGCCACTGGGAGGAAATGTTAACCCAGGAACCAGAACGGTAGTGGTACTTTTGGACGATCGCGCGGAGAAGATTTCCAAATTCATGGAGTCAGTGTAACTGAAAAACTTAAGTTGTTGTAACTTCTAAGTTTTATTCGTTTCCTTGTGTCTTCCTGTTTTACGATTGAATTTGCGTCAGGACAAGACATGGGCACAATCGTCGATAAACACTGAAACGCAATTTGTTATCTTGTTCGAGGCTTGTGACAAGGGTTTTTCCGGCCTGAAAAAAGGGTTTTTCCGGCCGCCCTTTGAAAAATAAATGACGCAACTTTCCAAAAGTTTGTTTGGAAGCAAATCAACAAATAGTATATTGGTCAAGTGAAAATGGCAGGAGACTGTGTTTCTAAAGAAACACTGTCGGGTTGTCCTTTACAAGAAACAAGAAATCATTGTTTTCTCCCCTTGCATCAGATTAACTCACCATTAATGTTTAAATCTGAACACAGGGTCCTTATGACAGTTACTTGGAGTATATCCGGAGTCTTCCGCTGACCCCACACCCCGAGGTACGTACGCACGAGAAAAGGCATTTATTTGAAACTTTGAAGAGTTTGTCACCCCTGCTTGTTAACTCTTTGTGTGCAATGTTTAAGTAAGTTTCTCAAGCTGTCTTTGGTTTGATTGACAACTGTTTTCGGTGTTTGACAGGTATTTGGTTTGCACGAAAACGCTGACATAACGAAAAATCAGCGCGAAACTCAACAGCTCTTTGACGGGATTCTCCTCACATTACCCCGACAGGTAAGAAATACACAATTCCTGCCCATTTGTCCGTGAGTTAGATGTATTTCTAAACAACACCGGATGTACCGGATGTACGTATAGCAAAGCGTATTTGTAAAATGGTTTTATTGGATGCTTTTTATTGAATTTGTCCCTCTTGTTTTCAGTGTGAAAGTTTATTTTATTTTTAGTTCGGAAGTCTCCATTAGTAAGCCTTTGTTGTATTTTCGTAGACATCCAGTGGAGGTAAATCATCGCAAGAAGTGATCGAGGATTTAGCATCCGACATCCTATCTAAAATTCCTCTTCCTTTTGATACCGAAGTGGTACAGGTGAGTGAGATTCTTCTAACGTGTATTACACACACACAAACGAAAAAGGAATAACTTCGGCAAGGATGTATAGATAGTTACTTTCGGGTTGCACCTAAAAATTAATTAGACAACACTTTTTCAGGAAATAATGCGGTAAAATATTAGAGATGTACATTTAATAAATGACATACCATAAAGAATTCTGCTATTGTTACAAGCAAATGCCAAATGATCACCTCTTCAAACGGTCACTCTATGTCGTCAAACTTCATGGGAGTCTTTTAACTAGTCATGTTTATCTTTTTCTTCTCGAACTAATTACTCCCTGTAACGGACACCTCTTTTCACCGTAATGTGAGGAAAAAGGTAAAATTGTAGGTTGTAGCATAATCCCTGTTATAACTGGAAATACGTTTGTCGCAAAACCTCGCGAGGCTGTAAGGGGCCAAGTGGTATGAATAAAGAGAAAAGAAGCCAAAAGGGACTGACATAAATATGATTAAGCATGTATAAATGTTTCATGTCGTAATAATTGTGGTGATTATTCTACAGAAAAAGTATCCTGTGTTGTATGAAGAATCGATGAACACTGTACTTCTTCAAGAACTCATTAGGTACGAACTACAATGGGTGGCAAACTGTCTGCCCTTGTTACCTTTATACCATAAATTAAGTTCAGCTCGATTAGGCTTTCCATATCCATTGTCAGCGGCTGTAGCACTTAGCCTGCTGAGATCATCCGCTACGGTTATGTGTTCGCTGTACATCAAAAGAGTCTTTTATCCCTAAAAATGGGGCCGTTTCGGTGAGTAAAGTACAGTCCTAATTTTTGGCCCTAATTTTTGGCTTCCTTAGTACAGTCCAATTGCCCGTCGCTGGTTTGGACCCACAGGGTGAAGTGAGTTCCATCGTGGGCTGGAATGGGCTTTTGATGGGCCTGTTTTGGCTTGAATTTTGCTCATTTGGCCTGAAGGGTTGAATTGGCACTTTAGGGCGAAACCAGATCTTTTTAATTTACAGTGTAAGCCTTGAAGTTGCAATGATGTGGTTTAAAGGCAGAAAAACAACCAATGCGCTAAAACTTTAACAGAATTTAGTAATTCAAATGCAAATGCGACGTCGGTGACTTTTATCACGGATTGACAATTTACATTCAGTGTCTTTCTATTTTGTTGCTTTCAGGTTTAATCGTTTGACAGGCGTAGTTCGATCAAGTCTTCAAAACATTCAGAAAGCCATTAAGGTGAGTATGTTCAACCTATAACTCTTAAGAGTCCTTAAGATAAGAAAAACAGGACGATTGTTCTCGAAGAGTCTACAGAGCGTTTTCACTCACGTGGCCAGCATCTATGCTAATTTATTGGAACAAAAGAAAGCATTTACATGAGAAAAGAGTTAAACTCCCAGAGGATTTTCTTGGTACACCAATATGGCCGCCGTGACGTCATGTGAAAACGCTCTATCCTAATCTGTGATTGATAGCGAACTTTCAAGGAAGAAGTGTACACCCTGGCTGTTGCGTTAGTAAGTGTCACGGTAAACCGAACAGTTGTTGCGTTACTAAGCTAGGCTACGATCACATGCATGGCCCCGGACGAATTTTCGACCGGCTGAAGAATTGACCGTACACTTTTGGCCTCATGGAACGGAATTCGGATTCGGGAATCCAAGAAAGTTTTGCTTGTGGAATCCGGAATCCTGGGCTTTAAAATCCGGAATACAGCTCTAGGAATCAGGAAAATCCTGCTAACGATTGGAATCCAGAATTTGAGGTCCCATAAAAAAGACTGGAATCCAGTACCTGGGAATCCGAAATCCAAAGCGTGGAATCCAGAATCCAAGACTGTCTTGGATTCCCTAACATGGGGCGACACTTTGTTCACACGGAACCGTTAAATAATTTTGCTTTTTTCATACGGAACTTTGTACCACTAGATGTCTAAATTTTCGGTACGGCTAAGGTAGTTCCGTGTGAACGGGACACCTGAACGTACAAATTTTCAACCGGTCGAAAATTCGTCCCGTGCTGTATTGATGTAGCCTCACACTTCATGATAAGTCAGCACCAAACGAGTGGAACTGAACCGATTGCTGCTTTTTCTTTTGTCTCTTTGTTTGCTAATCTTTCCCGTTTGTTCTTGTACGTTTGACGCTCACATCCCCAATAAAAAAAACACGAGAGCTTTCCTGGAAGAGATAAATAAATGGATCAGCTTTTTTTTTTGATATCGTTGCTTGAACTTGTTATTATCTCTCTCATCCAGGGTCTTGTTGTGATGTCATCGGAACTTGAGGACGTGTTTGGAAGCATGATGGTGGGAAGGGTAAGATTAAGACTATTTTCACCTTTTACCGGATAGGTTTTGCGCGGAGTCGAAAACCATAGCGGATAAGGCTTCTGTTCACATATAAGAACAAAGATTTCGGCGCGATTTCTGTAACGGAGCGAAGCTGCGCCGGGAGTCACATATCGGATAGGTGGTCATACTATAACAGATTGCATTTCGCGTCGGCACGAGAAGCTATCCGATAAAGCGTGAAGATAGCCTAAGGTCTGTTTCAAACGTCGTTCTACTGCTGTGCTAAGCTGGCTCGACTGTAGCACGACATTAGCACGACTTGGTTTCAGACGTCGAATTTAATTCACACAATGACAGTCGAATGGAATGGCTGTTGCCAAAAACAAAACACAAAAATAAAGAAACGGTCTAGCAAAGTTTTTAATATATGCTAATGTATTTATAAATCATGAATTGAATTCGGCACGGCGGTAGCACGACGTTTGAAACCAAGTCGTGCTACTACCGTGTAGCACGACAAGCCTTGCCGTGCTATACGGCAGTAGCTCGACTTGGTTTCAAACGTCGCGCTACTGCCGTGCTAAAGTCGAATTTAATTCTATCAATTGAGTTCGGCACGGCAGTAGCACGACGTTTGAAACGGGCCTAAGACTCTCCACAGACAGAATTGTTCATCTCGCCCCGGATCCCCTATAATTTCTTTGGTTTAACTTCCCTCAACCCCGGAGACAATTAAATATTTGGAAACTGGCCTATTTAATAGGCGATGTGTCTCCGATGTTATGTTTGCGTGTCGTTAACTGCTGACCCTGTTAGCCAAATGTCAAATTTGAACTCGTTGAGAGAGTCATGCTTCTCTCCCTGCCCCAGCTACCTTTCGCTCCCTAACGGTCTTAGCCTTCGAGCAAGCTCAGTATTCCCGAGTCGAGGCTTGCTTGGAGGTTATGCCGGACTGGACAGTAACTATTTTGTAACTTATCGTCAACAGGTTCCAAGCATGTGGGCGGCCAAATCGTACCCATCCCTGAAACCGCTTGGTAGCTACGTAGCGGACCTGGTAGCGCGCCTCAGGTTCTTCAAGGTAATTTCTCTTGGCTTTGATGATCTCATAAGAAAAAACTTCCGGGTATTTAAAAATGAAGGTCATTAGGGTTCGAGAAAGGCCTATAAAGATGAATACTGGTCCGTGTTATATAAGGAAAATATCTTAATAATTCAAACGAAACTATGGTCATTCTGCTGCATGGCCGAGATAGTCACGTGGTGATTCCTTACGCCAAAAATCATCTTCCTCTACTCGTAGGTTTTAGTAATATCCACCCTGGTAGAACTAGTGTATACCGAGCGCCATCTCCAATTTATTACTCTACTTTTCTGGTTTTAACATTTCAGGCGGACAGCTTTTCGCTTTATTCTCCCCTGCGCGCGTGTGAAACGTTTGCATTTTGTTGTAGTTCGTTACCAGTTGTTAAACATGTGAGCGTTTTTATGTTTGTTCAGACATGGATTGATGAAGGATCTCCTAATGTGTTCTGGATATCTGGGTTTTATTTCACTCAGTCCTTTCTCACAGGTTAGTGTGACTGTTGATTAAAACTAAACTATTGGATGAATTTGAGCCCGATAGCAAGAATTATCAAGAATGAGATTTTGCAGTCCCCGCACCAAGTACCCTATCATAATAACGTAATGTAATGTAATACTGTATTTAAACACACGGAAAATCACCAACTCCTGACTTTGAACGATACTTGTATATTTCAGGGGCGATGCAGAATTTTGCTCGACGCTACAAGATTCCGATAGATCACCTGGGCTTTGAATTTGAAGTGACAAATGAGGAGCAAGACATGAAGCACAAGCCTGTATGTTTCGAATGTAATTATTTAGTGTGGTTAAATGACTTAGGAACACTACTGAATGGTACTTGCTCGTCCCACCCGTCTCAAATTTAAATCCGGATTCTGGGATCCAGGAAATTTCAACTTTTAAAATCCGAAATCCTCGGCTTTGGAATCCGTAATACAACTCAAGAATCCGGAATCCCACAAAGGAATGGAATCTGGAATTCAAGTTCCATTGACGAGGAATCTGAAATCCAGTACCTGGAATCCGGAACCCACGGGGTGGAATCCAGAATCCAAGACTGTCTTGGATTACCTTACATGGGACGGGAATAGTGTTTTGTGGATCAGGCCCCAGTTGTTCAAACGTTGGATAGCGCTATCCACCGGATAAATCACTATCCAGCGGATAAGTATTAGGGAAATCAATAACGCTATCCGCTGGATAGTGATTTATCCGGTGGATAGCGCTATCCAACGTTTGAACAACTGGGGCCAGATGTGTGACGTAATGATAGCCACTGAAGAGTACGTTCATATGTTAGTTGGACTACGAAAAGTACTTCATCACCTCAGAGATAGTAGAGCGAGCGAGATGTAAGACTGCCAACCGCGAGGAAGGTTACAGGCGAAAGGAAGAGAGAAAATCATTTTCCCCCTTTTCTCCACGTGTCTGCTTCCTCGTGGGTGGCCATATTTCCCTCGCTCTAGTGTCCCAAAGGATAAGGCACGACGCTGATCGTAGTCCAAACGGTATTATGCTGTACAAGGTGATTCTAACTTTTAAGTAAGGTGATAGTCCCAAAGTTTGACCATTAAAATGAAATCTACTGAGTAATACTTTCCTGCAATGCTATTTATCCCACTGTTCAAAATCAGTGTTTATTGCATGGTGTGACCATTTGAACGAAAGCTACTCACGACAACTATCCAGTACTACTTGTTTTCATGCTTTTGAACGCGACTCTTCAAAAGCTACTAAGAAACGCTTCCACAGGGAAGTGTTAATCATGCTATGCAAGGTATTTTTTTAACTTTCAGTTTGCGGATGGAATGAAGCCGTTTGCTGCCGTAATGTTTGTTTTTTGTTGTTGTTGTTCAGTACAAACCAAAGTTTAAATTTTTTTTTCTTGGTCCCCGTTTGGAAGTACAGAGCTTATAAAAGACGCTTCGAGGAGACAGTCCTCAGAATTCGTTTTGACAAAAACTGCGCGCTCAAGACGCCAGATTTAAGTTTAATTTTGTCCTCAGGTTTTCCTTTGCTACCCGCCGTACGATTCTGTTTGTAAAGGTAAAACTCCTCTTTAATCAGCGTACTGTGATTTTCTTTTTTTGCCTTGCTTGTTTATAGGAGGATGGCGTGTACGTCAAGGGTCTGTTCATTGAGGGCGCAAGATGGGACAGACAAAACAAGGTTTGATTAACTCATTTCCGTATCAGTAAATTGCCGCTTATAAGCCCTGGGGTGATACATCTTCGTAAGGGGTGTAAGGGGGGGGAGGGGGTCATAAACGGAGGGGCTTATATCCGTGGGGGCTTATAAACGGAATAAAAAAAGCGCGCGAAATAAGCTACACTGCAGTAGTGCTGATCATCAAAATACGTTTTTCGTTTACGGTTTTTCAGTTAAGGCTAAAATCGTCATAATAAATCGAATTCATTTCAATATATTTGGAAAAGTTGTAGGGGAGTATATCCGGGGGGTTTTTTGGTTTACAGGGAGATGGGTCTATAACTGGTGGGGGGGGGGGGGTCATAGCCGGGGGAGCTTATAGCGGGATGTTGGGCCGATAACACGGAGGGGGGATTTAAAGGGGCAGTTAACGGTATATCTAACTGCCTTAGCCCCCGTCCCCAACAAAAAAAATAGCAGAATAGATAGCGATCCAGTGTGTTGTTGGTTTTTCAGGTTGTCGGTGAGTCACATCCAAAGATCCTTTATGATCCTGTTCCAATTGTATCCTTTGTAAGCGACCTTTTTTTGAGGTCCCTAGTACTAGCGCTACAATTGCTAACGACTGAGTTATTTCAATTTTTTATTTATCTGAGCCCAGGTGCCCGTCGGCTGCGGGTTGGAGCTAGCACAGGCTTAAAAGTTTAAATTCCATCTTTGGGTATACTTCGTTTTGTCTATTTTAGACTGTCATTTTGGGCCGGTGAACCTGGTGACTTAAGACTCGACAACATTTTATGAGCTCAAGTAGCAGTTTTAAGAATGAAATATGAATTCTTAAACTGTTTTGTAAAATGCTGAACAATGTCATGGCGTGGAGGTTCCTTAACATATTAACAGATTTGGCTCAAACCGGGTAAAACTGCGGATTTCGAGGAAAAGGCGACCTATTCTTGTCCAGGTATGAGACTTTTTGTGTAGCTAATACAAGACGCAATCATCGTTCACTCCATGGTCCGTTTTTTTGCGCAATTCGAGCACTTTTTTCGCCTACTGACGCATGAAAAGTTATTCCAGTGCGTCACACTGTCCCAATTTCTTGCTGCCTGACACTTATCCCTTGAAGAGGTGGTTTATGCTCGACAACGTTCGTTACTGTTGTTAAATAGCAACCAATGAAAGTGCATATCGGTCATGATGGCACAAGCAAAGGGAGGGAGTTGAACTTGGGGCTACCGAGAACAACCTAAGCTATTGGCCAGTATGGGATTGTAATCCAGCTGCCTAAACGGTAAAACAACATGCCATGCTGCCTGCTAAATTTATTACCGTGGATACTGTTAGTGTAGGGAAATGCTGCGATCTGTAACTGTTTTGTGCCTGGAAGGTTATAAGTTCGAATCCCGTCGGGAACTCGACATTTTTTTTTCTCTGTTTCACGCTCTTGGGGTATCATTATTCTTACATCTTTCTCATGCACAACCGAGCTTAAAATTTACAATCTTTCTTTATCGTTTCCTAATTTTGTGGTATAAAATCGAGAATGGCGGCCATTTCCTCTGTCGCGAAAATATATTTCGTTTTCACGCAGGCTACTTGCCTCATTTTCTCGTTAAAGCCATGTGATCGTACACGAAATGGAATCTCGACCGCTCTAGAATACATTAATAGATGATTACTTTTAGTTGTAGCTAAGTAATGGGTTATTCTGTTGTCTTAGTTTACAAAACAAGCGCTCGCCGTGGCGTTCTTTCTACAACCGGACATTCTACAAACTATGTCCTATCTGTGAACCTGCCGTCCAACAGACCAGAAACCCACTGGGTCGTGAGGGGAGTCGCCATGTTGTGTCAGCTTGACGACTAGAATGGCAACACCATGGGGTAATATGGACAGATAATGGCCTAAAGTTAAACTTTGTTACGGCAGCACCATTGAGTAATATAGACAGATGATGGTCTAAGGTTAAACTATGTTACCTCAACACCATTGGGTAATATGGACAGTTAATGGCCTAAGGTTAAACTTTGTTACGGTAGCACCATTGAGTAATGTAGACAGAAGATGGTCTAACGTTAAACTGTGTTACCGCAACACCATTGGGTAATATAGACAGATGATGGCCTAAGGTTAAATTATGTTACCTCAACACCAGTGGGTAACTATGGACAGATAATGACCTAAGGTTAAACTTTATTACGGTAGCATCATTGAGTAATATAGACAAATGATGGTCTAAGGTTAAACTATGTTACCGCAACACCTTTGGGTAATATAGACAGATGATCGCCTAAGGTTAAATTATGTTACCTCAACACCGTTGGGTAACTATGGACAGATAATGGCCTAAGGTTAAACTTTATTACGGCAGCATCATTGAGTAATACAGACAGATGATGACCTAAGGTTAAACTATGTTGCCTTAACATGCACCATTGAGTAATATAGACAGATGATGGCCTAAGGTCAAATTATGTTACCTCAACACCATTAGGTAACTATGGACAGATAATGGCCTAAGGTTAAACTTTATTACGGCAGCATCATTTAGTAATATAAACAGATGCTGGCCTAAGGTTAAACTATGTTGCCTTAACATGCACCATTGAGTAATATAGACAGATGATGGTCTAAGGTTAAACAATGTTACCGCAACACCTTTGGGTAATATAGACAGATGATGGCCGAAGGTTAAATTATGTTACCTCAACACCGTTGGGTAACTATGGACATATAATGGCCCAAGGCTAAACTTTATTACGGCAGCATCATTGAGTAATATAGACAAATGATGGCCCAAAGTTAAACTATGTTAACTTAACATGCACCATTGGGCAATGTAGACAGATGATGGACTAAGTTTAAAAAGACTCTGTCAAGGCTGTCTTCTTCATTTGTTAATAATGGCAATTTGGCGCCCTTATTCGCCTTTGAAATACGCCAGGAGTTGTATAAAGTTAATTTCAATTTTAAACTTTAATTTCAATGTGATAAACGAGCACCTTAATCCTATATCCTAAAGCAAATGGGAGATTTTCTCATGGCAGTTCAGCATCCGTCTAAATGGGCCTCAATATGAATAATTTAAAAAGAGTCATTTTGTAAAGTCATTGCTCGTTCTTTGGGAATCGCAAGACATGAGATTTGTATTTATATGATACGATTTTAACGATGAATGAACGAAATGGGTTATTAGCAATATTTTAATATATAGTAGATGATTGCGCGCGCAGCGGCGACTTAGGAGATAGTTGAATACAAATGTAATATATAATGCGGGACACTTTCGCCCTTAATCTCAATAAAATTCTCCATATGATTGTTGTTGTTGTTGTTTTTTGCACTAAACGTTTTTTCGAAGGGACCACATCTCAAATGAAGATCTGTACGGTCTCCTCCTAACGCTTTCTGGCAAGATCAGGGAAAGAAGAATTAGAGTAGCTGGGCATTGTGTTAGTCACAAAAAGGAGGAGGCATCGAAGCTTGTGTTTGTGCATCCACAACACGGACAAACTGAGAGAGGAAGACCTGGGACAACGTACATACACACTGTGCTTGAGGACACTGGGTTCGCCACCATCGGAGAATTCAGAATTGCAATCAGGGGCACCCAACGAGGATATAGTTCCAAACCACTTAACACAGCATTGTTGAACGCATTTTAGTATTTAAACGGTAGATATAGGCATATTTTTATCCCCTAAAAACTTTTCATCTGTTCGGATTTCCTAGCTGAAAGTCTAGTGATCCGAAAATTATAGGGATCAAAACTTACCTTTTCGAAAATTTCAGCCAGGAAAAGGCTTCCGAAAATTCTAGGTGGCCTTTTTTAGGGTAAATATCCGTTTAAAATGGGTAATTATACCATTTTGTAGATGTTCGAAAATCCTAGGAGAGGCAGGCAAGCAAGAAATTTTACAACAAATGTTCCGAAAATTCTAGTTCTCAAATCGTCCTCCGAACAGATATTTTCCCGGAAATTGCCGTTGGGTGGCCCTGTGCAATGCTAGACGAAAGTGACTGGAGAGGGAGAATTTGTGTTGTCTGAGCTAGCGCTCGACCAAACTAATTACCTAGCTTTTTGAAAACAGGATCGTGCTGCATGTAGACGTACATGTGGCGAGTGTGTAATAGTCGAGTGGTGAAAAGAAGGTTATTTCTCAGAAGGTTAGGTCCTGCTTTGTTCGGAAGATCCGGAGTATTTTCTTAAAGTTCCAAATAGAAATTGTCCTACCGTTGCAGGTGGTTGCACACTTGCTTATTACTCCTTTCTGTTCTATGTGACGAATGAAACAGTCAACTTTAGCATGTATCAAAATTTTTATCATAAGCAGTCGTATAGCCACTTAAAACTTTAATCCCAAGAAAACTCAATGCCAACAACCTTGCAGTTTCATTTCTAAGATTCTCTCGCAGTTGCCCAAGCTTAAAACTGTACTTGTTTCTTGTTGTATAATTCCAGACCGCACGTTAGCCGGGCGGCATTTTTCGTTGCTTTTGACCAATCTAATTCCGAATTTTGCGATGTGAAATTTGATTTTTCTTTCCTCCCTTGAGGACTAAACCAATCTAAGATTGTAATCTGAACGATCCACCTTCGCACTTGGATCGTTCAGATTGGTATCTCAATCTGGTTTCAGATTTTTCTTCCATTTAACGGGTCTACTTTTCGATCGCAAGAACGTGCTCGTCCTTCAGTAACCGCGACGGGTCAAGGTTAGTCCAGGCAAAAGTTGTTCATACTCTTCCGTTGTTATATGTCGCTAAGGGATTGCAGTATATTGAACCCAAGTTCCACTGTAACTAAATCCGTAAGGAAGCGAAAACGCTTGGATTTTTTCACCGTAAAACTATAGTGTCCAGTGTGTGTGTATGTTTAGAGCGCGCTTCTCAGCACTTGAGAGTTCGTAATTGTCTTCTGAATTTTCTGGAATCAAATTCCAGATAATTTTTAGTTGACAAGTTCCCAGTATGAACCACCACTAGTGAAAGAGCTACTTTTCTTTCCATTTCTCCAGGAGAAGGCGCTTAATTTAGGGGAAAGAAGTGAAAAACGATGCGTTGAAATTGAGAAGATCATAGCAGCAGCAGCTAGGTAGCTACTGTATGGATCAATCTTATTTCAGATTTTTGTTCCGCGGCTAGTAGGAAAATCCAAACAATCTGGATTGTCTAATTCCGAAAAAGTGTGGCTAAAAGGAACGCAACCTTTATTAATGTTGTAAGTTCCACGTGCCTATCACACATTAGGAGTAACAACTGATTTTTATTTAGTTCTTCTCTCAGCGGGTTTTATACAATCTTTGTCTATAAATGGGACATACAGTTGCATTCAAGTTTAACATTGCTTGTATATATTGGTTACAAGGTATACAAATATATGTTTAAACGATTTTCTGAGCGTTTAAATACGCTAATTCTGTTTATTCGATGATCGGATAGATAAGCTATAATGGAATCGCGATAAGCGTGCGGCCATGATGCTGGAGCTAACATCGTGAAACATGAGAAAAATGAGGCCCCCGTCCCTGTACCAGATTCGAATCTCGTAATTCTCGCTAACGTTCCGGAAGTGCTCGACCATGTATCGACTGGCTTGGCTAGTATTTTGGGGGTGGCTTGATTTAAGTAGGGATTTTTGGGGGTATTAAAAACAATCTGAAGATTCGTGGTATTGCCCGCGTATCCCGGCCTCGAAGTTCTGCTAATATATGCGCCTGTTATAATATTTAACGTGTGGGATTTTTGGAGAGGGGTAAATGTTTACTCTCAGGGATTTTTTGGGGTTTTGAGTTTTTCCCCATTCGATCATCCTCGTCGCTTGAAATCCAGAGTACCTCATAACATCAGTATCCTCGATACAATGATGAGGAAGTAGAAAATACACTTACAACTTATCATTGATCAAATTGTTAACTACCGCTTTAAGCGGTCCTGGATAGCTATAACCAAACAACTCCAAATCGTTGTTATAAATACTCTGTAGTTGCCTTATCCTGAGCAGAGAAAGAGTAGAATAGTACTTCTGCATCAACTCTCTAGTGTCTGTTGGTTGCCATTCCGGAAAGTTTACCTTGTTTTCCAAGTTTGTTTTTCTTAGAATAAACATCGCGTCTTCAGCCAGTGTTTCATAATGACCGATGTAATCGAATTGTATGCGACAAGGATGACATAATTTATATTGTTCTCGCCAGTGTTCTTGAAACAAACCACCTTCCCTCCGTCGAAGAACCAAATAGGTTGCAAATTGTTCAAACGTTACATTTCCAGAGTATGTTTCGTTAGGAAGGCTAGTTCGACTCATCAGAACCTGTTTTATTTTTCCCTGGTAATCTTTCCAGTAATCTTGTTTTGTCTTATATTTCCCCCAGAAGCAATCTCTATAGGCAGAAAGTAGGCGTTCAAACGGTTGCCTCACAAACAAGAATTTCCTATATGTCTTTAGAATTGTCTCGCGTTCCCCCACGGAATAATTGCTAAGGGTTTTAAGTTTTCCTTTAGTGTTCTTGTGAATCCCATTTGAAATGTTAAGACCTTGTAGTTTTGCCATTATTCCCTTCCAGACTGTACATGCTACCTTTGGGACACCGCAATAGACAATTTTGTACTTCTCCACAACAAAGAAGTTAGGCAAGTTTGGATCCGCGTCGCTTTGGGGATCTGTTCTATGCTTTGTGCAATAGTTCTCTATCTGCTTCTTTGCTTTCCTGTTCTTGGCACTCACTGACAGGTCAAATTCATTGTTAAGCTGTTGAAATAATAAAGAATGAAGGGTTTCGTTTCAAAAGAAACTGTAGTGCTGCACAAATTTAGGTTTTGGCAAATAACCATGAATGTGACCGTCCCGTTAATGCACCGCAAGTGCTATCTCTGAAGAAGGGCTAGTGATCGAAAAGTCAACTTTTCAATCTTTTTAATGGTGATAATTTGAGTCTATCGAGTTTAAGTCTAAGTTCATTGATAGGAACAAATTTCCATGTATAATATATACATACATACATTGCAACCTTCATTTCACCTCGAATTTCAGAGAAATAGCTAATAGATAAAGTTAACCCAAACAATGCCAAAAGAAAAACTGGTAAGTTATAGTACAAATTCCTGTAACCGGGCATAGATCAGGGCTTTGTACAGTCTCTAGATCTTGTAATCAAGAAAAGTAGTGTTTCTTAACCCGTTGACGACCGCTTTGGTCGTTTCCGTTTCATATGGGGCGATCCCCTTTGACTGCTTTAAAGCACTTTCTTTAAAATTTGAACGAAACCAGAACGTTTTCTTGACTTTTTCACGGTCATAAAATGCGTCTGTAAGCCCTTTTAGGCCTTTTTACGCCCAAATTACAGATTTCCTACCCTTTTATATAAACTTCAACAAGTGAAATCCCTTCTGGTCGGATCCTCCCCGTATAAACCGTTATAGGGGGTCCCCCCGGGCGAAAAATGGCCTAAGAAACGCAAATCAGTCCCCATCCTCCAGCGCTATGTTCGTTAGAATAATTATTGCCTTTGACTTCATCCTGGCTTTTTGAAAAAGGTTATTGCAGCAAAACCGGATCACAGGCTGAAACGGGGATTACTTTGCATTGGAATGCTTTTGGAGACTTGAGGTGATCAGCCTGCGTAGCAAGCGTTTCCGTGTTGTTTAGGAGCAAAGAACGATGAACGAGAGTCGAAGACTGCGCGAAAAATGGTGCAAGTAAAAGAGCGGGGAAAGGGCTCTCGTTTCATTTCTCGCGCGGGCAAAACCGGTCTTTCTTTGCTCCGAAACCAAACGGAAACGCTTCCTACGCAGGCTAGAGCGGTTTTCATTTGACTGTCGAAAAGTAATTGGTTTCGCACTTTCTACGCGATGCGATTGGCTTAAAAGATTCGCGCCACCTTTTCATCCAATCAGAAGTAAAACCAAAGCCAATTGTGACGCGCTTGCATGCATTTTCCCGCGCTTTGCGTCAGCCACATGTAATTACTTCGAGTTTTGATTGGTTCAATGTATTGTCTGTGTCCTATGTGATTGACCAGAGTAATTACTTTGGTTTTGGTTTTACGACACTCAAACGAAAACCACTCTATCAGGTGATTCGCAACGACGATTTTTAGCGCACAACATGATACGCTTAAAATCGTCGTTGTGAATTGTCCCCTGTAACATCAGTTTTAGCGTCCCTTAACGTGCTTTATATTTCTACTAAGGTGTGTTTTCAGCTTAATTCTTTTTACCTGTACGCCGATATGCTTTCGATCTGTCTTGATCATCCACGCTAGTACAGAAAGCAAAGAAACCAACGTTAGAAACATAGCCAGCAGTTGAATATTCGATAGCATGTTTTCCTTCCAGATAGATTTTGTGTAACCATTTTATCAAAACAATTCCCGAGAACATACTAAAGAAGCTTAGGAAGGATACACTGATACGCAGAGAAAATTGTGATTTTCTCCAACCTGTTCCAAAATTTCGAAAAATTCCTTACACTATCTCAGACCTTTCTTGTGTTAATCATGGGAACTGCTTACGTGTGACCATATTTGGATGATATTTGCCGATATCAATGCGATTGACGTCTCGTTTTGATACAGAGGCCCGGGGGAACTCGGAAAAGGCCTATTACAGATTTATTTTATTGCTTCTTAACTTGGGTTCAGTGCCCCAGTGACACCCTCAAATCAAGTAGGCGTTGAGTTGTCCCTTTCGCTAACGATCGTTGCCGTTTTTAAGACACCTGGAAAATTTTTCACCTGTTGTTGAGAGTGTTTCTATCAAAAAGAAAGAAAATCGCAACCCAGGATCGAACCTGGACCTCGAACGCGGACCTCTCTCCCCCTTACCACTACATTACCATACCGACCAGCCAAACTTTCGAAAAATATTAAAAGTACATAAACTAGCAAAATGTCTATCTTAACTGGTACATCAAAAACCGCTAGGTGACCCTAGCCCTTTCCATAACATTTAACGTAAATTCAACTTAGGCTTCAAGGTCGTTCTTTCTAAGACTGTTAATTCAAAAACGTATTACAGTCGACTCCCGGTAACTCGAATCCTTGCTAACTCGAACCAAAATCGATTTCCCTGGATACGGCTCAAACATTTATTGTAATTTTACCCTCGGTAACTCGACCCTCGATAACTCGAATCTCCGCTAACTCGAAGTAATTTTTGTTTCCCTTCAGATGATTTCTATATAATTTTAACCTCGATAACTCGAACCATGTTTTAAAGCGAGTGACAAATCGATCGAAGAGAAGAAAAGTGTGTACTGCAGTGCAACTGTGTATTCTTTGTTACTTTACTTTAGTCTTTACAGTCTAGTTCAATTGCAATGTCCAGCCCTGTAAATTAATGAGGCTTTGTTGCCTAATCCCTTATTTCCTAAATTTTCCGTTACTTGCTTCGAACTCCCGAAAGACTCGAACTTTTGTAGATTTTCCCTTGAAGGTTCGTGATATGGGTTGTCGATTGTTTCTGCCTTATTGTAATCTATCATGACTAAAGGCTTAGGTTACAAATGGTGGCATCGACCGTTTCAAATGGCAACGACCGTTTACGAAACAGAACCCTAGGCGTCGGCGTTCGTTGGCTAACTAGAGTGAGGTTCGCTCCGAGTGATTCCAAATAAAAAATCGGTTATCATTTCTTTTATGAGTATTTATTTCCCTCAGAGTATATATTCGTGACTGCACGATGCAGTCGTTGTGTCAGCCCAAATGTTTTCTGAACTGTTTTCCCCTTTGTTCCTTGTTCACGTTTCCGTTCTTTGATAACGAAATTATAGCTGTACAGTAAAAACCCGCCAGCCCGGTTTTCAGTACGAAATTTGCTAAAATTTGCCCGTTAGGCCCCTTCTATGGAAGAATCTGTGTAGCTTAGAATTTGAAACTCGTTCTTATTTTCTAAACTCTATAAAAAAAATTCTGTACATTGGACAAATATGATAAGTCAACATTCACGTTCCTCTTTGACATAGGTGCCTTACCACTTCAACTGCAATTAATAATATGCAGGTTTTACGTAAGGAATGAGCTGAATACCCCTAAATACTATTGGCTACAATGTTTTTTTTTCTTCAGAAAGTAGGAACCTGTTTTTAAATAGGTTCCTCTTTTAAGAACCTAAATGGTCTAAATTTGTTCTAATCGCCATTTATGTAACTTGGGAAAATCCAGATACTTATTCGCGGGCTTTTACTGTACTTAGTCATTTCAAATATTAGGCCATCCTCTTTTTATTCTCCGTTTAGCGTCGTCAGACCGACCCAAATTTTTGGCATCTTTAAAAAAAAAAGTATCGGGGGTGGAAGCTGAATAATGAATAATGAGTAACGGGGTTTAAAAGAAAATGAATAATGAATATTTGGAGTTAGAAAATCGGGAATTATGAATAACACCATCTAGCCTCGGAATAATGAATAACTCATAGCTGCTAAATGATACCATAAAAACTGATGACGAAAGAAACAATTTCAACTTTTCTGCCAATCGTAAACATTGGAATCCGCGCGAAATCAGTGAAATCCAAAGCGGCAAACCCCGAAATAAAATTATAAAACTCCTGAAAATCAGCGTTCTTTTCCCACAGCCAATCCGATACCACGTAATTGGCAGCCTGCAAAGTTGCATGTCAATCACTTGAGATGTTTGACTTTTGGTTCCCCTTTTAGTTCGATGTGTCGTGTATCTACAGTTTACGCCCGCCCACTGTATTTTCGTGTGATTGGATCGCTTTTCTAAAATCCGCTTCTTCATTCGATTTTGAACAATGGAAAAAAAGAAGTCAGAGAATGAAGAGAAATCGTCATCGAGGGTAGGTCTATTTGTCATTCTTGACAATGTGTCCAGCTCGCTTTCCTTGGCACCTGAAAATTGACGTTTAATGCACAATCAGAGCAGGTCAGTACAAACGTACCGTTCTTTTAATCAGCTTATTAGTAATCATTTAAAAGATTTTATACTCGATGATATTCAGACAATCAACTTCTTACCGTCTCGTCTTTACTATATGGTTCTGTCCAGATCGAGATCACCGAAAAGGCGTCATTAAGGTTTTGACTGCGAGTAGTCTCTTATTTTTCTTTTGGACACGGTAGAATGCGAGCACGCGAGAGCGGCGAGCGGCGAAGCCCGCGAGAAACGAGGGAGGACTGATATATTTTTCGCCATATATTGGTGTTCTTGTGTTAGTATTTCTTTTCTCTTCAGTATTATTCCATAATCATCAGATTCTGATGGCGTCACTGGTCTTTTTTTCCTTAAACACTCTACCTTATTACCAACAACACTGGAGATGGGTGAAATAAACAACTGAACATATTTTTACAGAAAATTTCCTGCGGAAAACGCTGGAAATGCCATTTCCGAGACCCTAAATTAAAAAACTTTTCTGGAGGAGCATGCCCCCTTGCTAAAGATAAGTTTGAATGTATACTGAAATGTAAACTTTTTATAAACAATGTATAGAATTGCGTTGTAGAAAATTTGGGAACGGAAAACTGATACAAAAACTAAAAAAATGAATAATGAATATCTCGGAAAAATTTGAAATGAATAATGAATAATTTAGAGAAAAAAGCAATAAATAATCGTGATCCAATTATTCAGCTTCCAGCCCGAAAAAGTAAGATGTAGTTAAACCATTTTTTACTTGAAATAATTTTTTTAAAACTGAAAAATGAGCATAGTAACAGCATAGGGAAAAACAGGAACAAAAACAGGAACTTTTTTTACAGGATATTGTGTATTTTGTTAATCCAAATATGTGAATGTTAACTTTTAACGTCGTCCTGTGGTACCAGGGCTTCCTATTCTGAGACTTCTTATTAATTTTCTTTTAGGTTTTTTTTTTTTCAATCCGACCGACCGACTCAATATCAGGAAACGCATTCGACACTAAACGAAAAAAAAGGGGGGGATGTCCGTATGGGAAAAAGTAGTGTCGATAGAAAACCTACCAAAGAAAACAAATCATAACGAAAAACCGCGATTCAAATCTAACCGTACTTTTAGCAGCTTGACCTTGAAACCCAGTGATACAAGTAATATGACGAAGAAAAGCTAGATCAGAAAACCATTAAAAGCACCAAAAGTTGGATAAAAAGAGCAAAGTAAAGCATCGAAAAGTTTATAGTGGTAATAGATCTAATGAACCGATTGGCATCAATTTTGCCTTCCTTTTAAATTAGCCAAGATTATGCAAACATATACAAACAACATTAAAAGGGAAATGCTTAATTAACAGTCAAGAATCGCTGCCGCTGCGTTCACATTAAGTCACAAACCTTCTGAAAAGTCTTGTAGATGGATCTCATAAATTCAGTGCAGGACAAGCATGTTTTGTATGCGTTTATTTACAGCCCCTTGTTTCATGAATAATTTTTTCCGCAACGGCAAGTTAGAAGAAGTTGTAAACAACTCAGATACAAAAGGAGACACGGATGGACAAACTTGAAGAACGATGTTCAAAACGGTTTCAAATGTGGTTTTTGAAAGCTTGTTAATCTGACAGTTTTTCAAAGTTAATTTTTAAATAATGCCTTGGGACTGGGAGACACGAACCTGAGATTTTTTCATTCACAAGTAATTTCTCAAATTCCATGGCAAATAAGGCGCGTAGTAACTAGCTAGCCATGACACAGCTACTTTGAATACGACATGCTGTCTTGGCTGTTACAATAGAACGTCATTGACCCGTTTCAGAGGTTCATTTTTACTAATTAAGTGGCGTATTCGTACTCATGAGCGAGGTTTTTAACCCTCAAAGAAATTAAGGACAACAAAATGTTTCTGCTGAGACCTTTTTAGTGCTTGTTAAGACCAAAAAAACATCGCTTCTACTAGCAAAAGTACCATGTAGTTCTCTTCGCGGGGGGTCTAAGACCAAAGGGCTTTTACTGTTGTATTTAGTGATCACTTTGGGTTTGAGTCCATGATGTCTCATGTGAGAAGTGAAAAAAGGACTTACGTGTGTCAAAACGCGCGCACGACTCATTCGAACACTTGCTCTGCCACTAAAGGGGCATTCAAATCTTGAGTTTAAAGAACCAAGGCACTAAACATTTGATGTGATCAACAATACTGTTTTGTGCAATGGATTCTTGTTCCATGCCACTGATTTTAATATTATAAAGGAAATAAAGGGAGATGTAAAGAATCAACCATAAGAGGACACAGAAAAAATGTGAGCCCCAGATGGGATTCGAACCCACGATCCTCCGTGTTCTAGGTCGGATGCTGTAACCTTTGAGCTACTGAGGACTCCTTGGCGAGCAAAGGTCATTTTTGTGGGTTGGACTTGCGAACCGCATCTCGCAGTCACACAGTCCATCACAAGCAACACATTAAGGCTTAACTGTATCACACAGTCACATTAATAGCAAGAAATGTCTCACTCATGAAGGAGCCTCCAACCAACCAACCTATGCCACTGATATTAATATTATAAAGTAAATAAAGGGAGATGTAAAGAATCAACCATAAGAGGACACAGAAAGAATTCTTATTCACCTCGCATATTATTCGCGTTTTCTGGTCCAGCGCGCATAAAGCCTGTTTTAGTTCCATATGATAACGACCTATACACGATAGCTAAAAAACAGTCCATCGATCGAGCATGAAGGTGGAGATTACATTGAAGCCAGCCTTGAAAGCTAAAAACTGTCGTCCATCTCAGTAACTGCTGTCACAACGATCAGATGGAATCCAGGGTGTTTTTCACTTTTAGTATATGCAAATTAAACTGAAGTTACACATTCAAGACAACGTCTTAAGTTGTTGTAAATTAGGTTGAAGTAACCAGGCAGCAACAAATTTTACACAGCACAGAACGTGATAACTTTGATTGTTCTGACTTGCTAGCCCGGAATCAACAAACTAAGAATTTACAGTATATGAAATAAGTTTGTATGAGCGCCTCAGTTTTGGTTCTGTCGTTAATTTGCTGTCTTTTCTTCTGTTTGGCTGAGCGCCGCGAAACGAAATGGATATTAAAGTGGTGAATGTAGAAAGAAAAGTGAAAGAAGCTTGCAGGAAAACATAGGGGGCTGAAGGAACTTTTCATTCTGTTATGTGGATATACCTTCTGCGATAAGCATGATGCAACTGCAAGTTAAGAAACACTTATCATAATCTCTGTAACCTAATCTAATTCACCCACCGGTGGAACATGTAGAATGCACGTTTAAAGCATCCACAACTTTGCCGGCAACAACATTGTTTGGCTGCGTCCTTGATGTAATCCCACTATGCTTCTCCCTTGTGGTAGAGAAAATCACGTACAGCAAGCTGATTGAAAGCAAAATTATTGCTGAGCCTTTAAAAATGTCTTCACACTTTCGGTACATCGTTGGAATAGTTTAGAACATCATATTTTTGTTGACCAACGTGCCACCCTCAAGAGGCCTGGAGACTGTCCCTTTTTCAGAATCCTCCCCACCCTTAACAGCACAATCGCACGATGACGATATTTGACTACAACTACCAGAATTCATTTCGGTTTTGCTTTGTTATTTAAATTTGTCAATCCCGCTGTGGATTAAAGAACAATAGCCTTAATTTGCACAAGAAAACAACAAACTCAAGGATTCTGGTAGTTGTAGTAAAATGACGTCATAGTGCAATTGTCCTGTTAACGTCACTACCGCCTGCCACAGACATAAATGGGCACAACCTCGTTCTCAGGGTTTTCTCCTGCTCGATTCCCGGAACGCGAGAAACTGATCCGAGTTGTTCAAAATGGGTTTGGGTTGAGGTAACCCAGGTTTAGTGCGAAATTTGACTTCAAATATTAACACTTAAAAAGTAAATTCGGTTTAATTCTTTTTGTCTGCGATTGGATGATTGGATGCTGAGAACAGAAAATTAACTGAGAAAATGCTTTTGAACAAAAAAAAAATCCAGATTAAATTTTAACCCCGAGTTAGCGCTAATCGACCTTCGAACAACTGGGCCCTGTTTGCTTTAAGATTGACATTACAGCGCTGAAAAACATAACGCGCGTTATGGCGGTGGGAATGCCTCATGACTGATTTTCAAATAGCCTCTCTTTGAAGTTGACAATCGAAGGAACCCTCCCGCATGTTTTTAATTGTCCAACGGACATGTGACCAGGCCAGACCAAGGTACAGTCGACGCCCGATATTTCCAACCTTGAGTTATCGGGAGTTCGAGTTATCAGTAGCTCGAAGAAAATAGCACGAAGTAAGGAGAAAGAAGTTTTTACTGAACAGTGAACATTTTTATCAAATGTTATTGTAAAAATGTTAAGTGAAAGTTCAAATATACATTTGGATTATAAATCAGTACGTAACGTAACAAAACATAGCCCAAATAGAGAGAGAAGTAAAGCTGTTTCACGTTAGATTTGTGACAAACAACATCAGCCTCCACTAGTAAGCTATACAACTCGTCAGTGGGACTTCAAAATCCAATGTTTCGGGCCCCAGTACACTGTTTTTTTCCCCTACTTTTTAAGAGCTCAAAACATGGTTTTAGTTATCGAGGGTAAAATTATATAGAATTGATCTGAGGGGAAACAAAAATTACTTCTAGGTAATTAGCGGAAGGTTCGAGTTATCGAGGGTAAAATTACAGTAAATGTATGAAGGAAATCCAGGGGAAATCCATTTTGGTTCGAGTTAGCGAGGGTTCGAGTTATCAGGAGTCAGCGGGTACGGGGATCGAGTGGTAGAGGACCCTGGGAACAAGGTTGAAATTAGGGACTTTAAGATCCCACGACACGAACGGCAAAGAGAACGTCAAAAAAACAATTATATAGGTTTTATAAGCAAAACAACAACTTTGCACATGCATCACACTTGTTTGTACATTTCTTTTCCAGTTTTTCCACGACTACGATGTTAACTGAAAATGCCTGTACCTTTCGAGGTATTACCTTAGCACCGAGTAATCATCTCATATCCAACAAGCGCGAGTGGAATAATTGTTTTATAAAAAAGGCAAAAAATATCCCGAATTCTTGCCGACTTTATTTGTAAAAACAACCAATTTTCAGCTTGTTTTAATTTTGAGCAGACGCATACAGTTACCATATTTGGAAAACATGGTATAATTAACAATTAATGAATGAGGCTGAGTATCTTATGAAGAATTATGGATATCGAGGAGGGTGTTATCACGGCCGAGGCGGATAACACCCTCCGAGATCTCCATAATTCTTCATATGATACGAAAGCCGAATTCAATAATTGTATTATTATTCATTCAAAATAATTCCTGGTTAAGAAACAAATCTAAAACATGCTTACCTCCATCGATGTTAAGTTCACCTTCGATAGTGCACGTTTAGGGTTGTTCAGCTCCGCAAATATTCTCCAAATAGCAGATGTCGCCCTTCGAGTAGTGTTCTTGTTGTTCTTGCCATGTTTTTAGCTACAATTTCGCCTACTTCTTACTCTTGAAACGAGTGAAATACCCGCCATATTTTGTTTTCTCAACCAAAACAACTCAACCTCGTCCCCAGGTCTTCTCGGTTAACGGTGCATTAACCCGCAAAAACGCTGCATTTTTGACGTCATTTCCTCGTTAAACACAAAATTCTTCCAAATTTGGTCATCAGTAACTGGTTCAGAATCGGGGAAGTATTTTGAATGAATAATAATGGCTCTTATTATTCACTCAAAATATTTCCCCAATGCTGATTGGCTAAAAGCACACGCATAATTCACCATAACCAGTTACTGTTGACCAAATTTGGAAGAATTTTGTGTTTAACGAGGAAATGACGTCAAAAATGCACCCTTCTACAGGCTAATGCACCGTTAACCGAGAAGACCTGGGGACGAGATTGAGTTGTTTTCGTAGTAAAAACTAAAATGGCGGACACTTCACTCGTTTTAAGAGTAAGAACTTACAGCTGGAACTAGGAGAAATAATGGCTAAAAACATAGCAAAAACAGCAAGAAGACAACTCGAAGAGCGACATCTGCTATCTGGAGAATATTTGCGGAGCTGGACAAATCTAAACGTAAACTATCGAAGATAAACTTAACATCGATGCAGGTAAGCTTGTTTTAGCAATGTTTTAAAACTAGGAATTATTTTGAATGAATAATAAAACAATTATTGAATTCGGCTTTCGTATCATATGAAGGATTATGGAGATCTCGTAGGGTGTTATCCGCCTCGGCCTACGGCCTCGATGGATAACACCCTCCTCGATCTCCATAATTCTTCATAAGATACTCAGCCTCATTCATTAATTGTTAAATATACCATGATGGCTAAGCCAATCAGAGCTCTAGAATCGCATTATCTAGTGATTCGGTTTTAATAATGACAAATATATGGGAAAAAAATCGATATAATGAAACGTCGTTATAGCGAGCATATTTTGTCAGTCCCTTGAACCATTGTCACATCGAGATTCCACTTTCTTGAAGTTCTTTTCAACAGTATTAACTATTGTTAGGGCGAAGAATATCGTTTCGTTATTCCCAACCTCGTTCCCAGGGCTTTTCCCTTAAAAAATAGGTGGCCCCACCCATTTTTTTACGGGAAAAGCCCTGGGGACGAGGTTGCGTTATTCCGTTTGTGAAAAGATGCGTTTACGTTGACTGTTTTTATTGTATGAGGCGCGTGGATGGAGGCTGAACTGATTTGGGGATACTTGAGATATCCGGGTTATATTATGCCTTATGCTAATTCAGTCTGAGGATTCGATACATTAAAGACATCCCGGGGCGCTTATAACAGGTATTTACGGTTCTTGAAGGAAAAAGAGTTTAAAACTTAAATTTTGTTTATATATTGTCTTATTCTCGTATCTTTTTTCATTCTGTACGTCTCATAAACCTTTTTGTCCGGATTAGGCCTTTTTTTTTCTTGAATTCACGTACTGAAGCTCTTTCTCTTTTTTACAGGCTTTGTTTCCTCACTTCCCCCTCCCTCCCTCCCTTCCTCCCTCCCTTCTCTCGACGGCACGCTTACAGGAGCAGCTGTATCATTTTGTGGTCATTATATACTCCACTCAGCTAAGTTAAGGCATGGGTTGAAAGGCTAATATATAGATTTAGCCAGGGCTAAAAGCGAAGCTCTCGATAATATTTATAGTTTGTTCAAACAAAATATAAACTCGTGTAATGCGAAAATATTTGCCTAGTTTCATGACGACTGATCAAAACAATTCGTTTCCATCGCCACTTCGCCAAATTATGCAAATTAAGAGGTGAGACATGATGCCTTAACATGCCTAAGTAGTTGAGGCAAAATGAACATCAACATTTTTTTTCCGCTTTTTATCCCTCAGCCACCCAGAGTCCCCGTGTAAAACAGCACGTGATATGCAATTGAGAAGCTTATTAGAGGGTTTTTCTCTTTAAAAATTAAAAAGAGAGATTTGCTATACGGACTAGAGGCTTACAATCCGTTCTATCAAACCCACTCGCAGCTAGTTATCATGAAATTCAGGGTCAAGACGTTTTCAAGGAGAGGATTTAAATGTTTCTATCTCGCTGCTTTAATTATAAGCTGGATTTCCTTCATGTTTTTCTTCTTGTTTCCGCCCTCCAATTCAATCACTGAATGCGATGTACTGGACTCGAAAAGGATAAAAATCCAATTACTTGGAAACGACTCAAACAACGAAGAAGCTAGCGCGCCGAGACAGTCTGTGAATAAATCCGAGAACCCAGTACTGAAACACAAGACGACATTGATCACAACGAAAACTTGTTCGCAACACTACATTCTTCTTATTTTGGTTTCTTCAGCGCCTTGTAATTTACAGCGAAGGAAAGACATCCGCCAAACATGGGGTGTAGACTTTGCTTTGAATCCTCGCTGGAAGACTGTCTTCCTTGTGGCCCAGACGCGGAACGAAAGCGTATCAGACTTATTACTGAAAGAGGAAAACGTTTTCGGGGACCTTGTACGAGCGCAATACTACGATCATTACTGGAATCAGACCCTTAAGATACAAATGGCATTCGAGTGGGCTTTCATGTATTGTAATTTTTCCTTTCTATTAAAAATGGACGATGACACATTTGTTGATGTTAAAGGTTTAATCTCACTACTTGCCAAGCCTGCAACTCCTCAAGGAAAGCTTTATATCGGAAAGTGTTTTAAGAAAGCCAAAGTGAAGAGGAAGGGAAAATGGAAAATTTCGTTTGAAGATTATAATGCAACATTCTATCCAGAGTACTGTTCTGGGTTTGGAATTGTCTTATCTTCTGATGTTATTAATAAGTTTGTTGATTTGTTTGACGTTGTCCCAAAGTTCAAAGTCGACGATGTTTACATCGGTATGCTGGCCGAAAAAGCTGGTGTGAAACCTATTTTTAAGGATGATTTTTTAAGCAGATTTTCCATGCAACCACCGAAAAGTAAAAGCTGCGTCGATCTGAAGAAGCATATTCTAGTAAGGCATGGAATTATAGGAAAATGTTTATTTGAGTTGTTTCAAGCTACATTAGGTATTTAGATTTAAATGACTGTTTTGAAGCAATTTCTGTCACAAAATAAAACTAAAATTTATGCCGTGGTTCAGTTTTATCGTTGGTTTGTTTTAACTCGCTCATGCATACTAACCATACCTAAAATCGATGAAAGTAGAATTTAAACCAATGATAAAATTGAAGCGCATCATTTATTGCAAGGAACAGTCATTCGTCATTCGTACCCCTTTCGGGCGGACCCTCCCCATATAGGCCGGAAGTACCCCCGGACACTACCTAAGATTATCTTGTTTGTATTGTTTGTATTGTTGAGACGCATATGAGGCCCGTATGAGAGTCGCGATACCCGTATGATAGTCGCGCTTAAAAGCAGCGACTCTCATATGGGTTTAGTCGTAAAATTTCATGCCACAGTTCTTTTGCAGCTTCTGAGGCTCTGCTCAATGTCTTAAACGAATAGAGATTAATTTCGGCATTTCCACTTAAAGTGGACAGAAAACATAAAAAACGCGGCATAGTTCAAAACCTGGCGAGAGCTAATATCGCTTGAGGCTTTTCCGTGCATAGTAAGAGTCCATAACCCATATACTTTGCCACCTGTTATGACTAAAGGAGATGCAAATTTCCAATCTTGATGTTGAAATAATATTCAAGGAAACTGAACATTAAACGGTCTCCCTCGAGTACAGAATTTGAAAGTCGAGTATTATGAACGCGAAATTTTATAACAAAGTTAGCCACGTTATACCCGTGCCAGAGGCTTTTCATGCGCGGTTTCCGATTTTGGTTAAGTCTTAAAAAGTGCCCCTCTCGTGTCTTCGGCCTTCGGAGACGTGCGAAGATCCTCGTCGCACGCGAGAAAAAATCGCTGGTACCCAGTGTAGCAACTGAATACAGTTGCTGTTGAAAAAATCTTAGTCCGGAGTTTATACTGACTTAGTTTGCCCTGGATAACAGAGGTTTTATCGGGCGCATGCAGCAGGGAGATTTAATAATTATGCCCGGTAATAAGAAGTGAAAATAAGAGGTTGACCACTCAAATTTGCTTGGGGGGGGGAGGGGATAGCGAAAGTCATCAAACGTTATTAGGAGGGATCACCTAAGTGAAGTCAGGAGCCGATTACTGGTGAAGTAACGTTCAAAGGGGGCATCGGCTAAATTTCACCCTGTCTAGACCCCGTTTTACCGGGAAAGATATGGTGAAATACCATACCAGTTTCTTCGGGAGATGTGTGAAACGCCTAATTTAAGGCAGGACACCCAAGGAACCACAGGACACCCAACGCCTGGGACTCGCAACAGATTCAGTTACAACTTATCATTCATCAAATTGTCAACTACCGCTTTAAGCGGTCCTGGATAGCTATAACCAAACAACTCGAAATCTTTGTTATAAATACTCTGTAGTTGCCTTATCCTGAGCAGAGAAAGCGTAGAATAGTACTTCTGCATCAAGTAGCTAGTGTCTGTTGGTTGCCATTCCGGGAAGTTTACCTTGTTTTCCAAGTTTGTTTTTCTTAGAATAAACATGGCATCTTCAGCCAGTGTTTCATAATGTCCGATGTAATCGAATTGTATGCGACAAGGATGACATAATTTATACTGTTCTCGCCAGTGTTCTTGAAACAAACCACCTTCCCTCCGTCGAAGAACCAAATAGGTTGCAAATTGTTCAAACGTTACTTTTTCAGAGTATGTTTCGTTAGGAAGGCTAGTTCGACTCATCAGAACCTCTTTTATTTTTTCCTGGTAATTTTTCCAGTAATCTTGTTTCGCCTTGAATTTCCCCCAGAAGCAATCTCTATAGGCAGAAAGTAGGCGTTCAAACGGTTCCCTCACAAACAAGAATTTCCTATATGTCTTTAGAATTGTCTCGCGTTCCCCTACGGAATAATTGCTAAGAATTTTAAGTTTTCCTTTAGTGTTCTTGTGAATCCCTTTTGAAATGTTAAGACCTTGTAGTTTTGCCATTATTCCCTTCCAGACTGTACATGCTACCTTTGGGACAGAGCAATAGACAATTTTGTACTTCTCCACAACGAATAAGTTATCCAAGTCCAGATCCACATCCACGCTTTGGTGATCTGTTCCATACTTTGCGCAATATTCCTTAATATTTTTCGTTTCTTTCCTGTGCTTGACTCTCATCGATACTTCCGATTCATTTTGAAGCTGTTGAAACAATAATAAATGAGGGGTTTAGTTTCAAAAGATTTACCTTATTTCAAAAGTGCTCCGTCGGTTGGGGGAGGGAAACAATTTACCAATGTGACTGGTAAAACAGATTGACACCCGAAAGGGGCCCTTTTTCTGATTCAGGTATATGAAAGAGTATGAAAATCCATCATTTCGGTCTATAAAAGACCAAAAAGGGCTAACAGTTGCATTTTATAGATATGAAAGAGACAAAAATGTGAAAACAGAGTGGGAGGGTTTATGAGCGGTAGTTTACGGTAGTCACAGTCGAGACAAGGAAACTTTAAAGATTCAAACTGTATTTTCTCAATTCAACATCCCAGGCGTCTTTTTCCAACTTAAATTAGCTTTGTGGTTCCGGGCTTTGTTGAAACCACCGCTTATTTAGTTACGGTGTTTACTTAGGCAAGGCTTTATAAACACCGTCCTTGACGGCCGTTTATCTTGTCTTTATAACTAGACCTTTCATTTTACAGTCCCCTATTTATCCATAACTGATTGTCAAAGTGGAGCGTTTCTGGCGTTTATATATTTAAAACCAAGATGGCGGCTCGTTATTCAAAGCGCTCGATCATGACGATCTTATACGGGAAATTAGAGTACTGTAAACCTTATAGCCTATGGTCTAATGTTAAGCCATTATAAATTCCTGAATAGCTTACTTGGAGCCTTCCCTTTTTACTCCCGGCGTTTTTCGAGAAAACATGGAAGTCTTTTACCCAGGCGAATACGATAGTATGTATGATACATACATAGCTTTGACCCCATCGATTTCCATCGATCCCTATTTACAGTCAACTCCCTTTATTGCGGACAATGTAGCGACCTCAAATTAGTGTCCTCATTAGCGAGAGTCCGTAGTAGCGAGAGTTTATCTCAGTCAAACGTCTGTACTTTGTTTTTGCGGGGGATTTAGCTGCTATCCGTATTGTCGGGGTGTCCGTTATAGCAGGGTGTCTGCAAGGCGCGAGTTGACCGTACTCCGTCACGTGCAAAGAATGGTTTTATTTTTGTCGTTGTTGTTGATGTAGAGACAAAGGAATTAAATTAACTAAGTTCATTAGAACCTGAAATTCACAAAAAATTTTCAGGATAAAAAGGGGAGTTTTGCATGTATTTTGCCATGGATAATACTGCTCACGTTGTTGAAGAAATTTTGTCATATTAGTCGGCATATGAACAAACCTTCTGCACCAGCGAGTAAACAAAAATATAATGACACCCCCGGTACCCAAGCGAGAAGTAAAACACACCTTGACTTTGACTATTGAGCAAAAGAAAGAAAAACTTAAATCAACACTCGGAAACTTGAAGTGAAAAGATTAAGCCAAAAGTTTTTCTTTATAAGAAAAACGATTTAATAAGAAATGCCTCACACGAATTTTAATTGTTTTAAGTGACTGAATTGTGCCCGCATTTACACCACGAAACACGACGTATGTACACCATCTGACGCCACGAAAATATACCTAAAGTTTAAATTTTTAATTTGGGGTAAGGAAAAATGGCTTAGGAACCTCAAATCAGTCTATATCGTTCGGAATTTTGATCATAAGAATAAAAAGAATAATTACTTCCTTTGACTCATTCTGGGTTTAAAAAAAAAACAACTTGGTGGAACCGATCACAAGCTGGAACGGTGATAACCAACTTGGAATGATTCTGGAAACTTAGCGTTTTTTAACGTGCTATAAGTTACTTATGAGTCGGCGTGTTTAAAGCTTATTTTCCTTTACCTGTCCTTCGGTAGGCTTTTGATCTGTCTTGATCACCCACGCTAGAACCGAAAGCAAGGAAACCAACGATAAAAACGTAGCCAATAGTTGAAAAGCATTGTTTCCAGATAGATTTCGCGTCACCATTTCATCACAACATGTCCCGGAACATAAAAACGTGGGAATGATTCACTGATATTATACGTTAATGCAGTTTTTCTAATGTACACCGTAGTTTAATATTTAGTTTTCATGCTTAAGATTTCAGCTTGGCATATGTGACATATGGACTGGACTCATGGACCGTATGGACTACGAAGTTGGACCATTTCAGTGTTGACTGTTGTTGTGTGGGATATGCTTACGCATCGCAAAACATTCTTGCACTATAATAAAAGCTTAACTAAATTTGAAAGTATCTACGTAATTGTTCCCTAGAATTATTCCCACTTTGATTATTTTTTTATATATACGCAAAAGATTTGAAATCAACATCGTACGATTTAAAAGAAAAAAGTTCTCGCAAATTGCAATCACGGATGGACAACTCCAGTGACTTCCATTTGTCTTTTCGAACTGAAAGGACAGTTATCTCTCCTAAGCAACAGATCCTGGAGGAGATTACAGGTAGAAAACGAGGACTAAGTTCTTCAAAAGTGTTTTGAAGAGTCCCGGAAGGAATTAGCCTGTTCCAGGCGTACAGCTGGTGGAAAGTGTCGCAAAATGAAGACTGGAGGGAAAAATTTTTCCGCGTCACATTTTAATCGTCCCGCATTTCCTTACCACCCTCTAGGAAAAAGTAAACTTTTCCGCAGCGCCTGCCTCCTCCAAAAAAGGTTGACACAAATAGCTCCAAAAATGGTCCAGCAGTCCAAGGGTCATGGGTCCATTAGATATTTTGCTCTTACATGAAAATCCATCTTAAATGTCAAGAACGAAGACTGTGTAAATATTGACACCTGGTAGCTTCAAATGACGAATAATGATTGTGTGCCACTAAGTGATCTTTCGCCGCCGGTGTCTCTTTCTCCCGCTTTATTTGCTTTTAATCTATTATACTTTTTAAAACACTTCAAACAAAAAGACAAGCCAAAAGCGGAGATGAAAGCAATTGATTCTAACCGCGGCTAAGTTAGTTGCTCTAACGAAATTCCACACTATCCAAGAAAGAATAAAAAATAGGCTCCTGAAAACTTGATATAGAGGATATTACACGATGGCCAGAAGATATGAAGTTTTGTTCGGGTGGCAAGAAATGATCTCACGTTTGAAAGTAGCCATCAAGTGAGATATTGTTCTTGTCGTGAGAACACAAGGTTCATATCTCCATCGAACTTACTTGTAATATTCTTTATATTAATTTATGAAACATGGTATAGATTGAAAAGGTGGGTTTAACTGCTCTTCGTACAATAGGCCCTTCCACGGTTCTTTTAAACTCTTTTCATGGACAAGTTAGGGGAAATCAGGCCGTCAATACCACTAGAAAGAGCGTGTTAAAATTAGTAACATTGCCAATTTTACGAATTTCAAGACGTTCTCTCCGGTGGTGTCGATTCCCTAACTGGTCCATGTCAAAAGTTGAAAAAACCGTTTACGGGTCTATTCGGAGGATGACTTGCTTGTCGTTAAGGTCTAAAAAAGAGAATCCATGGGTATTTTCTCGGAGATAGTAGTCGAACAACAGCTCTGTCAGATGAGGGCTTTTAATCTCTCTCTCCCTCTGATCCCAGAAGGTGCAGTGGTTTTCCACAGAATTATTTGCTTGGTCGGATCGAATCATTAGCTGTAGTTTGTGGTGAAGTACATTTGTCATTACAATACAGCTGAATACAGATGACTGACTGACTGACTCTGACGCATCCTCAGTAAGCTGCTCACATTTTGAGTGATGCAGAATTTTGCATGAAAGAAAACTGATTAAATAAAGGTTTATTTTGCTGCGTGTTCAGGCTTACCCCAATGACACCCTTGACAAGAAGGCTCAAATAGGCTGACTTGACTAGGATTCATTGAGAGTAATGCCAGTAATTTCCAAATAAAAAAGCCGTTATATATTTTTTTCAAAGTTAAGACAAAGTCAGCCTCCAATCATTCATGTCCCTGAGTATAGTGCTAAGCTCCAGCCCCTCTGTACTGAAAAGGCCTGTGTGAGCCAGTGGGAAGCATGGGGCGGAGGCAAAAACAGAAAGCTCGCGGGGGACGATGGGAAAGAAAAGGAGCGAGACCGCTTTTTCTCTCCTTCCATCCTCCAGCTATTTTTAAATCGAACTGCATTCTTTTTTCGTTACCAGTAAGGGCACAGAAGTCAAAGAAGAGGGAAGCTATTGACAGGTCTTGACAACTATAACGTATCATCACTGGAGCCTTGAAAAATTTGCATATAGAGAACTTTGAGATCAAGCAATCAATTTGATTGGCTGCACGCTATTTTTTCAGAAGAAGTCTCTCAATCAAAAAAGTGGTTGGTAGATATTTGGTAAGGGGCTCTATTTTCAGGCTACCATTCCTCCTTTTTCAAAGGTTACGGATTTATACATTAATTTTTCGTGAATTTGTTTTTCTCATGCGCCCAACCTAAAGGTAGGGTCATTCCTCTATATATGTTGGTGAGTATAATTTAGTTATTAATCATGATGTTTTTTCTATTAATTGTTGAGAAAGGAAGCAGAAAGGTGGGTCGTGGCCATTCGAGCCACAGCTCGTTTCTCTTGAATTTGCCTGACTCAGTAGTTTTGCTACGTGGCTTTGAGCTATGTATTTCCATCTTGGCTCCAATGTCAAAAAATTGGCTTCTATTCATGAATTATAGAAAAGCACGAATCATTAAAAGGCTGTAAAATTAGATGAACCTTTCGTTGAAACAAATCTAGACATTCGTAGATTGTACTTCAGCTTATATTATTGACTGAAATTCACCCAAAATTCTCGCTTAATGATCTACGACTAGTCTCTTGTCTACGACTGGTTAGCTTTATTGCGAAAAAAAAACACTTCTAACTTTTTGTTGTTTTGGTAAACAAAGATCTATATAGGGCTGCTAAAGTATTGTTGGTTGTCTTTCTGGTTATCATTTTTTATTTGAACAATCAATTCCTCGGTGTTAATGGGTTAGGTATAAAGGTCGCCATCGTCGATTGCAGAAGGTCAATCGCGGTTGATTCGATACTGACCAACAGTCCAACGTTTCAACTTTTTCAGGTTTATTTAAATAGTTTGGAACATAAGGCTGTCATTAGTACCAGCATTACCCATCGAATACATAGGTAAATCATTTGAATACCTATGGGTGCGGTTTTTAGGCCCATTTCAACTCCTGACTCGACTCCCGATTCCATGTTCGACTTCTTGGTCTGTGGATTCATTGCAGCATTTGTAGCTATGATTGCAGCAACCACGCATAGCCGTCCTATTCGCCCGTTTGAAGTTTTATTGTTTTCAAGCTTAAAAAGCAGTTTTCTGATTATCAGGAATAAGCTAAGTAAAAACAAAAATACATAAATGTGCCCAAAGAACCTTGCAAACAGCAATTAGGTTTTCATAATCAATGCATCCTATTAACCCGACTCACGCGCGCACTCAGCCACTACTTTTCTTTGCTGAGTTGTGCATATTCCGGATAATTCCAAATTTAAATCAAAGGATCGCGAAAACTAAACAAACAAACAAACGAGAACAAAAAAATGGAAATGATGTGTGCGATTATCATCACTCATTGTGTGGTATGCCATTTTCTGAAGTTTTCTTTTTCGAAAAATGCCGGAAAACAAAAAAAGAAAACTGAACCCCCTTAACAATAGACCAATTAACAGAGGGATAACTAGGAATTAATTAGGTTATAAACAGTCAATTATCGTCTTGTACTAATTAATATAAGCTACCCAAACAGTGAATAATTTGTACAATTGTAAGAAACAATTTTCATGCGTCCTTACTTTACAAAAAGAATTCAGTTTGGTTTACTTGAACATTCGCTTCACTGAGTTTTCATCTTGTTAACAACAGTGAGAGATGAAGATAAAAAGTTTGTTTTCTTCTTATAGGGATTAAAACTCACTCAGAAACTGATTCTCGCTTATAATTGTCTACAACTGGTTAGCTGTATTGAAAAAGACAAGCGAACAAACACTTTTAACTTGCCTTGTCTTTGTAAAGTATTGCTGGTTGTCTTTCTGGTTGTTTTTTATTTGAACAACCAATCACCTCGGTATTAAAGGCTTGGCCGTATTAATGTATGCCATCGTCGATTCTAAATGGCCAATCGCCATTGACTGGATAACGCCTGGCTACATTATCATAGTCTTTGCACATTTCATCATTTCAATTTTTTTTTCAGATTTATTTAAATTGATTGGAGCATGAGACTGTCTAATACAACAACCCATGGAGTATATAGGTGAATCAGTTGAATACCTAGGAGTGCGGTCTTCATATGTTCATTTCAACTTCTGATCCCCGATTGAATGTTCGACTTCTAGCAATTGCGCGTAGCTTTCCTATTCACCCGTTGGAAAAAAAGCAATTTTGCAATTATCAGGAATAAGCTTAGTAAAAAGAAAAATACGTAAATGAGCCTAAAGAACCTTGCAAACAGCAATTAGTTTTTCATCGCCAATGCATCTTATGACTGAGCTATGTATTTTTGTTGATTAACCCGACTCAAGTATGCACTCAGCCACTATTTTCATTACCGAGTTGGGCATATGCCGGATAATTCCAAATTTAAATCAAAGGGTCGCAAAAAACAAACAAAAAAAAAAACAAAAAAATAATAATAAAAACAAAAAATCCGGAATTATCTGTGCGATTATCATCGCTTTCGTGTGGTATGCCAGTTTCCTAAGCTTTTTTTCGATGAATTAAAAAAAATTCGATCTCCATTTAACAATAGACTAATTAACCGAGTGACAACTCAGGATTAATTAGATTATAAAGACAGTTAATTATCGTCTTGAAGAAAGCAACCTTTTGTAAATAATATGTGCAGTTGTAAGAGACAAATAATACTTCAAGTGTTACAAAAAAACGATAATTTATTTCAGTGGTAATATCTAAGCTTTTAAATTGTTAACTTTGCATGCTTAGGCATTCATTTCGCTGAGATTTCACCGAGTACACAACAATTGGAGATGAAGGTAAAATTATTTTTGCTCTTTAAATCGCTTTGATGCTTTCTGTTGGTCTTGTTGATGCCTTGAGATAAACCTTTGTTTCTCATATCATTTTATATTATTATTTCCTTTTTTTGCTATGCAAGTGAAAAAATTGCGCAAAAACAAAGGTCACACCTCAAATGATTTTGCAATCATATTTATTAATTAGTAAAAAACTGTAGCATGATTAAAATCTTGCCTGAGTAGAGTTGAACGAGAGAGATGAGTGTAGAGTTGTTATTTTCTTAAAAGTTAATGGCAAATCATTTCTTGATGATCTGATTGTAAAGGCGTACTGTTTAGGGCACCAATAGAATCAGCTATTATCGCCATGCCTCTATAAAGAATTTTTGCGTTCAGTTAAGGGGAAGGTTATCTCAAAATTCGCTTTTTGACGGGCTCAATTCCTACAGAATATCTTTTAAGTATATTTTCCAACAACTAACTTCGCCTCGATTAGTAAATCGTAACCACTACATTTGAAATATTTAAAACTAGCCAGGGTTGCAGATGCCAATATGTCAAAAAAAAAAAAATCATCAGAATCGATATATCAGTCTCTGTGTCTGGCCGGCCTGTAGAACGCGCTAAATTATAAAGTGATGGTCACTTTGCCGGTACTCACTCGATTTGAATTTTTGTTTGTTATCGATTCATCGGTCTGCTTCCTAATCGGTCTTTATTATATTAGTTGGATGTTAGGAGAAAAGGCGGACTGCATGCAGTCTTCAAAAAAAATTCCTCATCGGAACTTTTTTTATAAAAAAAATGGAGGCCTCTGAATTTGAAATTTTGTACTCGAACGTTATATACATTGGTTAATTCCAATATTTCAATGTTAACAGCCAATAGAACGCGCGCCCAGTTTAAAGTGAGGGCCCGTTGCTAGGCAACCACCTAGGGAAAAAAAAATTCTGTCCTCTCTCACAGCTGTATCCAGCATTTAGCCTAGTCTCTCTTTTTTCATGTCGATTCAGTCCTAGCTTCTACCTCATCATTTAGCTACGGGCCTGATTTTCTTTAAAGGCGAAAATTTAGAAATGGGACCGCTTATTTTAGCACCCGTGGCTACTCCAATATCCTGCTGTTTCTGTTGTTGGCAAAAAATGACGTGCGCAGTTGTTATTGTACGTAAAGAAGAAAGAACTCCCACAACTCCGGGATATGGTGTTTGAAAAAACGCCCTTTTACTCACGGATTTTACACACAAGTCTCATGCCATAAACATAGAAATATAGGGAGAGATTTTCCATCGTAAATTCAAAGTAACATCTCAGAGAAATTCTAATACCAGGTTACTTCTTCTACGCTTTTCAGAAAACAGAAAAAACACGACTTACATTTTGCTCTTGAAATTGAATGGATGGCTTCCGATTTAAATTTTAAATTCAATTGCACGTTTCGTTTCAGTGGATTATTTTACTGATGTCATGTCACGCAAGATTGCAATTAGAGTGTTTTCCGCAGAAGCGAACATACATTTTCATGTATCGATCCATCATACTAAGTTAAGTGAAACTGTGAAAGTTTGATAAAAATGCGTTACAAACTCTAAGAAATATAAGCAGGAGGTTTGGGAATCGGGAGGTTAAGGCCGATCTTTACAAAACTACATAGGTTGAAAAATTTAGTTTGATGGATCGATCTATTATTGTGTTAATGAAAAGCATAAAGATTACATTTTGCGCGCAAAAGTTTAAAAATTTTGGGGGGGGGGGGAGTCGTGTCACGTACAGGTGAGTTCTTACCTTCCCGCGGACGGAGATTAAATATACTCAGAAAAGTCAAGAAACGGCGCCTAAAACTTCATTTTAAATGTAGTGCCAAAATATTTCTAACCTGCCATCTAAAACGCATAACACAGGCCGTGATTTCTGACAAAAAGTTTAAATTCCGTTTTGGAACTAATGCTTTGTGGGGCACGTCATGTATGACCTCATGCATATAGCGTCATGTATTGAGCCCAACATCCGGTCCCAACTTCCCCTCGGGTTATTTGCACGCACGTGTACTCCGCGGCCATTTTGAATCACCAAACAGTTCTGTTTGATGCCAGAAAAAACAAGGTTTCTTGGCGGAGCTGTAGCTTACCCAAGCTCACGTTTTCTTTCATGTTTAAGGGCGAAAACATGCAGCACCAGACTAACACCATGGCGGAGTTTTTGATAGCTGGAGGAACTGGATATGTTCCTCAAGACGGTTTGACTGCCATGCAGCTGTTCAACGCGGGAGAAGGACTAACTTACAAGTGAGTGCATGTTCTTTTTTCTTCTGGATATCACTACTTTCGAATAAAATGAAGAAATTTCGTGTTAATTTTCGTGAAATATAAGAAGGGAAAAGCTGGGTATGAGTGCGAATCTGTTCAATAAACCAGAGAAAATTATTTTGCTGACCAAACAATGAAGAAATTAGCTCGTTTCGATTGCATTGCATTGTGTACGCGCTTTCCTCCTTCAAGCTTTTTCCTGGCAAGCTTTATTAAAATACACGTTTGTCCCTTAGGTTGAAGACAGTTTTTAACTATTTCCCCACATTTATGGCTTAGACAAGGTTTTCTGGAATCATTCTAAATTTTATTCGCAAAGAGTCATTTCAATGACTTCTGCTTTAATTTTGGTTTTGATACTATTTTGATTGCGTGATTTCGTGCGGAAAGTCACATTTGGTCGAACTTTTTAGTAAATGTAAATAAGCACAAAGTTATTTTTGTTCAAGACAAAAATATGAATTCTCTAAAAGTAAGTTTTAGTGAAAGGGAAGGAGTGTATTTTCTTGACATGCACTTTTTCACGTTTGTTATATAAGCAAGAATTTTATTTTCCTCCAGAGTTAATTAAGCTTACATAACATTAGGGCCATTTATACGAGGAAAAATAAGACGTGTCTTACATAAGACGCATCTTAAGTAAGACGTGAACTGTACCATTTATATGAGCATGTCTTATCTAAGACGAGAACAGCTCGTATAAATGGTTTGCGTCTTATTTCTGTTCGACTCGTTTTCATGTGAATGTTGCCCGTAGCAACGGCAATCCTATGTGGCGCGCCAAAAATTAACGCGTGCGTACTATGTGTTCGCGTCTTATTTAAGACACGAAGGTCATTTCTGCGAAGTTTTTCTCATCTTAGCTAAGACGCGTCTTATCTAAGAACAGGTGTTAAGGGCTGTTCTAAAATAAGACGCTTCTTATTTTAGATGAGATGTGCCGTTTATATGGAAAGTTTGCGGTCTATTTTATGACGCGTCCTATGTAAGACGCGTCTTATTTTTCCTCTTATAAATGGCCCTAATGTCACCACTCTCAGATTTTATCGAATAAAATATTTCTTACCTTTTGAGCGACAGAAAGAATTACAATTTTGACCCCTACAGATACATTACGTCTCCTATCTGCTTTGTGCCTTGTGGCACACAAGGCCTTCTTTTATATTTATTTACTTACTTATTTATTTATTCATTTATATATTTATATTTTCTGTATAATACGGTGGGTTCTGCAGGAGATGGTTACAGTAAAAACCCATGACTAAGAACCTGGGTTTTAAGAACCTGTTAGGCCCCCTCTATACAAGAACCTGTTTAGCCTAAAATTTGAAACAGGTTCGTATTTTGTGAAATGTATAAAAAAATATCTGTACACTTCGCCAAATGGGATAAGTCAGTATTCAGAATCCTCTTTGGAGGCATAAGGTGTCTTATCACTCCAACTGCAATTTAGTGGTATGCAGATTTTTTAAAGGAATAATCTGAATATACCATTAAAATACTCTTAGCCTCAATGTAAGAACCTAAATGGCCTAAATTTGTGTTAAGTACTATTTATGTAAGAACCTGTTTAAACTAACTTGGGAAAATGCCTGTTCTTAGTTGCGGGTTTTTACTGTATCACATCTGTAGGACCAGGGGATCACATTTCGCCCGGCCTTACTGTATTCTTCGACTGTTCCATTAAAATGGGGGGGGTCCTTCCAGGAGAGCAAGACTGACCAGCTGACATAGCTCTTGGGACATACACCGACTGTAGAGGCCGTCTTTGTTTGGTGGGGGCGGGGTTGTACATAATATCCCTAGTCTGAATATCAAAATATTTGGCGTTCTGAGGAGTAGACCATGTCGGTATTTAACCTATTCATAATGGGTTTTCAAGTAAAGGCAGGAGCTATTTTATCTTTAGAATCAACCAAAAAATTTCATGAACAAAGATGAGTGTCCATGGTTTCTGCATTTCTTCTGTTACATGTACGTGTAGAAGAAGGTCGTCTCCATCAGACTTGTGTACCAATTAAAGTGAAGCTTAATCAGCCTGTTATACCCTCCATGGCAACCACTCGGCATTGTAATGATTGAAATCTAGGTTAAAAACTTATTCAAATTAACCTTCTGTAGGATAAATAGCTGTTCAAATGCCCAACACACCACTTGTAAATGTGATCCTTTAATATGAGGTTTCTTCCAGTAAATTATTCTTGTTGTCTTTTTTCAGTGATTTCATTATCCTCCCAGGCTATATTGATTTTACAGCTGATGAAGTGGTATGTTACCTCCAGATTTTTTTCGTTAGAGTGGAATCTCTTGCAGTAACCAGTCTGTGGTGTAAAGTAGAGCCTATTTGGACCCAAGGGGGTGTACTCCGGATTTCAAATAGTGGGGATGATCGAATGGGGGCAAAAATCAAACCCCCAAAAATCCCTAGGGCTTCCAACAAATCCCTCAAATAAAAATTAGCCTCATAAATATCCCATGCCAAATTTCCGCACCTTTAAAATTTCCAGAAAGCATTAAATAATATAACACAAAAAATTAAGGTTTTTCAAAACAAGTATGGTTTTACTTTATTCATAGAACTGCATGGCCAGGATTCTCAGGAACTACACAAATCTTCAGATTGTTTTGAATACCTAAAAAAATCCCTACTTAAATCGAGCCACCCAAAAAACACTTGAGGAAATCTCCTGCCCAAAAAAATCCCAGACTTGAAAATTTCAAACCCCCCAAAACCCTTTCCAGTCATCCCCGTGGCTTGAGATTTAGAGTTCCCGCCTGGGTATTTGGAGTAATGTTGATTTTTAAGCGAAATCTATGGTTGGGTTTCTTTGAGAAGATTTGAATCTGGACACTTGAATAAAACTGAATTCTGTGCTACTTTACTGTCAAAAAATAGATTAGAATTGAGTTGAGTTTATTGATTTGTTGTATGTTGATAAAATCTGAATCCAGTCTGGCCCAGTTGTTTGAAAAGATGATTTAATCTACGCTGTTCATGTATCTGAGTATAAATTTTAATCCAGGTTCCTTTTCCTTTTGTTCAAGAGGATTTTCCCCTTCAATTTCATCTAATCATATGTAGAGCATACAAGCATCAAATTTTAGACTAACAGATTTAACATGAATTCTCTTCTCAAGTGTTATATTTTGGAACTCTGTTTCATGATTAATATTTCTGTTTTGTTGTAAACCGTACAGGACTTAACCTCAGCCCTGACTAAAAAAATCACATTGAAGACACCACTGGTCAGTTCTCCAATGGATACTGTCACTGGTAAGGCAAAAGTCCAGTTTTGAAATTAAAAATTACCACTGAATACAAACATTAACAACACATTCATACAGGGTTAGCCTTGACATAAAGTAAAATATTCAAAAATTCCGGCAAGTAAGTGTTTGAAATTTGAAAGTGCACAATAGACAGAGTAATAAACAGGTCTTCTTTTTGTTGGAATGTGTGATCGTATTAACTTCAGATGGAGGCTTACTTACTGCGCGCAATGCCCTCTGGCATGAAGGGCGGCAACGAAGGCCGTCAACTCCTGTGTGTTCTGGGCCAGCTTCCAGATGGTACCCCAGGTGTGGTTTAGGGTCTTAATCTCTCCCTCTGCTGTTCATTGCCAGGTGTTCTTTGATGTGCCTCTCTTGCAATTGCCTTGTGGTGTCCATTGTAGGGCTGAGTGGGTAATGTTACCGGCATCTTTCCTAAGCACGTGCCCAATCCACCCCCACTTTCTCCTCATGATGATGGTTTCCATGCTGTCTTGATGACAACGAACAAGCAGTTGAAAATGCTTCTTCACTTCCTTTATGCAGCAGTCATAGCAAACTCTAAACTGGACAATTTATTCTAATCATTAACATCAATGGACACACATTGTAGTGATCATAAAAATGTTTGAAGTCTCACAATCTTGTTCATGCTGTTTTGTACTTTTTAACTTTCTATCACATTGTACCCTTCTCTCTGCAGAATCTTCCATGGCTATAGCAATGGCTGTAAGTATTATAGGTCATATAAGAAAATGTTAATTTGTACCTTTTAAACTGCACAGTTACATAGCTTTAAGGCTCTCTAGTCCTCCTCAAAATTAATATCATGTTGTTGTTGTTTCATCTTTAATATGATTGTGATTGCATACAATATTTTCTCTGCTCAAACCTTCTTGAGATTACATGTACATGTATGAACATAATGTGTTCATGTGGTTCATTTTTATCTTTGGTGCAAAGTTTGTTTTCTTGTGTTGGAAACTCATACATCACTTGATTACCATACTAAAATACAAGGAGAAAATAAAACTGTAACCTTTAATTTGAGAAAAAAGGTATCAGCATTCTAAACAGAATAGCACAATGCTGACATGTCAAACAAACATCAAAGCAGAATAGGTTAATTAAGGGATGTGTTAATGTTGACTATACTTGTTATTATTTAATATTGGCCTTAGTTAAATGAAAACAAAAATAATTAACGCTTTCCCCTTCATCGTCAGCTGAATGGGGGTATTGGTATAATCCATCACAACTGCTCTGTGGAGTTCCAAGCGAACGAAGTAAGAAAGGTCAAGAAGTTTGAACAGGGTTTCATTCTGGATCCATTGGTTCTTAGCCCTGACAACTGTGTCGGAGATGTTACAGAGGCCAAAGCCAAACATGGGTTCTCTGGGATCCCCATTACAGGTACAAGTTAATGGTTTAAACTGTTTCAAAAGGTGGAAGGCTTGTGCAGCATGAAGCAATCTGTTAGGTTAGTCCTTTCAGCAGGCTGTTTTTTTTTTCCCAAAACACTCCTTTCGTGCTTTATGACACAATACCAACCCAGTTCAATCGCTGCAAAACTTCAAAATAGCCAAAATGTACATGTACATAGGCACAGCAATCATAACGTTAGAGATAGACCACAATATTACTGAGCACCCCTTCTCTTGTTCATTTTTGGATCACTGCTTATCCCTGTTCCTGGCAAGTTGTTTGCATGTACATTGATTTTCTCTAACCATTTGTTTTTTCTGCAGAAAATGGACGTATGGGCGGAATATTGGTGGGCATCATCACATCACGAGATATTGACTTCGCACATGAACCAGACATGTCCAGGCCTATCAAAGAGGTAACAGATGCAAATATGAAACTACCGTTTGATTGCACTGTAGTCTTTAATTTAGGATTCCTGAAGGACAATACATGTTACTATCTAAACTGATTTTTGTTATACTGTATGCACATAAAGGTGTTGCGAAGTGTCTACTAAATTAATGTGTGCTTTGTGTACATGTACAATGTACATACATGAATCACCTCCAGGGACTTTTATTTTGCCCAATTATGATGTGGTGGTGTTGGCACTTGGATTGTATGTGTATGTTCAGTGCCAGCCGACAGTCTGCATCATTTCCATCATCCATCATTTCCTTGGGCAGGAAACATTATGTCACCTTTCATCCAGGTGTACACTGTGTAAATGGGACCCTGGGAGATACACTGCTAGGTTAACCCTGCAATAAACCAACATTTCATTCAAGGGGAAGTAGATCCTCGGGGTTCTCGTTGAGTGCTGGCAACTGGGTAAAAATTCTGGCTACTTTGAGGTCTGAGCCATCTACTTTTAGGGGAAAGTGGGTAAACTGAGGGATTGAAAGCCTCAAATTAATTGCCTACAGCACTTGATTGCCGAGCTGTCTACTTTAACATCCTAGCTGTCAACTGTAGAACTTAATGAGAACGCTGTTCACTCGTTGCTGATTGATGAGACCCAGACCAGTGTAAGCTCTGGCTTTGTGTTCCCACTTGGCTTGAATATGCCTTTTCCTTTACCTTTTTTATGAATTTGTTAACGGGTAAACTTTGATTTCCATACCTCTTGTGTGTGATGCACATTATATAATTATGCAGGTGATGACACGTCGAGACGACCTGGTTGTTGCTAAGGATGGTGTGACACTTCAAGAAGCCAACAGCATTTTGCAAAGGAGCAAAAAAGGTTAACAATCTGACCTGATACCTATATTTGTGCTGTCTACTTCGTAAAGCATAAGTTCAAGCTTGGCATTTTTGTACCACATTACTGACAAACTGCAGAGGGCGAGTATATTGTCCAGTTTTAATATACAATGCTTCTTCTTGTATGACAGGAAAGCTTCCAATCGTTAATGAGAAGGGAGAATTGGTATCTTTGATTGCCCGCACAGATCTTAAGAAAAACAGAAATTTTCCACTGGCTTCTAAAGATGCCAACAAGCAGCTGTTAGGTATGCCAGGTATTGTACTGTTTTTATCGCAGATGAGGAAGATGCTTCCTTGAGCTTGTGATCACAGAGATGATGGTGCAGTAAACTTTTTCTTATCTGGATGCTGTTGGAGCTGGCACAAAGAATCTGTCCAGTAGAGACTGACTGAAAAATCAGAGAAACTGTAACTGGTGTCTGTTTTAGGTGTCCATGAAGAAAAAGTTGACTGTAGCATTGTGTGATACTAGAAAATGACCTGATTGGTATTGAATCTTTCTTTGCATGTAACTCAGGCTGTGTTCATACTATTCCCGATAGCGCTATGTACCAACCCGAAAAGCTATCGAGTATAGTGTGAACAGAAATGGCACAGAACTGAAACAAGTTGTTTACACCCATTGAACATGATATCAGAGCAGTTGGCCAAGAGGGTTTATTGCACTAAATCCCATTTCTGAAGTCCAGTCTTAGTTTCTTCCATTTCAATGCCGCTTTGGCTTGAATACCTTTTGACACTACAGTAAAGTTTGGCACAGAACCTACAGGGTATCTGATATGTACTTTCGGGGTCAGCTTAGCACAGCCTCGTTCCATTACAAAAATTGCGTTGAAATCACTGTTCTTGTGTGAACTAAATCCTGATCCAGGTGCAAAACTTTCCGGAAAAGTGAGAACATAGCCTCCGTTGTTAATGCAGCCAAGTTGATGTGGTTGAAAAGAAAATATTAATCCCTAACAAGAAAAAACCATAGCAAAGAGCAACTGTCACCTATGCCTGATTATAGGCCTGTAAGAACGTTGTCTTTCCTTTCATAGCAAGCAGTTTCATTAATTTTTCACAGATTGTTTTTCGCTTTTTCCCAACTTTTTCTTCATTGTGCCCAAGAGAAATTGCCAGTTTGGAAGCTAGAGTTTTTGAGCCTTCTTATCTCTTCAATAAGAAATCTATAGAGAATATATTTGGAAGTTTACTATGTACTAGATATTAAGCCTCTGAGTGATAATTACATGTAATATTACACAATGTAAATTCTCTTTTTGACCTTAGTGGGTGCAGCCATTGGGACTCGAGATGAGGATAAGCAGAGATTAGAGGCTTTAGTCCAAAGTGGTTTGGATGTCGTGGTTATTGATTCTTCTCAAGGAAATTCAATCTTTCAGTTAGATATGATCAGGTAAACTGTCATTTTACTGATATATACGCAGTGCTTTTGTAGGATTCTAGCCTGTAAAGCATTTTCAAATATTTTAGATCACTAGACAAACAGATTAAAACTTTTAAATTCCAATTTGATCGGGAATGTACAGACACATGTGACTGAGTAGCATACTTTGCACCTGTTTTGTCCCGGGAGCAAATGTTACTGCTCACGTAATTGCCTTGTTGAATTCTAAACGAGTAGCGGAGCTGGGAGGACTCAAAAGGTGCCCTAAACAAAGGTTCACTATATTTACCTTCCCAGTCTTCCTCAGTGTGTATAGTATTCAGCCAATTGTATGAAGATAAAGCTGGAAATCTTTATTACCCTTTAAAGCCCAATCACCCCTGCAATCACATTTCTCCCAAAAATATCACTGCTAAATCAAATAACGGATCGATCATGAAAATTAACCGTTAAGCCCTAATATCAACTACAAATTCCTTATACTGATATCGTTACATCTCCTTGAAGAACGAGTTGAGAGGGTTTGTATAAAGATCAAAGAATTTTCATTTGATTAATTCTTACAACCTTTCCTCTTGATGTTGTATTGATATTGTCAAGAGAAATTGATGTCAGTCACTCTTGGGATTCAAAGGGTTAAGCAGCTGATCAAAGAGATTCTCCTTATCGTACCATAGGAACTGTATAGAAAAAAGTGTAGAGAATCTGAATGCTGATAATTAAAGTGAAACCTCTGTTAAGCGACTCCCCCCCCCCCCCCCCCCAATTAAGCGGACACTAAGCCGGGTCCCGAAATTAACGTCTTATATTTCCCTTTATAACGAACCCCTATTCAGCGTACACCTCTATTAAGCGGACACGGACACGGACACGGACACTAAAATAAATTGTATTCGGCTAATTTCGTTTGTTAAAAACCTCTATTAAGTGGGCACTGGACTGAATTGACAACAGTATTATTGAATTATATCCTTGGAATACGTACTGTAGTCGATCAATAAAGATAAATCAATACTTTTGGCTGTCAATAAACTGTAGATTAGGCCAGTATCCGTTTGGTAATGAAAGCAAGAGCCATAATGGGACATTATGGTCCCATTATGGCTCTTGATGAAAGGTAATGAACTTGAACTCTAGATAGCTACCTTAACAACATGGAACTTATCACAGTACAGAGTAACCGTTGAATGTTAATCTTTAACAAAAATTACGCAATTTTTACAAACCTCACTTACCTCTATTAAGCGGACACTTGGAAAGGTCCCGAATGTGTCCGTTTAATAGAGGTTTCACTGTATTAGGGTTTAAATACATCAGCCAAGTGATGATGACTATGGTTACAGCTGACTTATCAATGTTAAACCAGAGTTTTAATACATCATTATAGCGGTTTGAAATCTTGATGGTTTCCCTTTTCCATGGCTACCCATTGTAAAATCAAACCAAGAGAAATTTGCACCTGACTCCATGACGAGTGTTCAGAGGACGAACACCCCGTAATGACGGTGCATACAACAAAAACTGTGTTTAACTGATGCACTCTTTAGTAATCTGATGGCTGATGTATTGTACTTTACTGACATACATTATTATTATAGACCTATACAGTGGTGGATCCAGGGGAGGTGCCCGGGGGACCCGCCCCCCCCCCCCCACTTATTTTTTAATTTTAGACCAAACTGGGGCCTGAGGGGCCAAAAAAAAAAAAGATATGAAAAGCGGCCTCTTTACTCTTTATTGCTCCTACACAAAAATAAGTAGTTTTATCGCAGTTTTAAACATAGGAGTCGTTCGGGGCTGTTTTTATCTGCTTATTTTCGATTCTGAGAAATTCTCAACTTAAGTCTGCCGTTTGCCGTTTGCGGTAAACGTGAATCTTAATCTCTCTAGTAGTTTTCGTCAGTCTACTGCAGGTTTTATCGGAAGGGTCATAGTGATGGAAACAAGTTATTAAAATTAATGTTAGAAGTTTTAACATGGAACCGTTGGTGATTTTGAATAAATCACTTTCCCTAGGTTCATAAAAGAGCGTTACCCAGATCTGCAAGTGGTTGGCGGTAATGTGGTAACCGCGGCTCAGGCAAAGAACCTGATCGATGCCGGAGTAGATGCACTGCGGGTTGGCATGGGAGCTGGCTCCATATGCATCACTCAGGAGGTTATGGCAGTGGGCAGGCCACAGGCCACTGCTGTTTTCAAGGTAGCGGAGTATGCAAGACGCTTTGGGATCCCTGTGATTGCTGATGGTGGAATTCAGAATGTGGGGCATATTTCTAAAGCGCTCAGCTTGGGAGCATCAACTGGTATGATGTGCTTATCAAACACTGTTACTCTGACTGTTACATAAGGGAGACTTAGCAACCACGAAGGCGGCAACATCGAGAAAAAGCAATAGGTTTAACAAGCGAAACAACAACTCTACACGTGCATTACGCTTTTTCTTTTGTACATTTCCTTGCCGTCGTTCCACGATTAAGACGTGACATTTCCTTAATATCAATTATCAATCGCTGTTACCCTGACTGTAATATAAAGGAACTTAGTAACACGACGGGAACCGCAACGAAATACAAGCAACAACTCCGCACGTGTATCAGGCGTTTTTGTACATCTCTTCATCGCCGTCTCTCGACAAGGATGTGAAATTTCGTTATGCGATGTTTTTTTGGGGGACGTAAACAGACGACGACAGATATGTTTTTTTCTCTTGAATATTGTCATTCAGAAATCAATTTCAAGTAAGTTTACCTACATTTGACATTTTAAACGGGTGGGAATTATCGTGACAAAGTTTGAAAAATCACGAATTCAATTCCGCTGCCGTCGCCGTCGTCGTCGTCGGTGCTTAAGCCCCCTACACTGTAATATTACGGTTAGGTTTAGCACTGAGCACCCAATGTAACTGAACACTAAGGCAGTGATATAAGACAAATGGGAGAGGATAAATACGTAAAACAATTCTTGAAGAAGTTTCAAGGAAGAACCCCCAAAGCTTTGGTATTAAAATTAGCACACAATTTTCAAATTAATGTCCTTCGTGGCATAAATTTTGGTTCATCATATTTTACTTTACTTTCCAGTTATGATGGGATCTTTGTTAGCTGGTACAACAGAAGCTCCAGGCGAATATTTCTTTGCTGATGGTGTCACACTTAAAAAATACAGAGGTGAGTATCTCAGAAACCTTAACTGTTCTCATCAGTTGACGAGTTTATCAGTTGTTATATATTGATGAGTTGAAAGTTTAGAAACGACAAGAAGACTGGAGCCGAGAAGTGTCCCGCAATTGCTTCTGGGATCGTACATGTACTTCCCCACCCCCTCCCCTCCCTGTGACTAGTGACAGTCCCAGGAGTCTTTGCGAAAGTTAACTCAGCGAGTTCCCTTCCTGTCTGGAATTTTTTGCATAATGTTAACTGTTTTCATTTCAGGAATGGGATCGTTAAGTGCAATGGAGAACAAGGGCGGCGCGCAAAGATACTTCAGGTAATACAACTTTTTGAACGCAATCAACAAAATTGTACTGATTGGCCATTCTGAGGTTGTGTAGAGTTTAAGATAACACGACGGCGACGGCGGCGAAAGAGACTTTGTTTGAAACTTCAGTGCGATTATATTAACTTGCTCACTTTGTGCAATATAGGCAAACTTTCCTGGAGCTGAATTCTTCTGCTGTTGATAGGTGCCTGCAGGTGGGAGGTGTCTGGGTTGCCATAGAGACCATGCTTTCCTCCCTTTTTGCTGACTTGACGGCACCTTTCCTGAAGTATTGTATTATTAACATCAATGTTTAACTGATTTTTTTTTGAAGTGAACATGACAAAGTGAAAGTAGCCCAAGGAGTATCAGGGTCAGTGGCAGATAAGGGCTCCATCCACCGGTTTTCACCATATTTATGTACCGGGATTCAACACGGCTGCCAAGACTTGGGAGCAAAGAGTCTCACTCAGCTAAGGTTAGTTCTTATTTCAAAACTTATTTTAAATAGCAATGGAAGCCCTTGTCCAGGAGAAAAATTTTCAAGTTGTCACACTCCGGGAACTTTCCAAAAGTCAGAACTGGCTGGCCGCACAATGGCCGGACCAGACATTTTGGCAATGAAACAGGCTTTTTCCAAGAGGTTTTGCTGAAAAATAATCTCCTTTGTGCATAATATTTAGGATTTGACTGATCTGGATGGTTGGTTTTGATTAAAAGTGAAATTCTCATTACGGTGGGAATGGGCTAGCCAGTCAGTTCTGACAAATGGAAAGCGCCCTCAGAATCGTGGCGCTTGTCTGCAATCGCGGTGATCACCACAGGGAACCCAATGTGGGAAGCCCCACACTGGGACTCCAAAGGAGTATTTACTTCAACCCTCTTAAAGTCATCAATAATTCATGAAGAAAATACAAAGGAAATTAATGTTAAATGAGTGTTTGGAAATCAGATGAAAAACTGCTCATTTTTGCATCCTTAATTTCTCCTTCTAAAATCATTTTGTTTGAGAAGTAATATCAAGCATTCGACAGTGTTTCATCACCAGATGAAGCACCTCGAAGGTCGTCAAAAAACTACTCCGCTGCGCGTTGTATTTTAAACTCTCTTCTCGGTGTTTCATCTGGTGATGAAACACTGCGTCTCATGCTTGATATATTGCCACCAAAACGCCGGTAAATTAGGCCGTTTTTCAACGTCTTGGGGCCGGGGATTTCCTCCGACTACTTATATTTGTATGATCCCCGGCTACTTTCATACAAAAATAAAGGAAAATGGAACCAAAAGAACTTCGGAGCCGTTCCGGCACCCGCCTAAGCGGCAACTTCATGTTTGGCGTAATGTAGACGTTAGGTAGGTTCGAGTGCATGACATTTTGGACCTGTCACACAAGAGATATTTGTTGATCATGAGAATGAAGGCCCTTTGATAAGTCAAATCAAGCAGGCTTTGTTGTTTGAGATTAAAAGCACCTGCCAGATACGTAGCTGGCATAGACTTCAAAACAGTCCGCCTTTTTGTGTATTCAAATACTTGCGAACAATCAAACAAAAGGTCTGGAGCGAGGGTGAAAACGGAGAGCGAGACTGGCGAAAGACGCTTTTTTTCTCTCGCCTCACACGTCTTACGGGTGTGTGAGGCTCCTGCACTTCGCGCGTGTGGGACTCTAAAGCTAGGCTAAAACGATTTTGAGGAAAAAAACCCGACTGTTTTGCAGTCTATAGCTGGCAAAACCGCGAGACGAACAAAAGCAAAAGAGACTCGCCTCTTATCCCTCAAGAAAAAAAAGCAAAAGCAAAATGACATTTTGAATGCATTTCTTTACTTCGCATAATCATTGCAATGCTGTGAGAAAAACGGCAAGGGTGAGAACCGGAGACTCATTGACTAGCTTAACGTACTGGTGGATTTGTTTTAGAGCTATGATGTACTCTGGAGAGCTCAAATTTGAGAAGAGGACTACTTCAGCACAGATTGAGGGAGGAGTTCATGGATTGCACTCGTAAGAAAACTTGTTTGTAATTTCCTCCTCATTGCGCACACTGCTTTCATTCGAGAGCCTTCTACGCGGGAACGTTTGCGGGTTAGCTGACGATATATTACAGCCAAGTGTGTGTTGAGAGAACCTTAGTATTCAGCTGCTGATAATGTGGTCACTGGCTGAAGTCCTAGAAACCATTTCCCTCAGTTACTGTAAAGCTGACCTCTTTTTATCGGTCACGTAGCACGTGTGTGATACGTAGCTGTCGTTCTGTTTCCTAAACTCCCTATTCCTTTTATTTTGCACAAGGAGAAACAGAAAATCCTTCAGAGATCAGGAGTCCATAACCCGGAGCGAGCAATTTCCATGTACTCGTGTCACACCGTTTTCACCGACCAGTTTATTTTTTGAACGATTTTGGTGCGAATTTAGAATATCAGTCACCACCATCTACATTCCTCAAAATGGTATTTGTGACCTTTTAATAATGACGGATAGTTTTTTTTTATATATCTTATACTTTGATTGACTCACGGATGGAGTGGACGGAGTGCTCTAAAATATATCTGGAATAAACCAGCCGGTGAGGACTCCGTGACGTAAGCCTGGCATGGGTGTTACTCGCTCCGTGTTATGGGCTGCTCTTAAGGTTTTTGCTCGACACCCTTGAATGTTACCATCTTCCTTTAAGCTCTTTACGCAACTTGTTATGCAGTCACTCTGCCATTCTCCGAGGTTAACCGCTTAATACAGGTTTTCTTATCAAACTTATTGGATTCTTTTCTTCTGCAGGTACGAAAAGAGGCTCTTCTGATGAATCCAGTGGTGATGTATACCGTCTCAACTTAAATCATTCATGCTTACTCCGTATTAATTTTGTAAATAGTTCGGGGGTAACAGCTATACAGAGTACTCATTCAACATTTTTCAATGGAGTCTCGAAACAGCCGACTACAAGTTTTCCCTCGTTTTTCTTATGAATAGTAGAATAAGCGATACACGAAGCGCGCGTAAAAACATTTTCCTTTGCGAGGAAGGTGACGCGCGTGTGGCCTATTTCGTGGCTGGCAATTTCACGCGCGCAGGCATATTTTGCTCGCTTTACTACCCCCGAGAGAAGTGAGGGACTTGTCAGTCGAGGCCAGTGAAGCAAACAAACCAACGAACCAATCAGAGCTCGAATTACGTCTGTTCGTGTAGACGGACGGGCGCTAAACGCGGGAAAAAATCGCGGCAATGTCACAATCTTACCTCTGATTGGTGGAGGTTGCTTCGCAAGACTTGGACACTCGATTGAAAACAATTATACAGGGAAAAGATATATTCGCCATTGACTTCCTACGCCGCATCTCGATACCATCACCTTTAACCCTTTGTGCCACCGCCTCATCCCCTGAGGGAAGGGGGTGGAGTCGAGTTAGAGACAGGAAAATGTACTGTTGAACTTAGGTTCATAATTTTGGCTTTATTAGCATGTGTTCATCACTCTCTAATGCAGCTGAAAATTCATCGATTTCCTATATTACACAACTGGCTCCCCGAGCGGGCTGGAGTGAATCCGGTCTTCTGATTGGCTGCTACCTGACCGGGTAAGGCGAGCCTTGCATTTTAGCGGTTCTCATTATAGACGTTTTTTTTCAACTTTTGACATGGCAAGTTACGGAAAATTCGTTAACTGCGCTGAAAAGAGCGCCTTCAAATTAGCAGGACTGCCAAGTTAATTTAGTTTGCAAGTGATTTGTTGAAAACTAACGGAGATATAGCTCCTGAAGGTCGTTACTGCGATAAACTTCTCCCGCGTTCAGTTTTTTGATCTTCGTTGTCTATCCGCGTTTTAGGCCTAGGCCAAACGTCGAACTTTTCATGACAGAAACCAAACCTACTGAATTAAGTTTATGAAAAGTTCGACGTCTTGCTCAGTTAAGTTCGTCTGAATGAGATTGGATCGTCCAACACGTTCTATCCGTCTGCTTCAGGCGGATAGAACGTCGAAGATCGTCTCCGGGACAAGCGTCGATCTTCACATGCGGCGAACTAAAATAATAAATTAAAAATTTGTTGGGCTAAAATTGCTTTTTGGTCTGATCAGTTGATTGGTTCGACGCGTCTTATTAAGTTCGACTCAGTCGGTCAGAGTCTGACCCAACAGACGATCATAACTTTATTTAGGTCGACCCAAATTAGAGTTTAGTTCGTCCCATGAAAAGTTCGAAGTTTGACTTAGGCCTTGCTTTCACATCCGCATTAACAAATTTTGTGTTTTCCAATCGGTTGCTTGATTTGTGGAAGTCCTTGGAAACACTGAAGTATATTGAGAATGCGTTAATCGTTCTTCCTTCTTATGCTAACACATTTTCTTCAAATACTTAAGATTTTCATGCATATGAAAGAAATATTATATAAATGTTATTATTGTAGTGAGCTATATTATAGGTGAAATAGATTTCGCCAGTATAATGATGCGAAATAAGTTAAACTTAAGCGATAAAAGTTATTAGGCAGTTTCAACTGAGTCTTACGAGATTTTATTCAGAAAAAGCAGGCAGTTACATTATCTAATGATGCATTTCCTGCCCGTTATTTATAAGGAAACTTGATGAAAATGTAATGGAAAGTTTCATCTTTGTTTAAAGTAGATTTTGGTTTTGATTTAGAATCTGTATTACGAAGGGATCGAATTTTTTTTTCTTCCATTGATTTTATATTTACTTATGCCGGTTTTAACAGGTACTTCCGTCCTGTTCAATCTTTGAATAGTTCGTAGAACAGCCATTTTCGAAAATAATATTGAGTTTTGTTCCCGCAGTAGAGATGTTATTTAATTTTACATTGAAAAGTAGTATCCTGCGCAGAAATAACTGTATGGCGGATATATATATTTGATATCATAGTTAGATATTTGCGCCCCTAAAGGTTTTTCGTTCTAGAGAATCTTGCGTAGGGGAACAGAATATTCTCTTTATTTTTCCATGATTTTTACGTTAAGTTTCACCTTTAAGACTTCGGTTTATGTCGCTGTATTATTTATTTGTTTTTGTACGAAACCATTTTCAAAATTTTGCCGTCATGTTGCAGTCAATAAATGTCTGTTTACAGTTGTTGCATGTTACTTGTTTCTTCGGTTGCTCATAGCTTGTAAACAATTTTCGTTAGATGCAAATATATGCTGCAACATCCCTATGCTTTAAGTCAGTTTTTTTGTCACTTCACACAAGTTACTTCCAACGAGGCCTTATGTGCTACAAAATTGGGGAAAAAATGAAACATCGATTTGGGCAGCAGGAACTCACGTTGATCTTTTACTCGGTTTTCTTTGCTCCATCAGTACGAAAATCTCAGACCAAATTGAGTTTAGCTTGTGCCGAATTCACTTAAGCTCGTGTTGAATTGTCTCCAGTCTGTTTTTCTGACTTAATTTGTGTCGAATTGACTCGAGTTCGAGTCTCATTAAAGTTCTAAACGTATACAAAAGAGCTGCCGTGGTGTTGGGGAACGATCTTGCAACGCCCACTTCAGCTATTGAAGGGCGATCAGGGGTCAGTTCCATAGATTTTAACGTTGCACTTGGTAACTGATGTCAGGGGGTCAACCCAGTCTCCGGGAACATTTTTAGGTTAGTATGTCTTCATCATGCAAGCATATTGTTCAATCACGAACTAGACCAACTGTGATGCCATTATTCCAAATCAGGGGTCAACTTAGTGATTGTTTTCAAACCCTAAAAGAATAGTTACACTTCAGTAATTTACATCTGTTGAAGTTTTATTTAATTGATCGCAGGAGCTCTTCTCACCAACTCGGTGCAGTGTTGCGAAACTTCCAACCTCCAACCAATGGGCTACCTACACAGAATACTTCAGCAACTACTCTAGCTATAATTATGTATCAACTACTCTAGCTAAATCAACTTTTCGCCAATACCAACGGAACAACCGGTGGACTAACTGTACCAAGTACTAACTGCCCCAGTTAGTAGTTGACTCAAAATTGAAGGATGACCCCTGTGTAAAAAATCCAAAGTAGCCGTCAGTTGAGGTCGAAATCTCTGTCAGTGTTCTAGTTGCCCTTTCACTTCTCCAAAACTTTATGAAACACGGCCCTTCGATTCATTTTTACCAAACTCAAAAGTAGAAAAAATTTCCAACTTTGACGCAAAAACGTAGGTCAACCCCTTTTTGTAAAAAATCCAAGATGGCTGGGAGCCAAAATCGAAATCGTTGTTAAAGGTCTAGTTTCCCTTGTCACTTCTCCAAAGCCTCATGAAACACCATTTTTTTTATTCATTTCTACCACACAAAAACGTTGGAAAAATTTCCAATTTTGACCCAAAACTATAGGCTTACTTACCCCTTTGTAAAAACTCCAAGATGGTAGCCAAACAAAATGGAAACATTGTTAATGGGTCTATAGTTGTTTCCTTTCCACTGCTCCAAAACGTCTTTTAACACCATTTTTTCCCTTTTTTACCAAACAAAAAAGTAGAAGAAATTTCCACTTTTGAACATGGGCTATTGAACACTATTGAAAATACCATAATACAATTTGTTAGTCACCCCAAAAGTTTGCGTAAGGATTGTTTTCATTTTCTCTTAGGCCATTTTAACTCCCGAGGGAAACTGAAGACAATGCTTATGCAAGATTTTGGAGTGACCAACAAAGAGTATTATGGTATGTTATGGTATTTTCTGTGGTGGTCATTTGAAAATGTTTGGGCCTATATGTAAGTTTATATATAGTTAATCTGAAGACAGACTCCTATTGACCACTCCAGAAAATACCACAACATACCATAATGCGGCTTTGTTTGTCACCCCAAAAATTTGAATAAGCATTGTTTTCAGTTTCTCCTGGAGCCATTTTAACTCCCAAGAGAAACTGAAGACAACGCTTATGCAAGATTTTGGAGTGACCAACAAAGAGTATTATGGCATGTTATTGGTATTTTCTGTAGTGGTCATCTGAAAATGTTTGGGCCTATATGTAAGTTTATATATAGTTAATCTGAAGACAGACTTCTACTGACCACTCCAGAAAATACCTTAACATACCATAATGCTCTTTGTTTGTCACCCCAAAAATTTGAATAAACATTCTTTTCAGTTTCTCCGGGAACCATTTTAACTCCCAAGAGAAACTGAAGACCATGCTTATGCAAAATTTTGGGGTGACAAACAAAGAGCATTATGGTATGTTATGATATTTTCGGGAGCGGTCAATTGTAAAGCAGAACTAAGACAGCCATAACAACACCCACAGAAATCACACGAACTTCGATCGATCGATCTTTGCGTCCTACAGGACGCATGCAATGAATTATTTTGTGTCTTTGGGGATTTTTATTCCTAAGAGACGCAGGACGCAGAGGCAACAAAATCACTGCTGGCTGATTCTGTTCAAGGTAGTCCCGAGTTCAAATCCTCGATCACGCTTGTAAGTCAGTGTGTTCATTTGAGTTATTTGTTTCGGTGACTGGCTTGCTCCATTAGCCTTCGCGCTGTAAATACTGCCGAGGGTAAAGAAAGGAATAATATTAATGATGATGATGATGATAATGATAACAACAATAATAATAACAACAACAATAATAATAACAATCATCATCATCATTTTTATTATTACTGCTATTATTATACCAGCGCTCCACTAAATATACCACTAACTTCCCGACTGCCTCTGATGATCACTACTGCTCAGTGACAAAAAGCTAGTCCCTCTCAAAAACAGACCCATTCAAGACTACACTCACACAGACGTTCATATTTCGCATAATTAAGACATAACTCCTGGATTCAAACTATCAATTGTGTTACACTAACTAAACCAACTACCCAAGTAAGTAACGTGCTATACCAACGCGCTACACCAACTAAACTGTACCAACAAAGTACTATGCAACACTACTACACTATACCTTTGAAAACTATACCCACGTACAAGTCAATTGCAACGGGTAAAAGCAATTGTGCCACACACAAACAACAACGAAATAGTCGTTAAAATCATCCTTTTAATAATAGTCTCTTGATCTTGCTGAATCATTCAAGATCCCTAATATACAGATAAGTTCCTTTTGAATTAACACAGCAGCGAATGACATAATATCGCTTAATTAACATCTTAAACGAGATATTTTCTGCACACTACAGCGGTCAGATTGGGTCCTTCACTTCTAGGTAACTCGCTGCCGGCGTTTAGGGTCGCCACGCAACACTAACTTGCGTGACATTCCTGGACGACTAAACTGTGGCGTCAAGTAATCAAGCATCACCTCTTCTCGCAGTAAGACACTTGAACATCGCTAAGAAAGGCTCTTTGAGGTTATTTTCCGTCGTGAAAATAAAAACCACCGCTCTCCACCACAGGTGAGCCCTAACCTTCCCAGATTTAATGAAAATTTCTTCACAAGTTTATGCGTTAGATACTCTGAATTTACGTTTCTCCATAAAAGGGGGTTTATTACGTCACAGATCATGAACATCATTTGGTCAACAATAATCAAGCCACACTTATGACTTAATGCATAATAACATTAGTAATTACAAGCTTAACTAACATACAAAACAATGCACCAAGTAATTTGTCTACCTCCCCTCTGGCCTCCCACGCGGACAATCTTTGGGCAAAGTCACGCAGGCGGAAGTGGACGGGGGTGGGGGGCAGGAGAGGGAATGCATGACGAAGCCCAAATTAAGTCCGCCTTGGGGGCTACTTTCCCTCAAGATATTAAATTTTGACATTAAATTAGTTTTAATAGATTTGGCATTTCTTTTTACAAGGCTGAAACTCTTTGAATGCATAATTCGTGGCTGGTACACTGTCTCCACGTCTGCCTGAATTATTGTGGTTGATCTTCGTGTGTGTACGATATTTCTTTGATGGCTGAAGCAGGACGCGTCTACTAAGGGCAGAGATAATTTTTACTGAATATTCTTATAAAAACATCTGTCAAGGTCTGTACACAAAACTAGTCTTCGGCACATCTTTTGTACAAACAAATACTCTGTCAGACCTGAAAGAAAATTGAATAACACAAATATTAAATCTTCCTCTTCAAAATGGTAATTTATCTATCAGGTCATCATGACTGACGGTCAGACATGTTGCGCAAATTCTAATCAGCCGTTGTCCGGTGACAGACTGTTCTCATTAGGGAGCTTTAGCATCGTCGACGAAGACGGCAGCGAAAACATCGCTTTTATGATGAATTCGCGTTTTTTCAAACACGGTCGCGTTTATTCCAATTCCCTGAAAATTTCTAATGTAGGTGAATTTCCCTGGAGTTGATTTCTTGGGGACCGCACTCAAATTTAGAGAGGGAGAAAAACTCGTTGACGCTTGTTTTCGTCATAGTCGTGTAAGGAGGGCAATGGAATGTACAAAAACGCGTGATGCACGTGCAAAGTTGTTGTTTTGCTTAATAAATCCATTGCTTTTTTGACGTTCTCGCTACTGCCGCTGCCGCCGTTGCTAAAGCTTCCTAATTACTGAAAAGGCTTTCACTAAAGGTTACTTTAACGTACGGTCAGTGCTATAAAGTTTAGAGTAACTATTGTAATATTGTAAACGCCTATTATTCTACGTTTATTTCCTCACCCTTATTAACAACCCAAAACCAACGTAAGGAATTCATGCACGCACCATAACATGTTTTGATATCTGATAACTCTTCCTCCTTAGTTCACTTTGTTGGCAAAGTTAGATAAAAAACTAGCAACACGGTTTCACCACACTACCAATCACCCTTAAGTTTGTCAACAACAAGAAGAGTGGAACACTCTATAAAATTAGTATAATGAAGTCCTCGGTAAAACGAACGCTTTTGTTTATCCCAGTAATAGTAAAATACGTATATGGAAAAGAACCCAAAACCTCGTTATAGCGAACAAAATTTGCCAGTCCCTTGGTACTTCGTTTTATCAGGGTTGCACTGTAACTGAGTGATTTCTTACAGACTTGATGATTTAGACCTATGGCCTATGAGAGTAAAGACAATGGAGACTGCGATGATCGCGTATTTTGATTTCCTCTTACTTTCAGTTTGTGTGTGATTTTCCAAGAAACTTTGCCAGAAATGGCGCTTACAAATTTTAGTCTTAAAGAAAAAACAAATACAGTAGGCAACAACACTACATTATTGTCTATTAATTTATTATACTATATAAACGCCAATGAAATACCAGGTGAGCTTTCGGGCAAAAACATGATATCTTCACGTGAAACTAACATGTTATCTTCACATGTGAAAAGATCACCATTGCTACGGCCACATAATACATCGCACCTTTCACAACAACAACAAAAAATTCAGTAAAATGGTTCTGCATTTCATTGCTGTTTATAATAAATATAACATTACATGGCTGCTTGCAGATACGAAATTTATCTTCTCATGTTCAAAAATATTTCACTCGTTCACACACTTTTCAAGACTTGAAGAGAAATTTTGTATCTCTGCACGCCAGTGTAATATCCTCTATTAATTTTGTTGAGTCCAGATAACATAGTCTCATGTTTAATTGACTGTAAAACCTATCTCACATACCCCAATAAGGTCCAATGCAGTTTAGAACAGTCCACAGTCTTTAAGGTTGTTCTTGATGATGACATCCGTGACGGCATCGAACACAAACTGTATATTGTTGGTGTCTGTGGCACATGTGAAGTGGGTGTAGATCTCCTTTGTGTCCTTTCTCTTGTTAAGATTCTCAAACTGAAGTTGGATGTAGGCAGCAGCTTCCTCGTATGTGTTTGAACCTAACATCGCAAATATTGTCAAAGCATTAACTCTTCAAGCCTCAAGGCCAAGATCAATACACAAATTCTCCAGACTAGCCTCCATACATTTCTTGAAAAATTGCTTGAGAGAATTTGTTAAAAGATCAAAGCATATTTTATTCAGTGATCCTGTCCTTAATTCTCATCACCTTTCTACCTGACTATATACTGAAAATTTTAGGAGAAAATTGCTGTCCGTCACTGTTGGGACGTAAAGGGTTAATAAGCTTTCTGTGACCAAACAGAGAGATTCCAAATTCGACTCTTTAAAGGTATAATTATGCACAATGAATATTTTTTTGTCTTTTTTTAAAGCTTATCTTCCCTTTACAGTTAACAATTTTCCTTTGTCCTGAAGTCTCAGTTTACCTGTGTATTCAGGGAAGCAGATGGTCAAAGGTGACTTGGTGATTTTTTCCGCAAAAAGATCCTTCTTGTTCAGGAAAAGGATTATCGATGTATCCGTGAACCATTTGTTGTTACAGATGGAGTCAAACAGCTTCATACTCTCCATCATTCGGTTCTGTAAAACAACAAATGGGCACCATTAAGTACAATTAAGACATCACTAACAATGGCTGCCAAAACCCCACTTAATCTTAAAATGGAAGAAGGTAATGAAAAAAATTCTGTGACAGCACGTGCTGGATGCAGACTGTTTTTATCTGCAAAGAAGTGCAATTACAAAAAAACCTGCCGGCAGCTGCTAAGGATTTTCCCTGTTCAAATTTCATACGTGCTACCATTATTATAATTTTCTAAATGCAATTGTTCACCTGCGCCCAATTTTGCCTGTTTATAATCCATCAATGCCTAGGCAAAAAACCCTCTATTCCTACCACATTTTAACAAGGTAGGCAGGTAGGTAAGTACTTTATTAAAATTAATACATTGCAGCATAAGCTGAATTGCATATTTACATAATGGTAATAATTTATACTAATAATTGTAAAAATGAGTAATACTTGTAATAGCTAAGACTAAAGACGTATAATAAGAAAAAATTATTTACCATTCTGCCTGAGGCCATTAAAAAACTGTTCTTAAATCTATTTGTCTTGCAACGCGGCAAAGTGAAAGTGCGCGTGCGCCTTAGATTATAGTTGCTCTTATAAACAGGCGACAACAACTTTCTTAACTTGTGGTTCGTGTCGCTCATTATGCTTTCAAATGTGCGTGTGCAAATGTTGTGGTGATGCTCCGCAACCGTTGGTAAACTCATAAGTGCTAAAGCAACAAAGCAATGATGAGACTAAATCCCACCAAAAACACTGCCATTCCACAACTAAAGCCTCCTTACTGTGTCTCTGACTCTTGGGTTCACAGCAACACAGTTTCTCAGCTCACTTTAGGACAACATTTTGTGGCCTTTAACACAACTCTGTATCTTACCATTTCTTCATCTTCTGCCAGTACTAAGTCATATGCACTGAGAGCAACGCAGAAGATGATGGCAGTCACACCTTCAAAACAATGAATCCATTTCTTTCTTTCAGATCTCTGCCCTCCAACATCAAACATTCTGCAACATCAACGAAAAAACAAGTTATTAAAATTCATCCTACCTTTTCAGAATTTCTTTCCTCACTATTACTATTCCTTATCAAAAATGCTCTGCTGAAACAGTCAACAGGATATTTGTAACGATGAACAGTTAGTGTTACACTGGTGTACGATATTATCAAGAGCTTCTGGTCAAAAAAATTAAACATCAGAGAATTAAAACGTGAATTGTAATTTACAAGACTGCTCAAAGCGAGATGTTTACATGTATATCTCTTGAAGATAATAATTATGCTACGTTTTGTTTTGCGAAACATCGAAAAACCAGACAAAACATACAACAGGCTTATCAAAAGGCTAATTGCAAATTTGCTACAAAACTGAACACAACCAAAAATTACGCCTTTTTTGGCCTAATAGAAGTAAAAAATATCTCCAGAAATTTGCCACCATAGTCTGGGTATTCAAGACCCACTTAGCTATCTGAGCATGAATTCGGTTTAGCCTCTTCTTTATCAGTTATAATATTATCAAGAAAAAGCCAGAAATATGCATGGAAGTCAATTTCCTGGGGGGGGGGGGTCATTTCTCAGAAAGCCTGTAACAAAGGCTTTAAACATTGAAAAGATCAATCCTATTTTTTTCAAAATAGACATGTTTATGGCAGGTCTATTACAGGGTACCTCTTTTAGAGTTAAAGGGTTAGAGTAACCTTGTTGGAACCTGTCTTACTGACTTGGGTAACATAATTAATATTGAAGAAGAGAAATAGATACAGCGGCACAGTTATAATTGTGTTTGGGAGTCACAGGGCTATGCTTAACTCCTTGTCTGCTGCCAATTATTTCAATGTATTTTGCCATGTAACTTTAAAAAATCATATCTCTGGTGTTATTTACAGTTCAATATCAAGCTATACCTCATTGGAAAGGGAAAAGAATACCCTTTCGAAAAAAAAATATTTCGGTCATAGGAAACCCATAATATTCCGCCACAAAAAAATTAAAAAAGCATATTTTGCATAAAAATTTTTTAAAATTTTAAAGAATGTCATTTAGCTAGGAAACTTCTTTATTTTGGGTGATATGGTAGCAAGAAATATTTTTCATCAATATGTAAGTAAAAAAACCCGAAAATCGTTCTAAAATATGGAGCGACTAGATATTTTCTACAAATTTTTTTCTGCACGCTGTCATGATTATGCTAATTGGATTATCATAATTAGCATAATCCTTTGGCGTCACCTCGTGACCCCATGTTTACTTCACTGAGACGCTTTGTTTCCTCGACTCCCAAAAAAATATCGAGTTAGGGACAAGCAGACATGAATTTGCTGATAGAATTCATCAAAATAAGCAAGAATTTGACAGCGAAAAGCGAAGCGAAGGCAAAACGGGAAGGAAATCGTCGCCGTTTCAAGAACATGTGGCACACAGTGGGCGATCGGCGATTTGCATGCACAGATTCTAATTGTTTCCTAACCTCGATTTTCGCGTTTATTTTGCTTGTTATCCTCCAAAATCCTTCAGAATAGTTTGTTTGACTTGTATTTGGTTGACATTCGTCGATACAAGCTTTCATTATTCGCAAAACCGGCTCACAAAGATTCCCCGCGACTCGCCATAAAATTCAAAATTTTCGAAAACCCGGTGTGTGACGGTCAAAAGTTGACAGGGGCTGGAACTAGGCAGGTGATTGGCTAAATCTATTAACTTCCTGTGTGCCAAATTTGGGAGCAATCGGAAGTAACACAATTTTTTGCGAAATTTCTTTGGTCACCGTTCCTGAAGCTCCGATTTCGGCGACCCCGGAAGACGAAGGGTTAAGTCCCAGTAGTGTCTAACGTCAATTTTCTCTTAACGATATCCATACAATGTCAATAGATTAGGTTATGAGAATTAATAAAGTGATCACCTAAGGAAAAATGCCTTGATCTTTTATCAAATTCTCTCAACTTATTCTTGAAGGAAATGTATAGAGATCAGTTTGGAGAATTTGTTTGTGGATATTGGGGCTTAAAGGCTTAAAGTTACTAAGCAGATGACTTACTTGAAGTGGAGATCTTTGAATGTAAAATGAGTCTCAACAATCCCCGTTGTTTTGACTCTTGTTCTAAGTACATCTTGCTCTGTTGGTATGTATTCTGGTGATCCTAATCTATCCAGTGCATTCAGGTAACTGGAAATGTAAGGAAAAAGAATTTAATCTGTTAATTTTGATTGGACTGGTCCACTAAAGACTGACATTCTGTCAGCTTTCCAAATTATATGCTTACTTTCATTTCAATAGTATTAGTTACATGTACTTTTTTAACGATGAAACTCAGTGCTTAACTACAGCTGTGCCATGTAAATGAACATGTATACCCCAAGAGATTATGTTTATATTATAACCTGGGTGAAGGGTGCTCGCAAGAGAATTAGGAATGTATGGAGATCAGTTTGAAGAATTTGTATGTGGATATTCGGGCTTAAACAGATACAGGTGTAGCATTGGACTTCCTTAAATTTTTACCTCGAGCACAACTGTTTAGTTAAGAAGAAATCAAGTCTTGTTAGGTTTATTATCTACCAAGAAGTGTTACAGCAACTGTGTAATTAGTGAGATGCACATCCCTTAAGTTCACACACGATAATGAGGCTACTCGCAAACAATGTCTATTGTTACAACAACCTTGAATTACATTGCCATACATGAGACATGCTACAATACCCTAGTGGTGGATATTGCACATTCAGAAGATTTACTGAATTACAGGTACCTTATTCTGTTGGTCCAGAAAATAACTATTCTCCCCTTTGGTGGGATTTTTTGGTTGAACCCCCAATTCAACAAACCTGGAATTTTTTTTTTAATTAAGGTTAATAAATTCCTTTCAAACCTTTGGCTCTTACATGCAAGACCCCCCCCCCCCCTCCCCCCCCAACAGAATTTTCAAAGACCCTGCATATATGATGGTATGGATATTTTCAGGGACCCCACATTTCAAACAACAACTGTTTACGTACTATGCAGCAGAATCATTTAGCTGAAACTCTCTTGATCTTGAAAAGCAGTTTTGTACTCCAGGATCATTCCATAATCTCTTCATTATCGACACAAGCTCAGGGGTGAACTTTACATCCTCCATACTTCCTGCTAGTGCAAACAGCTCCCGTGCATCATCCTGAAAGCGACATATGTGAAATGAAAAGAAGCCAACAAACAACTGCAAGGATTGCTGGAAGAAAGCCCGCATAGCAAGGCCACACAATGCATTTTCCTACGATACCATACAAATCGTGATACAAGGGCCATGAATATAGAATACAAGAAACAATAAACTCTGTGGGCCCCCTACAAGACTCTACAGCTGACAAATGACAAATAAGGGTGCGTTCACATTTAGTGTCAGGGTACTAGTTCCCGGGCACGGTACAAAATGGTGCTTTGTCCACACTCTGTGTACCCAAGTTGTCTTTCGTCCACTTTGCTGGGTCAGCAGACACCATTTTTGCAAAAGGAGTGAAGAAGTTGACTGTGGGTAACACTCCTTGGAACCAACTGAAAACGTGCACACAGGGACCCAGTGCCTACTTTAGTGCCCGAGTACAAGGTCTCAACCTTGTACCCAGGCACCGGAACCATGCCCGAATTATAGCGCGGGTACTTTAAAAAAAGGTGTGTTCACATTAGTGACCAGCAAGTATCGTAACTGGGCACCAGTGCCCGGGAACCAAGTGTGAACGCACCTTAAGTGCGCACACATTTATTTGCCATGTCTTGGCCGAAACTTCAAAAAGATGAGAAGCACACAAAGCACGGACAGTTTGTTTTTTTCATTTGCTTCCATACCAAGTCGCCTTAAAAGGGCTAAAGGCAGAGCTTGAGCAATGTCTACCGAAGACAGTGATTTCACAACCTTGTTGATGTTACTTTTTTTCCTTGTCTTGTAATAATATTGCAATACCTTGTTCAAAAGTGGAAATTTATATTGTGAGAAAAACTTTCTGCTGCAATACTTCTGATAACCTTTTAGAAACTTGTTCGACACTACCTCGTGTTTAAGTGACAAAGGTAAATATCACATGGAATCACTGGTTGAAAGGGCCATTTTTGAACACTCACCCTCAGTTCATGTGTTGCCTTGTTATAAATTGTAGAATAGACAGATTTATTGTTTAAGCGATATTTTTACCACTCAGCTGTATACTACACAAGCAACCTGTCATTAATTTAACTGCTAGGGGTTAACAATAAAATGGTCTGTGATTCCAAGGAAAATAATACTATACTTACTGCTCTATCCATGTGACCAAATTCAATCTTCAAGGTTCCTAATGCCCTGATTATGGCAATCATTGACTGTATCGTGTTGCTATATACAACTTGTTTGTACTGTGCACACTCTTCTTGAGTATAACCATGTTCATGAATAATTCTATAAAGTAAAATAATGCATCAAGTTCTACAAGGGACTACAAATGAGCAGAAACATAACCAATGTTATGGCAAATTCCATACTCTATTTACTTTTCATGGAAATATATAGATTTAGCCAAGACTAAAAGCGAAGCTCTCATCAAACTTTGACAAAAGGTAAGAAGCAAACTGAATTCCTCCTGAAAAAAAATGGGACCTGAACTTGTGATCAATTGAAAACCAATGACTAGTGACGAGAGAACTAAAAAAAACATCAACTTAACGAGTTGTACACTTGAGCCCACAATATAGTCATGTGACACTTGTCAGCTGATAACTATTGTGACAGCTGTCAATTGACCATAACATGGAAGTCCAACATCAAGTTGAACACAGATTGTACATGCACTGGCCTCCAAGCCTAGCTAGTGAGATTGGACATCTCTCAACTAACATGACGGCACAGATTTGATACAGATGGACCCTCTTGTCATAACTTAAATTTCTTGGATGCAAACATGTGGATCACCAAGTGCTCTGCTGTGAGTGCAAGAGTGTTTGACTGATTTTGATCCTAAGCCGTCTCTCTTTTGGAGAGATGGTGATGTCACATGTTGACTGGGCACTGAGGGGACACCAGATGACTTCCAAGATGAGATCAATCAGCAGCTGCACTGACAGTCTCAGCTTAGGTTGGATTTACAAGAAACAGGTGCTGTGCAGCTATAACAAGGCCTCACAGGATTGGTTGCGGGAAAAAATGAATGGAAAAAGTCAACTATGGAACCTAGCCCTAAAACAAAAGAGCGGCGACATACAGGGGTCCAATGAAAAGGAGCTTATAATGAGAGGCAAGGCTACTGACAGAAAATATGAGAAGAAAGGTTTTGAAACAAACTGAGCCATTCCTTCACTCAATACAGGGCATCCATTTAACACAGATTTCAATGTAAACAATGTTACATGTATAATAGTAATCAAGGCTGCTGCCTAAGAAAAATTTTAGGGAGCCCTTCGGGCTCCTAAAGTTTAAAGTTAGGAGCCCGAGCCACATTGTTAGGAGCCCAGTTTGAAATCCATGTATTGTTTTTCCAAGATCATTACATAGGTTATAGAGGTTCTTGCACACTTTAATAAGAATTCGCCGGGCCTAATAAATAACACGTAAACAAGAATTAACCGAATTATTTACTTTCATTTATTAATTTATTCAATTAACTTCCACATCTGTTGTGTTCAATGTGACCTAGAAGAGCCTTCAAAGAATTTTCTAAAATGTAACAATTAAACTGCTTCTTACCTTTCTTATACACATTCATGAGCCGGAAAAATATTTGAGGGGCTTAATTTGCGTGTAAAAGGAATTTTCACAATTTTCACAATAAAAGAATAACATAACAGTAGGTAATTTCAACTCAGAATTATTTACTTGACTTTCACATTTGTTCAGTAACAGTTGTGTTCCACATGACAACTTAACTAGTCTTCCAAAAACTTTCTAAAGTAGAACAATCCTCTCCTTGCCTTTTTTATACATGAACAGGAAAAATCGACGAAAACCCAAGCAAACGATGAACTGCACGAATGTCAACATAGGCAACAAACAGCCCATAATTTTGCTATTCCATATTTGGAAGTCAAATCTCAGACCCAGTCTTCAACTGCCATCCGGACTCGGAAACGATGGCTTCGTTCGTTTCGACAAAGCTTCACAGTTGAACACGTTAGGTTTACATAATTTACGGTTTATTTGTGGAAATTTTATACTGCCTAATCGCATCATCGCTAACCATATCAACAGTTCCACTGTTTAAAGTCCTACTCCAGCTAAAGGAATATAATGTACAAGGAGGTTAAGTCTAATGCCGTGTGTTAAGTCAGGCGCCCGCGCGGGCTCCTTGTACCGAAATTTGGTCGCCCATGCTCTTACCTTGGGCGCCTCTGGCGACCGGGCGCCCGTTAGGCAGCAGCCTTGGTAATATAATGTAATTTATTTATTTGGGGAAAACACATGTAAATTCATCTTATTGTACATTTAACTGTTGTGGTTGTCATGTATAAAATCAAGCAATGTAATCTCACTTCATTTGCTTTACTATGGTGCTCTTTCCAGATTCTCCAGCACCTATGGAGAAAGAACAGCAACAATAATAAATTATTATTATTTTCCTTTTACCACCACCATGTGCAAGAGCAACAACAACAACAAACATCAACAAGTAACTGTGGGTTCATTCATCTACTTAAGAACTTTTTACAACAGAAAGATCAAACTCCAGAGATTCGTAATTGAACATTTTTCCTATTTCCTGGCTTCCCTATCACTAACCATCTCGCATTTTAAGAATGTCTCAATCAACCAGCTCTTAATATCTTAACGCAAATTATTACATTTCTTTACTTTATTAAAAAATATCTTTCAACCTGATGCCATCAAAGTTGTATTCTCCCCTCTTATGAAGGCAACATGCCCTAAAGAACAACTCACCCTAAAGAACAACTGACAAAATTATTTGATCTTTTAATTATGTCCCTGTTTTTATACAGAATTGAGATTTGGGGAGTGGCATATCAAGGTAAATACCTTGATCGCATTGACAAGTTTTTTAAGCGAGCGTTTAGATTCAGATACACCAACAACCTGTATGCAATAGCTGAAGTTATCACAAATCGCGACTGTAAGCTATGGAACATTATCACCAATACTCCTTCCCATCCCCTTTACCAACTATTACACGCTAAGAAACAAGAGATTTTTGCAAAACAGAGGACATGATTATATTTTACCTGCTGTTAAAACAGAACGCTTTAAGAATGTCTGACGCCATCAAATAGATTGCATTGTCATGTATGTAAAGCCACACATATGTCGTGACTACCCAACTATGAATAAAGACCCTTATTATCATTATTATTATGCCAACAAGAATACATGGCCAGTATTACATCAAAAAGCTTTTTTGAAAAAAAGTCAAAGACAAAGGGTTGGTTATTTTTCTGTACCATTTGTCTGGATTACTAGTGCCAGGCTTCATGTCGAGAGAAAGCGAAAAATTTACCAGTATTTTGTAAATGGTACAACTCAATCCTGTTCCTGTTTTCGGCGCAAAAAAATTACCAGTACCATTTGATGGAAGTTTTTCACCAAAATTTTTGTACAAATGGTAAGTGCTGATAGAAAAGAAGAGGATGAACAGACAGACCTTCTAAAAACCATGGAAGGAAAAAAAAAATTGACATTACAACAGATTTAAACAAATCTATCAAAATTATGTACCTTACACAATTCAACCGGAAAAAAGGTTGTTATAATAACATGGGACTCACACGACTAGAGAGAAAGTTTAAAAAAAGGAGATTGACAATAAAAAAATGTAAAAGACAAGATATATGACATAAAACCTACAAAACATTATCAGGGTTCGCAAATACGCCAAATTTGGCGTAATTTACGCCAAAATTGTTCAGATGACTCCACTGAGGTTACGGAGGGAGTCACTTCGACTTCAGAAATTTTCGGTAACAAACAGGGAGCCACTTCGACTCCAGAAATTTTCGGTAACAAACACGGTTTTGTCCTTACCTTTTTCGCAACAAATACAATTTACGTTAATTGTGAACGTTGTAAACCTTAATTAAATCATCGAAATTAAAGAATTATACTGCACGACAAAACAGGAAGAGGGTAAATTACGATCAAAGTTTCCTCGATGACCGCCATCATGGATTTGAGCTTTCCAGGTCAGCGGACCATCACAGCTAGTTCGTGTATCCCTCACGATAGTGTATACATGCCAGGATCACGTGCCGGAAAGTCTGAAAATGGCTTTTTTCGTTGTGATACCTGACTCCAAATATTACAAAATGACTCCAAAATTTGTAAAGCAGAAGTCACACCGACTCCACTCATCAATAAAATTTGCAAACCCTGCATTATACATTATAAAAGCATTTACCGGGCTCAAAGTTAGCGACTAACTGGTCTCATATGCAACTGGATTTTTAGTTGTGCGCCTAAAAATTCATGTGTAGTCGCACCTGTGCGCCGTAAAACCCAAAGCACAGTGCGACTGACTTACTTCCGACTATACTTACTAACTCGAACTAGAAAGACGGTGTATGTTTAATTGGTCTTTTCTCCCAATGGATTCTACAAACTCGAATGTTCTTTTTCGTTTTGATGTTTTACTCCATCCCAGACTCTTCTGTTTTGTGATAAACACCGCTGACACATGCAAATATATGCCACGAACGAAACACATACTTTTTGGGCAACGGACGATCATGTTGAACGTTCAGTTTTAACGTCAATCAAAACAAAAACAGTGCGGATTAAGAGCCTTTTTTTCCAGGTAAGAAAGTTTTTAAAGTCGTATTCTAGTTACATGTAAGTCGTTGCGCATTTAACAGATTCATTAAAGGTTAATTTTCATTCTCGTTTGACACACTCATTGTTGTCAGTTTTGAATTGTTTTTCAAGTGTAAGTTTTCTTTAGACACAACTGTACTGTCAAAAAGAGAAATTAGTCTTAAAAATCACAACGGTATTACTGCGTAGCAAATCGGCTGTGTTTTATCAATCACAGTAACAAACCGAAGATGACAAATAAACGTGGCACTGTTAAGCTTTTTACTTTTTCTTTTGAAATAGATGCTCCCAACATTATAAGCTGTGCTCCTAAAATTTTCAGCTGTGCGCCTAAAATTTCGGCAGTGCGCCTAAAAATATACATCTGGTAGCACAAGTGCTCCCAAACTCAAATTTAAACTTTGAGCCCTGATTTAAACAAAAACATGACTCTTGATAGATTGTTTTATAATGATAGAAAGTTTAAAACAAGGAGATTGACAATAAAAAAATGTAGAAGACAAGATATATGACATAAAACCTACAAAAAAGTATACATTATAAAAGCATTTAGACAAAAACGTGACTCTTGATAGATTGCTTTAAAATGACTTAATGTTGTTCACTGCATGATGCAAAATAAATGATGTGATCAATTAACACCTTGATAGATAAAAAAACACTGCTTTTGACATTGACAAGCAAAGAATTTATCTCCTCGTAAGTGCAAAGACGCAAAAAGCGTTTTAGTAATTCACATACAGATACTGTACACTTCATGTCCGACAGCCAGAAAGTAATTGCTGGTTAGTTAACAACCAACATAAGTTTGGTAATAGATGTTATTACCTTTGAGTCTATCCACTAATAATGACTTTCATTTAACATAGAAGGTGAGGAGGAATTCTCAATTTTTTTTTCCAGCACTGGGATTTATGTTAACAAGGCTGTGCTTTGAAAAAGTTGAAGGGAACCCATTGTTCTGACCCTGTGAAATCAAGGGGGCCCTGCATAAGATTTCCCTGCAAAAACAAAGATTTTCTAGTCATCCAAAAGTGTGATGAAATTTATCAAAATTCAAGCAATGGTAACTGCAACCAAATTGAGTGAAACTGTAAAAATAACCACGCACAAAATTATTAAAGGAATGAATAACACAGCAAATATGAAAGAAAGCACTGACGGACAAACTTGAAGAAGATTAAAATGGTTTGAAATAATTTTTATTTTGTGGTTTTTGAAAACTCAATGGCCTAACAGTTTTTCAAAGTTTATTTCAAATGTTAAAATCGTATACGTCAACTGCCGAGTGAAGAATTAAATGAAGGATGATCATCATCCTTCATTTAATTCTTCACTCCGCAGTTCACATATATGATTTTCATATATTCAAAACTTCATCATCATCCTTTCACAGGTTTATAATGAACCAATTCAACGACCTGCTCCCAGTTGGCTTGTTAGCTTAATTGGTAGAGCACTGCATTTGTATCGCAGAGGTCAAGGGTTTGAATCCCGTACAAGCCTGAATTTTCTTCATGCTTTCTTTTCGAAACTGCAAAAGTTGCTTATATAACTGCGATGATCATCCTTCATTTAATTTCTTGATTTCAACTTATTGTTTGTAAAATTTGATATAATGATTGGGAGACGTATCTGTTTGTTACGAAGCTGTGATTTTGTCATTCACAAGTAATTTTTCAAGTTGCACAGCGAAGAAGGACACGTCAATGGCATTGTTAACAAAATGAACTGCACAGCCATGACAAAGTCCCTTTAATGCAAGCATGAACACTGGCCTCCAGCAACATTTATCTTACACTGTGGGACACATCAAGCAATTCCATAGTTTCTACCAATAACAAATAATGGAAACAAATCTTGCTAGCATTTGTGCCACAAGTTTTACAAACAACAGTGAAGTTCCCCAACATTTACTAAAGTGACCACCTCAGAAATTCGAAAAAGTGGTCTTGACTAGAGCTGGTTGCTTAAGAGAATAAGCTGTCGTTAGCGACCACATGCTAAAACAACGACTAGTGGTCGCTTACGAGAGCCTCAGAAAAAAAAAACAAAAGAAATTAATGAGTTTCTTTATACCCGATAAAGACACGGATAAACTTTACATCCAATTTTTCAGACCAAAATATCAGCAAATCTAAATATTAGTGCAAAAATGAGTTGATCTATGTCAGAAAATTTTGAAGGCATTCAATAAACTCACAGTTCCTGTTTTATCGGGTCTGAGTGGTCGCTTACAAACAATATTATTATTAGTATTATCATTATCAATATCATTATTATTATTAAAGGAAAAGACCAGTTGGGTAATTCCAAATGTGGTTGTGGTCGCTTACAGGAGCGGTTGCTTATGAGAGCTTTTCATTACAAAGTTTAAGTCACAGTTCAAACAGGGTTCACCAAGGTGGTCGTAATTAGAGCTGGTCGCTTATGAGAGTGGTCGCAAGGAGAGCTTTGATTGTACTACACGTATGTTGGCCATTTTTTTCTAAATTTGCTGATGGATTTAAAGGATACGTTTCAAAACAATCTCTTACCCCTGAGCATGCCACTACAAATTAATTTTCATTCACCACAAGTTAATCACAAGATGGTTAGGTTACAATGTAACATTACGATAATGAAAAACTTGTGATACATGATCCCTTACTTGCCATAACCCTAAATGTGCCTACTTCATCATCCCCTACTACATACAGTTCTTTTTATAAAATGACTTTAATTAAAGATCAGCCAATATGTGAATGTAATGGAAAACTCAGAAATGAAACTCATTTAGCCCACATTCAATATTGCCAGTATTGTGGTCAATTTACATTAACGCAAAAAACAAAAAGATAGATACAATGAACAAAATAGAACCACAAATAAACTGACTGGGCAACACAGATTTTAAGCCAGTTACAGCCCCAATGTCCGAGATAAATATAGTACAATAAAACGATACATCCATTATATTGTGAGTGTTGTCCTCGATTAGCAAACCTGTATGGCAGTGAGGTCAGGTTATCAAGAATTCACACATGACAGCAACAAACCACAAAAAGTATCAACAAATATAAAGTTTGCTATTCTGTTTTAACCACTATGCATGCCTGATAAATAAATGACACTGTTAAAAGCTAAAAGAGGCTTAAAAAAGGTATCTCAGGGTGTCAGTTTTTTGAAGGGTTGAAGAGTTCCAGCTATCCAAAGGACTTACAAAGCAAAAAGAATGAATACTATGTGCTTTGCTAACTACTGTTAGTCTACATGTATCAGCTGGACGGAACCATTAACAACGTAACAGACAGAACCACAACAAACAAATCGTAGATTTATGGCCTTTAGTAATTTCAACGCATCACTTTTAATAATGAGACATTCAGGTAGGAAAAGTTATCGAGACAAAATCAACCCCACATAGAAATAAGCTAATTATAATCAGTCTTAAAATATATACTACAAACAGAGAAGGAAACGATACAAGTTCATTTAAAAAGAGGCAGATAGCAAATGGTGATTACCTAAGAACTTTTAGAGAGCATTCAGCACCTGTTTATGGAAACAAAAATCAAACCATGGAGACGACCCAATGGGTACAGTAATCAGGTAAGCCCATCTCTTCAGTCAATTCTCTTCACGTACGAAAGTTAGAAAATTGCCATCAAGAGTGAGTGGCCTAAACAAAAATGGATAATACGACGTTTCATAACGACAACGAAATAGAGGCAGAGAAGGGGACAATCCAGTCGAATATATATTGGCCGTCACAACTACGATTTAGCGCTGAAACAAAATAAAAGAATAGAAGGAAATTGTTCACAGAAGTGTTGTAAGAAGCGTTTAAGCTCAGCAGAAAATGTTTCGCCTCTGGCTTCCTTTCACTGTAGAATCGCAAAACTTCCATAACGAGTATTTTCTGATCTGATTTAACTTATTCGATTTTAATTCACACGCGCCAATATTGCAAAGAATTATTACGGTTGAGAGTCGGCGAAAAATTAACCTTAATATGAGGAACGAAATTCCATGAAATAGCCAAGTTAAATGGGATAAGAACTGCTTCACGATTAGAAGGCATGTTACCGACCATTTTCATTTTCGTTTGCTTCGTTCGACAACATTCTCGCGTGCGTTTCGTCATATGATCACTTGAAGGGTTTTCGTTTACATTCCTGATTTTTACTGCAACTTACAAGCATTGAAATTTTCACCTAACACAGCTGTAAAGCAGATCCTTGCACGAAACTCAGAGACGTGTTCAAGATAAGCGTAAAATTGGTTTTAGGTTTGATGGCAAATTTATTCATTTCGCAGCTAATGTTCGTTTACAATATCTAATGGCGGATTAGGCCAGTGCGGAAAGTCCTAGAATCTAGACTAAGGATGTTAGAGCACAGCATATCGCGGCCACAAAGGTATAAAGGACAAACCAGTTTCGATTGTATGCGCTGAGTTATAAATAAACCTCTGGCCAAATGTTGCTAAGGGCACTGAAGATCGCTCACAAGCAGCGTAAATTGTGCGGTGTTTTACGACAGTATAGCAAAGCGAAAGGGGAAATAACCACGTCAAAAAAAAAAAAAAAAGATCTTGTAAGGTTTCCTTTTCTGTATACAACATAGTTGGGGGTTAGAAGGACTAAAGTAAACGATTGATCGTGTAAAAACATCAAACACAACGGTTTCCTTTACATATTTGAATCGACCGTCGGACAGATCGATCGATGCCTTAGATATTTCATGTCGATTCGCGCTTCCATGGCTTACGAATTTAAGGTTTCACTTACCAAGAAGAAGCAATTTCACTTCTCTCGCTGCTCTTTCACCGTCCGCTCGAAGGTTTTTGTCGATCATCTTGCTCCTTTCTACAGCAGCCTTGTCCTCGGCACTGAGTGTGCAACCCATGTTGATATATGAGAGTTCGAAAATTCAACTTTCTCTCGCAAGCGCCTGGCCTTTTCGTGTGAACTTTCACAGTCCTCTACAGTTATATCACACAGCGAGAAGCCCAATAGTTGCGATCTGACTCTCGGCGCTGTTTCTAACCAATAAACATGTGTTAAAGTTTTTCACGACTTCGCCATGAACGTTTTTATCCGGTTTTTCTACGCGTTTATGGCGCTCCACTTCGCTTTTATCGCAACAACCAACCAGAACCACGCCCGCACATTCGGCAAACCACGGCCGACACGGACGCTGGGAACCAAGAGTCCCGGATATTGAACCGAGGGCTTTCATATCGCAGTCTTCTCTTTCCGTTCGGTCCTGACCCCGAAATTCTCAGATAAACAATTCATCATCCCTCGATTTTTAATATTTCCTCTTTAATTAAGTATTTGTCTTTTCAATTCACCGACTTAAAAGTTAAAAGCTATATTTATGCTGAACTCGGCGCTAGTCACGTGTTCAACAAATATTTGTTTCACCAAGTAAGTGTCAGTCAAGTCAGCCAGTGAGTATGATCGACAGCCGATATCAAAATTCACAAACACGTTTAAAAAAGATTAAAATGTTAAAGTCCTTCCGTATTTCGTTTCTAGAGTTGAAACATAAGTACAGTTCTACCGTGATAGAGCTTTCAAGACTGCACACACAAAAAAAAGACCCGTTCTTCGCCATTTTAATGATTCTAATTGATTTTTGACAGGCCAGCAGGCTTATAATCGAGAAGCTAAGTAAGAGACTATATATTAGATAGCGGCTATTTTTAACAGCTAAGCACTTTAACGGAGATGAATAACGTAAGCAGATGGGATTGAAAGACCTTACTTATTACATTCAGACAGATTGAACATAACAGAAACAGCCGGATACCAGTTGGCACTTTCGCACAAGATTTCCACGTCGAGAGGTCTTTAAAAGAGTGAAAGGAATGGTGCTACAACGTTTGAGAAACGTTACGAATCCATTTTTCGCCGTTAACCGTGTAGAACCCGCTAAAGTTCTTGCGGTTTCGAAAGTCGAGTACGTAAGCACGACTCAATTTGGCTTCTGCAACTAAAGTCACGATCATTTACCGAAGCAGCCTTAATTATTTCCTACTCTTTCGTTTTCTTACCCTGCGTCATACCTCGATGCAACCCGTCTAAACTGCACAGATTAATTATGTAAAGTCAAGCACTAATCTACAGCGGCCAAAAAAACATACGGTGCGATGATGTAGGATTAAGCGGAAAAAAAAAACACTAAAAAAATATATTAGCTTAATTTCTTATTGCCACATTTTCTTTAAGTAAACTCGATGCATGCATGATTTATTAATCTACATCATTATTCAGCATCTTCTAATATGTTTTGTAAAAAAAAACATACGAGCAGAAGACTGAATTAAAAAAACGATGAGTTAATCCAAAGTGAAACGCGTTAAACGCGAAAATCAATAGAGCGGGGGTGGCTCCCCAGAGATTGATTTTTAAAAAAAGTTATCAGTGTTGTTGAATCCGCATGAAATGACCGTCTTGATAAACAAGAAGAGCATAATTTGCCTTTCCTTTGTTTCACTAACTTAAAAAAATTTCTACTTGTCAATTCGATCTACTATTATAGTTTATTTCGATTTCGGTCGATCACTGGCTTCGTCATTTAAACGGCTGACGCATTTTCATTTCAAGCACCTGTTCACATCTAAATCTCAAAAATACATGGAAAAAAAGCCATCGCGCAGTTTTCTTAATGAGTATTGCTTGCTTGCTTTGTTTTTATATTCTGTTATATATGTTCATATGCAAATTTCTTTGAATATCAGCTTGGTAAGTCAATATGCCCGCCGTAGAGAAGGCAATTTCCCGTTTCGAGGGTAAACACTTCCACTCATAACGACCGAAAAATTTCTCTGTTGTTTAGAAACAAAGTAGCAACTTTGCTGTCCGCAAAGCTGCGGCATTCAATCCAAACGGAAATCAATCTGGATAAAAAATACTGCTGAAGACAGTCCAGATAAATGATCATGATTCTCAGATCCTTTTATTTCTCTCCCCTTGGTAAAACATACAACCCCAGTCGCGATAAAATGATCGGGCGATAGTTGAACTTGCCCAGTCCCATGCAATGTTTTTTTTAGCACCAAAAGAGTGAAAAACGAGTTAATCAAAAGTTGGAAGGAACAATGAAAGTTGTAAAAAGATCCAAAAAACAAATGAAATAAAATGAGGTAACATAAACGAAATGCTATATTTTCTGAGGAAAAATTACCCGAAAGCTACAGTGAATACGAATAAAACCATTCCACCCGTTATATATAAGTTTGAGTTCGACGTGCAGTGATACACTAGGAAAAGCAAATTACAAAACCCGTAATGAGTTATTTCCTCAACACAGCCGAGATCTCACAACAAGCCATACATCCGTATCAGCTGGGTCAGACTGGGGATGACTCTGATTGCATTTAGAGACCGCAGTGGTACGGAAACTCTTGTTCACTCAGCTTGTTTCCTGCCTGCAAGCAGGCTCACTTTTGCCCGGCGGGGTAGGGAGGAGGGTATACTCTCTTATATAAGCCATATATGTATGTGCCGCCCCAAAGGGTATGGTTTTGGAGCCGTTTTGGTGTGAAAACGGGTATAGGTTCTATTTTGATCTGGAATCGGGTATGGTTTTCGAGAGACCTACGGGTTTGTATGGACGTATTTATCGTTTCAATTGCGAAAGAGTAAGGAGAAAAACAAATATGCGAATTCCAAATGGATTTCAGTTAAGAAATCTTTTTTGTTGTTGTTGTTCTAAACCTAAGTAATGATGACATAATTTCTTAGAGACCAGTTCTGGAAACGGGTGTGAAAAATGACATTTTTTCGTCTGAAATAGGGTCAGGATTCTGAGAACCGGGCGGCAGCCGCCAAGAATTCTAACATTACCCTCTCGGGCAACTACGCGAGTTCGGAAAAATTTTTGGCGGTAGGGCTTTGGGGCATTTTTACTACCGAAATGACAGATTTCCCTATTCTTTCATGTGTTTTGACTGGTAAAATCCTCAATAACTTTTCTTTATACCTGAGGGCCTGAAAAAGGGAACCCTTTGAGGGCGGAGCGTCCCTGTGAGTAGGCCATTGTGGTGATTATTCCTCTGGGTATCAATTAAATACAAGCTGCAGAAGTAATTTATCATTCGGAAACTTATGTTGGAGTGAACAAGTTGGTTATCCCACTCGATCTATCCCGTATTTAATTAGCAGGGCCTTTCAAAAAAGAAAAAGGAATCCAGAAATCCATTCTCAAACATCCATATGTTGTTCTGTTATTTAATTATGCTTTCGTTCCAACTGTGCTAAGGCTCTTTCTCTCCGAGACTAGCACAGCAACAGATCCAGCTCTTCATGTGAGATGAGGGTGAGAAGGAAGGGGGAGCGCTCATCAAAAGTGAGCCCCCCTGTACCCTCCTATATCCGCAGCTGTCAGAGAACTTAGACAGGCAGACACAAGGTTGTTGACCATATTTCGATTCCCTTGGTAATTTTAAGTGGTTAAATCACAATTTTTTGTCGAAAAAAATGCCAAAAAAGGGCTTAAAAACGCTCAAAGTACGCTGAAATGTATAGAGCTCACATGTGCTCACTAAAGTGAAAAGTTATAATCTTACAATCTATGTTGCTGAAAAATATTTCAGCGGGTTCTTACGTGTGATCACAAAATAGCATAATAAAGAATCGAAGAGGCCGTTAGAGCAGCTTACAGCTTTGGGTTTAAAAGTTCATAGAAAACACTCTTCGCCTGAAATTTTCTCGAAATGCTGAAAATAGCTCAGATGTTGTCCCAAATGGGAAAATTTCTAATGTGTGCAAATAAGTCATAATTGGGTACTTAGCCTGACGCATTGGCGTCACATCACGTGGGGATGACGTCATTTCAGCACGTTTCTTTCTTGAAATCTTTATTGAGAATCATGTACCATCCACATCTGGAGAGGCACAATCCATTTTCTCTTTTGTTACTGGAGGTGATACATAGGTCAACAGAGTGTCTTAATAAAGGGGACATGAACTTCGTCGCGTTAGAATGAACAACTTAAGTGGTTGATAAAGAACCTGAAAAATTCGGGCTTGACCGGGAATAGAGAGTGCCTTAAAGTGTTTTGATTTTGGAAGAGCGACTACGCATTTACAATTGTGAGAAAGTGAAACAACGTGGTGTTCAAATAGGTTATTAAAAAGTCAAATCAAACAATAATCAGTCTAAGACATATCACGTTTTGATGCGGAACTCAGAATTATGACGACCTGATGACGATAGTGCTTTGAAAATGAAGTATATACTGATAAAGTATCGTTACCTTCTTTTTCAGAGTTTGAATTTAAAACGATCCCGTCATGATTCTACTATTAGCATTTAAACAGTAGGTCATCATCGCCTTTAGGTGCACTTTTTTCGCGGCATTAAAGAAAACAGGAAGACAAACAAAATCGTAAAACTTAGCTAATTGCCATGATAGGTAATTTAAAGCAAGCTCGAAACTTGAATTAAGACGCCGTTCATGTTGCGTGTGATGACCTACGCTCATTTAATTTTTATTAACGATCAGGCAAGTAACGACGAGGCGACACAAGTAACGACAACGCGCACATCTAAAACTAAAAACCGAATTGACCCGTGTCAGACCGGCAACTCGATTGAGCAACAGCTCGTTCCCAGAGTTCTCTCTCGCCTTGAAGCAACAGAGAAAGCCCTGAGAACGAAGTTACGCTTGTCCTTTCAGGGTGGATAAATGAATAACGTTTTCAAAAGTAGGTTGAGTTTGATCGTCCGGGTGAACGAAGTCCTGAATAGGACTGTTGTTGTTGACAGTGACTGACATTTCGACAACCTGTGCGGTAGTCATCTTCAGAGTCAAAGTGAGTTGTATTACGTCAGTTGATGGTATTATACTCTGGTTATTGATCTGATTGGTCAATAACGTCGCGATGTTATTGGTCGTCTGTCAGTTAAGCCGTGATGTTATTGGCTATGAAGACTCGTAATCAGTAATTGATGCGTTTCGATCCGTCTATTGTCACAGTTAAACAGTCGTCTATTGTTAGTCAAATTGTCACTTCTCTAGTCGTTCTCTCGTAGTTAGTTTTGCTTGATCTCGTCAATAAGTCGTTTGTACGGTGCTGGTAACTGTTGGGTACGATTCAGTGGCGTTTGTTCTAAGTTAGTAAACCAGCTTTCTAAAGTAAGACGTTGATAGTAGTCTGTAGAATACGTTATACATGTCGCAGAGCCCCAGTCAAAGTTTTCCCCCCCAAGCCCAATTTTTCTACCTCGCAACTTGACACCAGCTTTTACTGGCGCGTTGTTGTACCTCTTGAGCAAAACTCCAATCCCTATTCCGAATCGGAAAGACTTTTCAAAAATCATGAAAGTGGGTTGTGAATCTAAAAAACCCATACTTCGAGTGGATTTCATCACTGAAAAACTGATGTTTAGAATTTACTATCCTTGCTTTTCGAATTCCCCAGGTACCGATCCGAGATCATATACATTTAACAGGCGTTTTTCATGTAAAAAACGAGACGTTTGCCAGGTTCCATCTGCGCTGATGACATGCATGCTTAAAAGTCTTTTTACGGATTTGTCGTTTCGGTTGTTGACACAAATCGTAATAAGATCCAAATTTTGGATTTTCCAAAGCCCCCCATTCTCTGACAAAAGCTTGGCATACGCGCATGCGCTCTTCCGACTGTCGGCCTGCAATTTAGGACACTCAGTCTCGCTCTTATTTTTCAGGAAATATATCTGCCTCCCTTAAACTGTTACCACAGGTGCATGGCCATGTGTATTTACTGTGAAGCACTTATTTATTCCTATTGAGTCATGCCCCAAGGTGTGGTTATTAAACCATTTAAGGTTTCTTTTAAATGCATCCAAAACGAGTGATCGTCAAAACAAATGTGAGAAAAACGTGACAGAACAAAGATAAGGTTTGAATTAATTGAAAAGTTAATAGGAACTGTACTTTACCTTGGACTTCGTGAAGGAAAGATTGCCTCTGGCAGTTAATCGGGAGAGCAATAAAGACTTTCGATAAAATAAACATTTAATTTACTTGAAAAGCTCACTTTTTTCGTTTTTAATTTCATTATAAGGTTTTTAAAGTGTCTAAAGAACAGCGCATTTTCTCTGAAAACTCTATTGTATTAGCCACTTTAGCTAGGTGAAGCCCCTCCGGGCATCCATAAATCAGTTAAATCCAGGAACGCTTGGTAGGGAATCTGGGAGGGACCCTCATCGCTCGCAACACATTAAAATGAACCCACACTGCTGTTGGAAAACTCCGAATCGACCAAAGGGATGGAGATCTCAGTGAAAAACTGTCTTTTACAGGGGAGTGGGACTATTACGGGCAACGTGGTAACATGGTTACCCTACGGCAACAACTGACACTGTTAATACATAGTAACAGAATACATAGAATTGAAAAACATGGAGGGACAATACAAGATGATTCCAACAGCATGTTTTCCATCCCTAGGTAGCGCTCTTGAACTAATTATAATCACCGTCAAACTTCAGATCGTCTCCTAGCATTTACGAGCTTAGGGGGATAATATTAGCTTTGTAGCTTGAACAGTCGATCACTCAAATGGCGATCGAATGTCCGTAGACATCAAATGCCTTTTTTAAATTGATAAAAACTGACTGTAGTTAGTTTGAATAACTTAATTGTCAATGTGATGCATTTAACATATATCGACTTCTGCCCAATAGTCGCTCATACCTGCTGTATCGATATCTCCTACATATTACGTAACTACATGCACGCCACAAAACTAACTGGACCAACATATAATGAACGAAACCTATTTAGTATTTTCATGTACGGCCTACGAGAAGGCGAACTCACTCGCGTAGAAGCCAATGCGGTAACCATGTTTAAACCTTAATTACACGCGAACGAAGTTGCTAGTAATCTATAATATTATTTTAATTTCAAGTGGTCACATACAAAATTTAAATAACCGGCATATCACAAACAGGGACTAAGCCATGAGAAGCCAACTTCTGATACTCGTCTGCACCCTCAGCTGCTAAAACTTAGATTTTAAACTTTAGTAATATTGAATGGAAGTTTTAAAAATTAAAACTGAGACACCGATTTCAGTGAGGCGTTAAAACTGATAGCTTAATCTATTTGCACTAAGCGGGTGTCAACAGCCCAGCCTCATCGGGTACTGCATGGATTCCAGCCTTTGGAAGTGGAACTTCGTTGCTGGATTCCAGTTGTAAGTACGATTCCGGATTCCTCGAGCTGTATTGCCTGTTCCACAACCCATGTGATTCCGGATTCCACAAACAAATTTTCCCGGATTCCGGAAAACGGATCCGGTCCTTACTTGGGGCGAAATGTAGTTTGACCGTCATTCGAGATTATTAAATGCTCTTTCAGTTCTAAAAACAGTGAACAGCTTAAGAAAACAGAGAAGGGGGAGAGAAACAGAATGTATTATGGGGGATTCGAAAATAGTCATTTCCGAGAGTTAGGAGAGTAGTTCTTGATGTGAAGTATATGAAATAATTCATTTTTGAACTGTGGTTGTAGATGAAAGTGAAGAATGATCATCGCAGTAAATTTTCCAATTAAAGCAATTGGAAAGAAGAAGCTTGAAAAAAATCAGGGCTTCAACGGGATTCGAACCCGTGCCTCCGCGTTACCGTTACTTGTAACATCTTATCAAGGTAACTGACGTATCATTTGTAGGAATCGTAAGATGGCCATTAGAATTTAAATTCGGTGACATGCTAAATACTCAGTGTATTTTATTGATATAAACACAAGAAAGATTGTTTCATCATGGCCAAGTTGTCGCAGCGCAGAAAAGTGGATAGCCTTTAGATAAGGCGGTAGTACGCAAGGAAGAAACATATTTGGATAAACTACTTAAAGCACATAAAAAACGGGAGTCATACCGAGACGACGTCAAAGAAATGTTTCTCTCTGGTCTGGCTGATCTCTTTGTATTATATAATTAAATAGATTAGCTCTTTTCACATCCCACATAAAGGTCAAGACGAACCTTAATTCCAACACACTTACTGCTTTCATCAGCTATTTTGAGTGTTATTTAAAATAAAATCCAGTTAAGAAGAAGGACAAGTTTGCGTCACTAGTCATATTCTTAAATAACCTTTCAGTTCTGCGGAATTCCTCGAGAAATCCCTATTGGTAAGTAGAATAGGGGAACAATGGCTTCGTATGCTCATTCCTTTCTGAAAAACAAAACAAAAAAAAAAAAAAAAGAAAAAAGAGAAGAATAAGAATAAGGCGTAAGCCACCAAAAGAGTTTCAAGTGTGTTCTTCCTCTCGGTAATCCATTTGACACTATCACCACTGAGCAGATACCTTAATTTTTGCATACCATTCCGATTAATTAATTCTTCGGAATATGCAACTAAATTGGATACTTGTAAAATTCTGAAAAGGCAAAGCAAAAGTATATCAGTGTAGCCTAGGGGATTATTGGAAGATAACGAGATTAAGACTGGATTACTCTTTCTGATTAAAACAATTGATATGACCTGTTTTAGGCGTTCAGGCATGCAGTGGGGAGTGGGTGAAACAGAAAGTAAAGAAGAAAAAAAGAAAAGAAAGAGAGACAGAAGGACAGAAAAAGGACAAATTAAATAGAAATGACGGGAAAGAGAAAAGGAAACTGAGAGCAGGGAGGGCGTGTTTTCTCTTGCTTCGATTACTTTTTTGCGCCGTTCTTTTCTTCACGGCATGCCAGCCATTCCCACTAACCAGAGGCCGATCAAGATCTTGAAGTAAGTCGGGACGCCCGCTCATCCAGACTATAGGATAAGAAGGTTGGGTGGTGTTGGGGGGAGGGGGGGGGGGGGGTAGGAAGACCCTTCTCTAGATCCCCTCCGCTTTTATTCTGGCAAAATTATGAGTTTCCTTGAAGGACGGTTCCTGTTATGGTGAAACCCCGATTATTAAATCGTTCGTTTCAACGAGGGTGCGTATCCGCTATTCTAGGCATTTTGCTAAGCCCGGGGCGAAGAATTTCCCTTAGCCTGCGTATCAAGCGTTTCCTCGCGAGTTCGTCGAGAACGTTGGGACGAGAGCTCCCGCTCAAACTTTCGCGCAATAACTCGATTGGAAACGCTCTTCTACGCAGGCTAATTTTCCCTCGGGTGGTCGTTATAAACGGGCTTATTTTGTCGAGTTTCGACTGTCGATTTTTTTTAGCCTATTTCAATCTAAAAATTGCATCAACTTGAAGCAACTGCAGCCAAAGGGAAAAAAGTAAAATTTGGTTTTTAGAAGAAGTGAACGCCGCTGAAGGAATATTGGCTACCATGAGTATTAAAGCGCATCGAACACGCGTGATATTCGATAATGACAGACTTAGAAGGTTCCAGTCTGCCAATACAACATCTGTTAATGCTTTGGTCTGGCAGATCTTAATTCCATTTGACAGAGAGATCCAGTTAAGACAGAAATTTAGACAGAAACTCTTTCCTTAGCACCTGTAAAACCTGGCATTTGTTTAGATTATATCTCGAACGATGTACATAGCCAAAAAAGAATCATTTCTCACCCTTTTTTATACTTTGCTGTGGGGGCAGTTTCTTTTTTAATTGTTTTCGTAAACCAGCGGATGCTATTTTTAGACGAAAGAGAGATCGAAATAATTCTGAATCAATATAAGAAATTATTAAGTGACTGTGAAATACCTTCTTTTTCACGTATAGGCGTTGTTGACGTGTTTCAAAACTGCATTTGATTGCTCCGAGAAAAAAAAAACAACCTGTATTTCATTTTATATATCTATATATGTAGGTGGGCTACAAGGCCGACGCAATGATACTGTTATGATCGTGTTTTTGTAACGGTGAAATCCAACTGGCTGAAAAGAACAACAGTATAGAAATACCAAAAATTCCCCTTAATATATCCCAAACGGAAAGATTTGTGTAGCTGACTGCATTCTTGAGAGGGCTCAAAAAAGAGGAAAGATTCAGCTTACACTGTCAACTTTCTGGGTACATGTACTGATGTGATACCAGCTGTGTGCAATTTTTCTCTTTTGGCATGGTGTTAAGTAAAAATGAATGACCTTGCCAAATACATTTCTAGATATAGAGACGATCAATGAATGAAAGCCTCAACAATGCATGTTAGTGGCTTATATAGCAACCGCTATTAAACTATCAGAAGAATGAGTACTCAAGAAATGGCTTTTAAGTTATTGAGGCAAAAATTGCAATGTAACAGCTACGTTAAAGAACCCAGGTGATCTATTCAACATCAGTCAATACTTTCTTAAAGCTGATCAGTACATGCACTCACAGGCTCAGTCATAACTTTCAGATGTCCAGCACGATACATAATATATAGATATACACATGTATAGCATACCACAAAAGCCACAAAATTCCAGTTGGAACGTATTGTTGAGTGATCCTTGTTTTATTCTCTGCGAACGCGCCATCAAAAGGAGTTTTAGTGCGACAAAACAGTGTGAATATAATATAATTTTAACACTCCAAAGACCACGTTTACAGCTGTGTTTTATAGTTATCATATAGTAGTAACTCTGGAGGCTTACAAAGTGTCAAAGACAAAATTAGCAGCTCTTTTCCGCACGACTAGAGGCTGAATTTGTGACATTTAAAACAATAGCGAAAATTAAGAGGATAAATATTAATTATAATCCTCAGACTTTTTCGGCTAAAAGTTGTGATTCTACGATAAAAAAGAGCCAAAGCAATAAGCCTTTCTACTCTTTATTCTTAGTGGCAGTGGCCATAAAAATGTTGGTTGACTACAAATTTTCTTCTTGGTTTCTACTATTCTTTCCTGGTTATGATGTTTTTTTGATCTGCGCCACAATTAAAAGGTTCAAGGGTGGATTCAGGGGTGGGCCGAGGGGGCCGCGACCACCTTCTTTCTTTGAAATTTTGTATTTTATTTTTATAGAATTCTCAGAAAAATAAAAGTATCTATATAGCTGGCAAGTGTCCCGGCCACCCCTTTTTGAATTTTCTGGATACGCCTCTGAGGTTTGCCTTTTGGTAATGCGTAGAATACATGTGTCTTCACAAAACAGGTATCGTCCGATCTTGCAAGTATGGCCGGGAGAGGATATTACCCTAATCTATAGCTACAGTGTATAAGGTATGCCAACGGAGTCGAATTGTTCGTCTTAAGGTCTTGAACAAGGTATCGTCGATATTTACAAGCTTTGTTAGAACGGATTGTAATTTTTTAAAACACATTTGGATGTAAATTCAAACAGGCTCCTGGCCTGAACATCGTACTTCCACACAAAGAAACAGTTAAGATTTGAAGGATAAATCTTCCCCATTCAATTATTTAGCAAATAATGAATGAGTGAAATGTCCCGCCGTTTTTGTTTTCGCAACCAAAACAGTCCGTATTTTGCGCACGCACGAGCAGTAAAAAAAAAAGGTCTGGAAAGAGGCTGAAAACGGACAGCGAGACTGGGGTTGGGTATGGGCGTGCAAGACGTGTAAGGCTTGCGCGTTTCGCGCGCGTAAGACTCTTACGCGAAGCTCTACCGATTTCTTTACTGATTTTGAGAAAAAACCCGACTGTTTTGCAGTCTAGCCATGCGGAAAAATTTGCGTGCAGTAAGATGACACCCGCAGAACAATGAAGTTGATGCAAAGGGACCGCATATGAGAGTGAACATATTTTTATCTCTGTAAAATAAGATCAACGACTTCTTTACTCTATAAATCAAACAGAGGACTGGAGAATTCTTTGAAAAATGGTGTCAAAAACTTGACATTTTCCTACTTTAATGGCACTTCAATTTGCAACCTCTTATGAAAATTTTCAGGAAAATCGGCAAGTTATCAATCTGCTGTCAAAGCATCAAACTTCTCTTTAGTGAAAATGAAAACTTTGTGGTACGTTTCTAAATGTTTGCAATATTTTTTGTTTGGCCTCGGTCGGCCGAAAAAAGAGCCTGGCCCCAGTTGTTCAAAGGGCAGATAGTGGTATCCAACGGATAAACCTCTACCCACTAGATAGCGCAATTGGTTTCCCTAAGATTTATCCACTGGAAAACGCTATGCAGCTTTGAAACAACTGGGGCCTGGACTATAAGCTAAACCCTGTTTCCTGTAAACCTGTAACCTAGTCATCATTCACATATTTTATATGGGAACTAAAAGATGATTAGATACGCGTCAAGAAACCCAAATAACGCCATTTCACCACGTGTTCCGGCCAGAGTTTGGACGCACGACATCCCGTTCGTTCCCGGAACCTTTAGTTTCTGTGCCCAGCGGATGAGACAAGAAAAGCCCAACCAAACGTCGCTCTAATGAAGTCTACCGAGCTGCTACACAGAATGGCAGAAATCAACGAATGTTTTTGAATACTGCGTGTTCCGAGATGGCTGTGACATTCTTCAGTTCCTGGTTGCCTCTCCAAAGACGCGACAATCCCATTTTGAGAAACCTCAAGAGTTCCCTATACCTGGACTGCTTTCTCTGCAAGCATGTGTAAAAGGCGTGAAAACACAGCCACGTGACCTCATATTCGTCCAATGAAAATGAGGCGCTATCAGCGGATAGCTGTCGAGACTTGCGCAAACTTGTCGAATGGAAATACTGTACAACATCAACCAGTAAACGGCAAAAGAATGAAGGGTTATCCTTCGGCTGGCGCCCTAAAAACGGCAAAGAAAAGAAAAACTTCATTAACATGTTTTATTTTCACTGTGAACTTCAACTATGAAGTCATAAAGTTCTGTTATTTGTGTGACTATTGCAGTAAATTATTTTTCCGTGACCCTGTCGGTGATCTCAGCTGCGGTACTGACTGTTAAGCTGTACCCAATGTAAACAGGCTTTTTACATGTAAAACCTGGCTTCCATTTAATCATCCCGGCATCGTCTTGACCTCCTAGATTGTTGGGGCAATTTTCTGCATCGTCCCAACTAATCGTAGGGATCTTCTAAATTGACGTCAGCACCTATTCGTCTCAAGATGAGTTTAGGCAATCAAGATGATTGTATGGAAACACCTCTGATACGATGAGGGGCAATCCGAACCGGACTGGAACGACCAAAATCGCCTGAATACAATTGTAGTCTCACAGTCATCTATTTTTACGCAAGATCTTTAGCACTTAAGGGCGGCCACGTTGGCAAATGTAGCGAGTTTAACGTGGGGATGAGCATCAAAATATACTAAAGGCGTGGCCTGTTCCAGGCTCAAAGATTGTAGGAAAAACGGATCGAGGAAAGTTGCGCCAAATTCGCGCGGGAGCTAGGTGGAGACGGGGAATTGGGGCCTGTAAGCATTGTTTTCAATACTTCATTCCGGTATACCAGCTTCTGGTACACCCTATGATTAATCAATTTTGACAGTTTAAGTAAACACTTACGTCAATCACTTGGCTTCGCACGCGCAGAGTCTAACAAGCACGGCGAGCGTACGAAACCCTCTTACACGCAAATTTTGACAATTGCGATTTTGACACGACAAACGGTTTTTCTGGAAGTGGGCGGACTGAGGTATTTAAAAAGATGCTTACAGGTTCTCTCCTTTTCTCTCGTCCCGCCGTTTTTCGTTCGTTCGCCCGTCTGGCACAGGCTATTTAGGGCCTGGTGAAAGTTGCTCGCCCTCTTGGTACATTTGAAAAGAAGCAAAAACACAGAAAACTAAAAGGATATGTACGGCTTCTGAGTAACTCGTATTAACGAATGCTGAAGTTCAAATTTATAACAATTCAGAATATTTTCAATAGAAGGGGCGCTTAGATTAACAATTTTTTCACCGTTCATGGTAAAGACATGTAAAGATATTGGCTTGTAGGAAATATTCATGAAATTATTGTTTACCGAATAAAGGCTCTCCGAGGAGATACCCCTTAGACGAGAAAAAGTAGAGTGATAACATTTCCACAATTGATGAAAAACATCACCGATTTTAGCCTGCATAACAGACGCGCAGGAAGGGGAAGGAGCTCTTCCCATCGCGCGTGTCTGGCGCTCCTCGCTCGCATGGCGATTGCCTTCGCTTGCCTAAAAAACGCGAAAAAGTAACATCTGTTAGACAGGCTACACCGATTTCGGATGACTCACGAAAGGAACACAGTCTCTTAACAAGGAAGAAAGGAGCACAGTCTCTTGTAACGCTCGGTTTCAATGGGTAGTAGCTAGGCCCTGTTCAAAGTTTGCATTTAAGACGTGCCGAATCTAATGCATATGCATGAAAATGAATGAGAGTGAGAATGAACAATATTTTATTCCTCATGTAGCGTTAAATTAGGCACATGTGAAATGTGACGTTTGAACCGGGTATAACTGGCAAGAAATCCGTATTTTGGTTACTGTCACTTGTTGCTTAACGTTTTTTATCAGATCAGGAGATCAGGATACGTTTCAAATCCGCGTTCGCTTTTCACTTCACTATCCAGAATTCCAAAAATAAAATTCACAATAACAAATCACAATAGTAAGTCGCGGGGCCGAGCTGAGTCCCATAATAAAAATTAAAATAGCTTTAATAAAAAAAAACCCACAGTTTTTAGGCAACACCTGTTAAAACCCCACACCCTTTTTTTTCCAAAAATAATTCCAGTAAATGAAACTCGGCTCCCTATTGAAAAACATAAATTTTTCCGTTTGAAACATTTTCCCTACAAAAGAAGGATTTTGACAGTTCATTTTTACTTCATTTAGGCCCATGGAAAATAGAAAAAATCCGAGACAACCGGAATTATGCTTTAAGAAAGTAAGTATTCTAAATTTGCAGTAGAAATTAGCAAAACAACCATTTGATATCCTCATTATCCGAAAAAAAGCTTCGGCCGATACAAGAATAGAAAGGATATGTGTTGCTGCGCCAAAACAATGGGAAACCATTAAGTTTTTTGAAAAACAAACACGGCATCGCTTGCATTTGAAAGCGTAACATTCAATAAAAGCTTTTTCTTTCATGGACAATGCGTTAACAAACGACTTACACCTGGTCTGCCCATTTGCGGATATAATATCTATGTCAACAAATGTCCAGCAACAGGCTATGAATATGTAAACTGAACCATAATGAATTAACAGCTTGTTTCGTAAAATAAGTGGAAAGAAAATCAGTTTTGATTACAGGTTAGCTTGAAATCGACAAATGCGTAATATTTAAAGATGGCCGACTTAGTACGAGAAAAAATGAAAACGTTTTTCACAGCGTTAACTACGCACGTTTCGCTTACTATATTGGGCTTACAGCAAAGTAGAATTAAAAAAAAAAAAAAAAAATAGATAAAGTGCTTTTAATTTTTTCCGGACAATATTAGTGCATTATGGAGTTGACAATTTTCAAAAGGAAAGAAGCTTTTGGATATTGGTTTGATGTACCTTAATTTAGGAATACATAAAAAATGAAAAGAGAGCGAAAAGTCATTTAAAGGAAATTAATGTGATGAAAAATTGTCTTGGAAGAAAGTGCAGGCGATTCGCCAGTAGTTAGTAAGAAAAAGCTCGTAAACGTCTAACAATTCACGAATGACTAGAGAAGAAAAAGATGCTTTATGATCGTTTCAATGTCTGATTGAAAAATGTTTCGGTTCTCCTTTTTATTTCTTAGCCAAAATAATCCCAAACCTAGGGATTTTAAGGCGAACAACCAGATTAACGGAAAAGTTAAGTTTGAGAAGCTCACTGTTTCCAGTTTATATAATTGCCCAGCTGCCAGGCTACAACTTATGCTTTAAACGTGATAAACACTCCAGTTCGGTACTAAACATTACACAAAAGCTCTATTGATCCACCGGGAAATTATTTAATAGCAGGCCTCATAAAAGTGGAACTTATATCTGTTTATTATTGGCGATAGAAGGTTTTCACTCACGTGACCAGCATCTATGGAAATTTACTGGAACAAGAAAAGCGTTTGCATAAGAAATGTTTTCAACTCGCACAGGATTGGTTTGGGACACTAACATGGCCGCCGTTTCACTGTTTTGGGACACCAAGATGGCCGCCGTGACGACATGCGGAAACGGTCTATTTTGAGGTTGAGGAGAGAAAGGGTCGTTGTTGTCTCGAAGTGCACTATGGGAGTGTTTTGAGGGACGAATCAATTTGATGTATTTTAGAGAATGTTTTTAGCTTCGAGGCTCCGAGGCATAAAAAATGAAGTCATCTTGAGGCACAGCAAAGAATAACACATTTCTTTGCTTTATTCCCCCAATCCTTGGAGACAAGTATGAATTTAAATATATCGAAATTGGTCTACTTCGATCCAGCTTTTAGCCTGCGAACAGCAGACGTATTTCCGGTCGTCGCTTCTCTCCATATTTTTCGGAGGGAGAGAAGCGACGACCGGAAATACGTCTGCTGTGCGCAGGCTTCCCCAAAACAATTCCATTTTGCAGTCTGATACCACTTGCAGCTGAGCAATAAACGTGAAATACATTTTGAATTCTGTTGATTGTAACTTGTTTATAATTTTTGTTGAGAAGTGAAATTCTTGCCATTTTGGTCTTTCTTCTAATTTTAGACGCACTTGAGATTGTGCCATGTTTGCTTGTATATTTCACCTTGTAAATTTAGTAACCATGGGAACATGATGGGATCTAGGCAGGTGGTTACCTTTAAGAGCAATATCGATAAAAATTATGTTTTTGATCAGCCCCCTTTGTTAAACCAAAACATTAAGCTATTACCCTGATACGATTTGTCTAGTCCAGTTGTGTAACGTAAACAGAAGATTAGTTTTATCTGCCACACCGAAGGGACATTCAAAGCCGGGGGGTATTCAGCAAATGTTTATACGGGGAGGCTCTGCCACGAGGTCCAACCCCTTACCCTTTTATGAACCTTTTTTCACGAAAAAGGTACAACTCTCGTGTACCTTCTATTGACAAATGGTACCCCCTTTCACATACCTTGTTTAGAACTTTGCATCCCTTTAAACTGCTGTGAATGCACTGTCTTTTAAATAGCAATCAATCACAAAAATAGAACGCTTTTTCGACTTTTTAAAGCCATAAAATTCATCTGTTAGCCCTTTTGGGTCCTCTCACAGACCCAAATGACAAATGTCCCTACCTTTTCATATACTTCGACTTGTGAAAACCCTACGGTACCCTTTCATATTCCTGAAGACTGACAAAGGTACCCCTTTCGGGCGGAGCCTCCCCGTATAGGACATCATAGGGAATTCCCCCCCCCCCCACCGGGAATTCAAAACCTGTTAGTTACTTCTTCTTTTCCTATTTCTTACTCATTAGTCAAGCCAGAATAAGGTGTTAGCTCCAGTTGTCTTAAGAAGAATCGGCCTAAGAAAGGAATATTGTCTGGTAAGGACTCCCTTCCATCAACGACACCATCTAAAGGAAAGTTTTTGGGTTGACTCAGCTGCTGCTTGTGTACGTTCAAAAACCTTTCGGAAAGATTGTAATTGAGGCAACTGGTACAAGACCAATTAACGAATGTTTATCCAGAGATCAAGGGTTCCGGTTAGTGAGCTTATTATTTAAACACAAATGACATACCAGGTGAGCTTTCCCGCCAAAAAATAATAAAGAGAATTAGAGTGACGTTTACGGCAAACGGCAAACGTCAGATTCCAGTTAAGAATTTCTCAAAATAGAAAACGTGCAGCTCAGTCCAAAACAGTTGTTATAGACGAAAACAACGTGAAGCTGCTGATTTTGGGGTAGAAGTAATGCTCAGTAAAGCACAAGTTGAGGGAAAACTTGGTCAAGTGGTACAATTTCACGTTTGCCGTTTGCCGTTAACGTGACTGTAAATAGAGTGATTTAGAGCGCGTTTAAGCAAACGGCAAACATCAGATTCAAGTTGAGAATTTCTCAAAATAGAAAACGTGCAACTAAAAACAGTCCAAAACAGTTGTTATAGACAAAAATAACGTGAAGGTACTAATTTTATCGGGGTAGAAGCAATGAAAAGTAAAGCACAATTAAAGGCAAAACTTGGTCACGTGGTACAAATTCACGTTTGCCGTGGTTAACGTGACTCTTAATCTGTGTAATATCTTCACGCGTGGAAATATTACCGATGACATGGTAGCATAATGAATCGCACTTTCGCAGCCAAAAACATTTTGCAGTGAAATGGTTTGATATTTGTTTGGTGTTCATATAATTAATTTTATTCGAAGTTTCTCTTCTCGTGTTGAAAAATATTTAATAGTTTACGTTCACGCGTCAAATATTTCTCAGCACTGGAAGAGAGAATTCTTGCCTCCGCGCAGCTATCAAATATCATCTATATATCAGGCCAACATGGGTCATTTCGAAGGTTGGAACTCTTTCACCAGGAAAAATTTAATGGAGAGCGTGCAGCTTATGCTAGAATTTACCAGTCAGTCGAGGGTTGGACGGAAAGCACTTTGGCGGATAATGGAGCGTTTGACGCGTATTCGAGGGGTTCGGCATTTTATTCACCCGGATATGACTGAGCTCGGCCCCACTAACCTTTGCGCTATGAATACTGCTAAGGGTATAAAAAGGAATTGCAATTACTATCATCATCATCATCATCATCATCATCATCATCATCATCACTACTATCATCATCATCATCATCATCATCATCATCATCATCATCATCACTACTATTAAGCTAAACAAAGAACACTCACCCTTTGGCAGCTCTTTAGCATAGGTGTGAAACTTGTACGCTGTCAGCAGAAACAACTGGTACACATTCAAAAGAACGGTCCCGCGCGAGTTCAGATTATTGTCCAAAAGTAATGGATGGCACTTCGGGCGCACTGAGTAGCGGAGCTTCCAACGTAGGGCTTGACCAGGATGCGCGTCCAAGGCCACTGACAAAGTGTCCCTTAAAGGGAGTCCTATATATGGATGGCAAAGAAAAAGTGAGCATCTCCAACAAAGAACTAGAAGCCGCACGGGCGTTTACTTAGTTGTCTTAGGTCCCGTTTATATGAAGAAAAGTTGTCCAGGGTAGAAGGGGCACCAGCCTACCCGAGTAGACTTTCTAAATGTCCTTTATTTTTTTTCATGGTTGGTTTTACCATTTTGAAGGACTTTTTATGCCTGTTTGTCGCGAAATTCACCGGTCGAAAATTCCACCGGTGACGTCATGACAATTGACCAATAGGACAGTGGGTGATATTTCACACCGCTCCCGACACAGCATATGTCAATCACGAGAAAAGTACATTAACCGCGTGACTCACCCGTATATCGCGACAAATCGCAACGAACTTCGAGTGTGACTGTATCAAAAAGATAACCACACCATGGAAATCTTGTGCTCGCGCAAACCTTCTTCACTTGCTCTCCATCGTCGGTGACTGCGTCAAAGTTGGTCAGCGTTTTCTCACGATTTATAAAGCAGCCATACTCAGGTATTCCGTTATGCATGACATTTAAGAACTTGGAGGCCAGGATCTTGTGTGGAGTGATGAATAGAAAGTCGTCCACCCATCTAAGTAAGAGGGAGTCGGGATCCTGGGAAATCTCTGAAAGGTGAGTCTTCTCCATGTCACTGTAGAAATAGCCGCAAAGCATTGTGGACAAGATGGACCCTTGCGCTATCCCTAAACGAAGGGAAATAAAACGTGCGTTTAAGGATTACGACAGATGGTTAGTGGGCGACCTTCCGTGCGGGACGTCCCGAGTTCCATTCTCAGGTGTGACCATAAATCCTTCTTTCGACTTCTTCCTTTTCCGTGTAGCTTTAAATACCAGTAAAATGGAGCACTAATGGAGAGAGAAGAGATCACCAAACGAGGAAAGGAATGCATCCACTGCAAAGTGCGGGAAACATTGCAACCAATGCCACGCGCGGGAAAACATTACACCCATTACCAAGCGAGGGAAAACATTACACCCATTACCAAGCGCGGGAAAACATTACACCCATTACCAAGCGAGGGAAAACATTACACCCATTACCAAGCGCGGGAAAACATTACACCGATTACCAAGCGTGGGAAATATTACAAACATCGCCAAGCGAAGAAACATTAAACACATTGCCAAGCGCGGGAAACATGGAACTGGTAACAAGCAGGTGAAAGGCGCAAAGTCTACACCGCAACAAAAGAGATCAAAGGAATCATTATGAGGGGTGCCAAGGTTGGAAGAATATCTTCCTATTTGTTCAGAACGAAGTGCGAAGGAACGTTCAACCTTACGACCTGCGCGCCCAAAACAAAGAAAGAAAGAAATCGTATAGAAATAGTACTTCTTCAGCGAATACATACCCCTTATTTGTTGATAATAGTTGTTTCCAATTCTCACGATGTTGTTAAAGACATGCTCCTTTAGCAAGTTAATCAGTTTGTCGCGGTCCTCCGTTAGGTACCATACTTGATCCACTGCTACGTTTCGCTTCAGCTTCCACGCGGTTATCAAGGACTGGAAGAAATCTGGAAACGAACGGCAGTCATCTACGTTGCTAACGTGTTTGTAAAATTCCCTGGAAAATCAAAAAAGGTGCAAATTCCATCAGAGAAGTTCCTTTTAATATTTTCCCAAAAATCAAACTGGACCGTAACATTTGACGCAAAACTTGCCTGAAAACCTTGCCCGAAGACATTCGTAACAATGCAAAGCGTCGAATTAAGTACTCCTCCTCCTCAAACATTCCCTTCATGATATCAAACAATTTTTGATGTGGGATGGACTCGTAGCAATGTTTCACGTCCACGTGAACAAAGAACAGCGGTTTTCCGTCCAAATACTCGCGCACACGCTCGGCAAACGGCCTCAGAACTCGGTAAAGATCGTCATTGCCGAACAAGGTGGCTCCCAGGCTCTTCGCATTCCGCTCCTTCTCGAATTTCAGCACTTCAAACAAATTCTGAAGTTTTCTGTTGATAGACTGCTGTTTCTGGGCGTTGGTTGGTTCCTTGATTGACGGACAGTGTTTCATGTTGGTAATGGGACGTACTGTTGAGCTCTTGGGTATAAATCTTAGCGGCGAAAAACCCAAAGATGATTTGCTGCTGAGTAGCCTTTCGGCTTCTTTCGTCTTCAACGGCTTAAAGAATTCGCCGCATAACATGTTTATACCAAACTGCTGGATCTTCCTCCACACAGGTTTTCTGTAATAGAAAATTCTTTGGCGGTTGGTTCCGCTCTCTGTGATGTAAAAAAAGCTTTTGATTAAAGGCATAAGATACTGCGTGACAAACCACCAGATAAACTGCGAGAGAAGCTGCTGTTGCTTTCGTGAATCAGACAGTGGAACAAATTTGCGTTTCTCCTCTGCTTTCATCTTGAGCCACTCACACTTTGAAACCTTGATGCCCTCCATCATCTGGCCCAGAGAAAATTTTTCGCCGCGATGAAGTCGAAGAAACTTCGCCAAATTACGAACAAACGTTCTCTTATTGTGTGGACATCCCCACAGCTGCTTTGGAACGACCTTGTGACAGACACACTCCAGAAAACGAATAACCTGCGGCATAAATCAAACTTTTTGTTGGTGGTTAATTAGCAATAAAGACACACATGGGGCAATGTTGGGGATGCAGAAAAATCAAGCAACAGAGCCTTATTGGGATGGGGGGCTTCTTTCTTTCTTGCGCTATGTGCGAACAAGGATTTCGCCCCATGTAGTAAAATCAGGATTCCGGAATGCGAGAAATTTTTACGTGTGGAATTCGGAATCCGAGATCTTTTTGCTCGTTGGATCCGGAATCCTTGGCTTTGGAATCCGGAATACAGCTCAAGGAGTCCGGAATCCCACTAATGACTTGGAATCCGAAATCCAGTAGCTGGTATCAAGAATCCACGGCATAGAATCCAGATATCCAAGACTGTCTTACCTGATCATGCCTCGTGTAGTTGCTGACAGCATGTCGATAAACCAACACATCAACTTTGATTTTCTTCTTACCAGGCGAGCGTTTAACACCCTTCCAGCCATGTCTTTTCAAACGACGTTTGCTCCACATCGTTGTCTTAGGAGTGCTGAAGAGGCGTCCTTTCCGCTTGCCACTCTTTATCACTCGTGCTCTCCTCTCACTGAATGTGCAATGATGCTTCAACAGAACCTGGAAAGGACACTTTCGATGTCTGGCCAGGAACATCAAAAAGAGGGAGACTATTCTCTTTAGTCTCTTTGGCAGACGGAATGGCTTCTTTTCCTTGCTTGGTGTTTGTTTATGGTTGCTCAAAACTCCTGACGCGTTCTTGGCATTTTGACCACCCTTGGTAACTTTTTCGTTCTTGGTTGGTGTTTGCTTTTGGTTGCTCGAGGTTCCTGTCACGTTCTTGGCATTTTGGACATCACTTTTACCATTTCCAACATAGCTTCCCTCCAGAAAGATGCGATGAACAAGCTTACGAGCTCCGTTCATACTGACGGGCGTTGCCTCCATCACATGTTTCTTGGAAAGTTTCTGTGAGAGATTTGAGGCATAAAATAGCCTTGTGCGTGGCAAGTAAAGGTCATTCATACCGATCCCTTGATGCGTCTTCGATGTTGATTGGCTTTTACTCAATTTCTTTGATTCTTTTCGGTTAATTTTTCCTGATTTGCCTTCACCTTTAAACTTGGTTGCCGATGTTTTCTTTCTCGGGGATTTTCCTTGCTCCGGCTGTGGTAAAAGTTTTAACAGACCTTTCCAAGGTTTCTTCCTTTTCCTTAAATTTGTTTTCTCCTCTTCCTTTGCCCCAGCAGCAGAGAAGGGCTTCTTTCTTTTTCGCACCTCTTTCATTTCCACCGGCGTGGCTTTCATCTCTTTATCGTCGCTTCTGCACAAGTCATCTCCAACTCGGCCACTATCAACGCACGAGACAACAGTCTCAGCGTCATCTTGAAACAAAGCTATGGCTACATCATCATTGGAAGACAATCTGACACTGGCACTACAGGTTAGCTCTTCCGTAGATTTTTCACTAGTTTCTTCTGGAAACAGCAAAGGTGAAACTTCAGTATCACTTCCTGTTGTTAATCCATCCTCTGTTGAACTCATCGAAATTTCAGCGTTCTGATTTGTTCTCTTCCTCTCAGAATCTTCGCAACAATCTTTCATTGGACTAAGGAAATTTGAATTTTTCTCACGTTGCTCAGTCACGTTATCACGATCTGAAGTAGAGTAAGATCTCACGGTGTGATCACTGACAGGAAGATTTCGAGATTTTCCTTCGGGCTCTATTGGGAATAACAAGGGCGAATCTCCAACGCTTAAAGACGTTCTTACTTTCTTCGAGGTTGGTTCTTGATTATCGCTTAAGTTGTCGCTTGCCCTTCTCTTGCGGGATTTAGGCTGTTCCAGTTGGGCTGCAGTCACTGGAGAGGTGCTTATATTTTTTACAGCTTCATCACAAATATGTTCTTGTCTAAGTGTGTTTTCGCAAAAAGCAGAAACAGCAATGTCTGAAGTCGAGGCTTCGCAATCTTTTTCTTTGGCGAAATTTTGGCGAGATCTTCTCAACCTTTTCCCCCCTCTCCGCGATTTCCTCACCGTGCGACTCGATTTTTCTGCTGCATCGGCATGCTTTTGTTTCTTGCGCTTGATGCTGCCGAGTTTATCTGGTGCATCGACGCCCTTTTCTGTCAAGGGAGACATACGGCTTATGGGAAACCCTGCCACCTGGAAGTAACACTTTGAAGTGGTCTTTACAAACATGGCTACGTTCTGCAGCAGATGAATCATCAAATCATCTCCTACGCGCTTATGAAGCAGCAGCCACGCTTTGGATGTTCTTATATAGCTGACGATCGTATTTGGATAGCTGTTCTGTATTCCAATAGTCCCAGCCACTGTTCCACTTCTCCCGTTCCCTCTGAGGGGCTCAAAACCAAGGGCGAGAACATTGCTCTTGTTTGAACGGCAAACATGCTCGATCACACGGTTGGTTATCTCCTTCAACGTAAACCAGTGTGTGTTGCTCGGCTTGAATGGCGGGGCTTTCGACAGATCTCGAGGAACGGCCACGAGGGTTGATTTAAGAAGAAACTTGTAATCCGCGGGGTCGCCATCTTGAATGAGTGGCTGGCCGCTTTCCTTTTTCACTTTGCGAATGAAGCTTAGCAACGTAAATAGTTTGGCGTAGAAGCTAGAGATTATCTGACGGGCATTACAAAGCTGAATACGCTTCTTCTTCTCCTTCTTAGGCGCCATTTTTCTAGTTCAAGACCCTGCACCAACAGCATGGAAATTTGCCGCCATTTTGTTCATGCCGCTGATCGTTTTGGTTACAGGCTCACAAGGTAAACATGAGATCATCTTCCGACTTTGCAAGATGGCGATGAGACATTTAGTTTTCGCATTTAGTTATCTTCATCTGATATGTTCTACCGCAATAGAGATTAATCTAGGAGGTACATGGATTGTTCGAAATGGAAATAAGAGCATATCCGTGGCTGGAGAAGTTCCCGGAAATGTACATACAGCCCTGTACCGCAATGGAACCATTATGGATCCTTATTTCCGGTTTAATGATGTTAACTATAGATGGATAGCTTATGATAACTGGACATACACTAGATCTTTGGAAGGTTAGATAATTCGTTGGCCATTGTTCATTGTTTTGGTGCAGTGCTCTTTAAGTTTTAATCGCTTTAACTGACACTTAGATTGTTTTTTGACAATGTCACAATTGCTGGTCAAATTTCGTATTCTCAGTTTCGTGAGCCAAGACTTGACATTTTCAGCGGGTGATATGGAAAACCTATCCTTGGGTAAAGGAATCGCCGATGTTTCACAACCATGACCCATTTAATGGACAAAAAGGCAACCTAATGCAGCTAGGGTACAATTCTACCTGTGACTACCACCCTTCCCCAACTGTTGGAACATTAAGGAGGCCCTGTGTTGGGAAAAATTCCAACCAGCAACATGACCTTGAAACAGTGACATAGGACAGCAGAAATGGCGACAAACAACACAACGATAGGTTGAAATTGTGACTGCGACAGAGAAAAACGCAAATACAATAGTAAAACACTGACAGGGACACGACTTCCTCCTCAATACATGGAATGACAAGTTTTGGAATTCAGACTAGGGACATATATATGTAACCGACCCCCCTAAGAGAGCCTCATTAAGGTCACTCATTTAGGTGCAAAGGCTGGTGGTTGAACTTATTGCATGGCTAGACAATCTCTCTTTCTTTTTGCATGGTTTTAGACCTTGTCGCAGTTTTGGAAGCCATCTTGATGAGTAGGCAACCGAGTTAGAAATTACAGTGTTTGTTTGAGAATCTAATGTCAAATAATTTCCATAAAATGGCTTATCTGAAAAAAATATGATTTTTAAACTAAAGCTACACAGCAAAGGATTCTACCAACACACACAGACTTTATTTGAGTGTGAATGTATTAAGAAAGTACTAACTGGGGACGTTATTTTTACTTCTCTAACTGGAGACAGCACCACCATTTTATGTGGTCATCTGAGCCATGCGAAGGTCTTGTTGCTCACAGTGCAAGGAATACCTTCACTTCTCAGTTATTTGAAGACCCTGAGTATTGGTCCAGCCCTTGGAAACGAACCCATGACCTTCTGCTCTGAAGTCAAGAGCTCTACTCACTGAGCTACTCCTGCTGCAGTTTAGTCTCACATAAGACAGTTAAAAGTGATATCCAGATGATTATATTACTGTTAACCTTCTTATGATGTGCAATGACTCCTGAGTTAATTTTAATCATTTCTCATAGTGTCTGAAGATGTGATTTCCAAAAGAGAGATTCTCCTAGTTTTTGAAGGACTGGATACTGTTGCTACAATTCTGGTGAATGGCATCAAAGTGGGTGAATCAACAAACATGTTTCACAGGTATATCTTCAGTGTCAAGGGAACTCTCAAGACTGGTTTAAATGTAATTCAGGTGTGCTTCACATCTGCCATTACTTATGCCAAAGGGCAAGCAAGCAAGTCTCCGTATCCAGTGCCTCCGGCTTGTCCTGTCCCAGTACAACGTGGGGAGTGTCATGGTAATTTCATCAGAAAAGAGCAATGTTCTTTCAGCTGGGTAAGCCACTCGTCTGAATGGATACTAAACTGAAACAACGTAAATCAAAGATAAATGGCAAATATAAGAGTCAGGCTGTAAAAGACATTCTTTACTTGTACAAATAGATGGGAAATGTCATCAAGAGGCAAGTTAATGGTAGTCAATTTTCTTCTCTTGTGTAGGACTGGGGACCAGCATTCGTCACACAAGGGATCTGGTAAGTTACACAATCTTTAACAAGCAACGTAACAGTTCAACTTAGCCTAGTGTATCCTACCTCCCTCCCCTCTGTTTTCTTTGTGGGGTGGGGGGAGGGTATTGTTGCATGTAGGCTAAAGTTTAACTAGGCCTCTCTCATTTGAGAACATGTCAGTTGGGGCTTTAATCCCTCACATGATTTATATCTTTTATCCGTCTACATTGTATAAGGATCTGCATGGGCAGAGCAGCTGATGCCAACCTCCGGAAATCTAAAATCTGGAGACTCTCTCTTCTGCACTACCCCCCCCCCCCCCCCAAATGTCAGCGCATCCCTGCCCACAAATTGACCTATGGCTTAGGACATTATGAAGTCTTACATGAAGTAGATACTATAAAAATTTACTTACATCACTGTAATGACAAAATAGTCTTTGTCAGTGACTAAATACGTGCAAAATGTCCCAGAAACTGTACAATGAATTAAAAAACTTGAATTTTGAGAGAAAAATGGACTAAATTTCAAACTAAAGCACAGAAAAGCCCAAAAGACCATATTTTCCTGAAGATTTGGTGACCTGTATGGGAGGGCACTGTCACAAAAAATCTTAAACACTGTGAAAAAGTCTAAGATCCCTGGTTCATTACCTTACAAATTATTTGTTTTTTTGTCATCTATAGGAGGAATGTGTCCCTACAAGCTTACAATTCTGCTGTCATAAGAGACATTACAGTTACACCAACTAAAGGTTCCTTCATTGTAATCTATTGTGTTGTAGTGGACACTGGTCAGAGAGCCCTTTGAAGATATTAATGATTCATGAAGGAAATACAAATAATTTTTAGTTGTAACTATTTACCTGCAACAGAATTTTTTAAAAGCCATTGTAAGTGATAATCACACAGTGGTGAGGACACTCTTTACCTGTAACCCTTTTATTTCTGGAAGTGGTGAGTCATAATTTGGTAAAATTTCCAAATGTCATTTTGAAAAATGCTAAGTACAAGTAGGACCACATGAAAGTGCTACTGTAGGAAGAGAATTCATTGGAATGTTAAGATGGCAGGATTTCATCCACAGACACAGATGACAGACTCTTTTATTCCGGGAGTGACATGGTTAACACATTCACGCCTAAACCACGTGAAACTTGCCAGATACTGGAAACCATGAAAAGGCCATTTTCCTTGTACCACTTTTGATGTCACCAGTTTTAATGCTAAAAGATGACATTGATGCACAATTTTTTGCGGCACAAGAATTGTTCCCAGGCATGCTCAAATGGAAGCCATTCAACTAGAAATACAGGCAAAAGAGTGCAAAATTGAGTGCTAAATCTTGTCCTTTACTACCCACTGCAATCCAAACCATCAATCCAAACCATTTTTCGCCCCAGAAAAAGATTTCTCTATACTCAAACTATTGTTTGCAAACTGAGATTTCTATAGTTTTGGTTCTTTTTATCTAAATGTTTAACGGTTGAGTACTGAAAATGACTTAATTTACGTTTTTGAAAATTCTTTGTACTTTTTTTTCCCTTTCCAGTCGGCTTAGTTAACGTCACCTGGCAATTATCAGTGGCTGTGTTCATGGATGCAACTTGCGATGGTATTACAGGCACTGTTTACCTTAGCCTCCCTCAGATGTCTCAGTCTCTGAAAGTTCCCATTAAACTGTCGCAGGGGCTACAGAAAGTTTCTTTGCCAGTTATGACATTTACAGAGAAAGACGAGATAAAACCATGGTGGCCCAATGGTTATGGCAAACCAAACCTGTATGCTCTCAAGGTAAAAAAGCCCGTAATTCGAAGGGCTATGTTGCTAATGACAACCAGCCAATAATTATTTTTTGTTTCACTTATGTTTTAGTTTGGAAACTCCGTACTGTTCAATTGATTTCAATTGATTTTATTTATTCTGGAATAAAACTGGGAATTCAAATTTTACACTATTCCTTGGTTTTCTTAACCCAGCTTTGAACAACACAGCCTAGTGATTGTTCCTTTTGGCACTAAATGCATTTAACAGTGATGAAAACACACCTGCCATGCGAGATAAACAGTTGAATCACCCGACTAAGTGTTTCCGTGTTTTTGCCACAAGTAACTTTTCTAACCCTTCTCCGCCCCAGCCAAAGATACGCATAGAGAATGGATCGCTGGAGCGGTTAGACCTACGTGACACACTACCTACACCTGCACTTTAATTTAATAAAAAGAGTATTATTATATCTTTCGAACTGGCCTAGTATTATTTTCTACATTACTTACACGTACCCTACAATTCAATGCAGGTTCTCTTTGTGGACAGCGCTGGTGAGCTACAATCGAGTATAAGTCGTCAAATTGGCTTTAGAAAAGTAAAACTTGTGCAGGAACCGATACAGGGAGCTCCAGGTGAGCACAGTGTGATCATGTCGGTACTTAAAAGCCACGTGCAAACGGACCCAACAACTCCCAACATTGTTGGCCTAGCAATGTTGGGAGTTGTTGGGTCCGTTTGCACGTAGCTAAAAATTTGACCGGTGTTAAACTTTGCGGAACATCTCCCAACAACATGCAACAGGGTGTGCAAACGGACGCAACATGCAATATTTAACAGTGTTGGGAGTTGTTGGCCAACAATGTTGCTCCTTTTGCACGAGGCTTTATATGTTGAAGTTGAACAGGTGGATACGAAGCGGGGTCGGGGCTGGAGAAGGATTTACAACAGGTGAGAGAGGGGTTAGAGAGGACAGGTGAGAGATCTGACCTGCTGGTTAACATAAATAATAATGGGAATTGCCTTTTTTGCAGTTTAAAAGCCTGTTCTAATTCACTGAATTTGAAAAATTTGAAGATTTTATAATAGAAAAAGGCTAATTTAAAACACACTGGTCACTTTCTTTAATGAGGTCCCTTAAAAGTGCGTCTCTGAAACATTCAAGATTTTACCCGGTGGAAAGAATGCCGGTAGACAGAATAAGGAGCAAACTTGCTTTGTTACAGACAGTGAGGTTTTGAAGAAAATTTAGAAATATTTAAAACAACTGAGACTTCCAAGCAAACTTGGAGTCGCTGTAATTTTCTGCGCGAGGCTCAGATCTTTTCGTCAGTTATCAAAGCTCTCGAGACATTAAATACGTTTTCTAAATTGCTGTTATTTATTTTTCAGGTCTAGGATTTCACTTTGAAATTAACGATTTACCTATATTTCTCAAAGGAGCCAACTGGATCCCAGCAGGTATAACATGATCTTGCCTACGGCTTTAGCTACGTGCAAACTGATACAACAACTCCCAACATTGTTGCGCCAACAATGTTGCGTGTTATTGCGTCCGTATTGCAGTGGTGTGCAAACGGTGCAACACCTCCCAACATCAGACACAACATGTAACATCCAACAATGTTGCGTCCGTTTGCACAGGCTTTATTAACAATAGGGAGACGAAGGCGACGGCAACGAGAACGTCAAAAAAGCAATAGATTAGATAAGCAAAAGACAACAACTCTGTACGTGCTTCCTGCTTTTTTTGTACATTTCTTTGCCGTCACTGCACGAGTACAAGGTAGAGGTGACTAATTTCACGTTTTGTGGAGTACGTGAACACAAGACAAAAACTTCTTTTTGTTTTCCTGGACTTCGATAAAGTCTTTTAGAATTCAACTCTGGAAAAATTTGCCAACATTTGAGGAATTGAACAAGATGGAATATGCGCGATTAAGTTTAAAGCAGAGTGAATTCACATTTTAAGTGACGTTTTCGTAGCCGTCGGCGCCGTTGTTGCTTAAAAAAAAAGGAAATTTGCAGATAGATTTCCCCAGACGGCAGCTGGATACCAGCATTTCTCACATGATCACGTGGGTTTCTCCTCTTGAATTTGCTCAAATGACAAGCTAACGCTCGACTTGTCAGCGTTTGGGTGTTTGCCGACTTATCATCTTACGTAGGCCTCGGCTAAACGTCGAACTTTTCATGAGACGAACCCAAGATCGACTGTTGGGTCAGGCGTCGAACTTATATGACGCGTCGAACCAACCAACTGAACCAGATCAGTAATAAATTTTCTCCCGAACCGGAAGCTAAATATACATTATCTTTCAAATTTTAGTTTGTCGCTTTTAAAGATCGACGTTTGTCCGGGGCACGATCTTGAGACGTTCTATTCGTCTGAAGTAAACGGATAGAACGTGTTGGACGATCCAAACTCATTAACAGAAACTGAACTGAGCCAGACGTCGAACTTTACATGAACTTAACTCACAAAGTTTGGTTCGACGTTTGGCCTAGGCCTTATTAAAACCAGTTTTTGTGTCTTCTTCACAGATGCCTTTGAAGACCGTGTAACAAGCTCAGTTATCAGGAATATTCTACAGTCCGCTGTTGACGCCAACATGAATGTCGTGAGAAACTGGGGAGGGGGAATTTATCAACACGAAGAGTTCTACAGCATAGCGGATGAATTAGGGTAAATTATGAGTTTGTCCTCGTTGTTAAAGCTCTTGATGTTTTTCTTCAAGGGGGATGGGGCTTTTTTGAAGGGAGGTAGTGTGGCTGTGCGCAGCCTGTTCCAGGCCTTCAGATAGTAGAGCGCGGGAGAAAAATTGACGAGGAAAAGAAACATTTTTCCCCTCGTTTTCCCGCGTACGAGTGACTCGCTTCCACCATCTGAACTCCGCGCTCTACTTTATGAATGCCCAGAACAGGCTAGGCCGAGCGGTTAGAGCGCTGGTCTTGCAATTCGGAGGCCCCGAGTCTAAGTCCCGCTCTGACCACTTGCTGGATTTGTTCTTGGTAGTCCCGAGTTCAAAACCTCTACCACGCTTGTAAATAGCCAGCTGGTTTGCCCCCAGCCATTTTGAGCATTGCGGTAACTTGTAAACAGAGTGAAGACTGGGTGACTTCCTTTCTGTTGTTCGGGGTGGTCAGGTTTTTGTTTCTATAGAGCATCTAAATCGGTTTAAGATTCTGAAAAACTTTCCACCCACCCCTCCCCTAATATTTTTTCACTAAGGTCACTGATTGCTTTCAGGTTACTTGTGTGGGAAGAGTTTATGTTTGCTTGTGCCCTGTATCCCACAGACACGGAATTCTTAAACTCAGTGAAAGAAGAAGTGCGATACCAGGTGAGGAATTCACTGCTTTCCATCCATTCTGATTGTCTGATCATTCTGATCCATTCTGAGCAAAATTACTAGAGTATTGTAGCAAACAGGCAAATTCTCCTCAAAATGTTGTGGTGAGGTTCTCGGTTCTCCCAACTTTGGACGAACATTACTACAGTATATACGGGCGTAAACTTTAAAGTTATGTCTTTTCGCAGGTTAGGCGCTTACATTATCACCCATCACTCATTGTGTGGAGTGGGAATAATGAAAACGAAGCGGCACTGGCTGACGACTGGTGAGGTTTACATGTAGTAGCACTCGGTCCCTTTCTCTTGGTAGATTATTGGTAAAGTTAATAAAGTCATACAAGAGTGGTCTTAGAAACCAAAAGAGTGGAATGGTCATGAAGCCCGTCAGACTTCTTTTTTGATATGTTTTTGTGGATTTGACGGTGCACAACGTTCAATAGCATTCCTAACATTTTGATCTTGCTGAGGAATAAAAACGTCGCATTACTTTATTCCATCTCAATTTGTGGACAAAAAACAAAGGATTGTACACCGTCTGGGAGCTTCCAACATAAACTGCAGTACCATTGGGTTTTTCTTTTTTTTTATGTTTGCCACCTTTAACAACCAGTTTCCTCTACTAACTATGTAGAAACTAACCATTGCTCTCGTTTTTAAATATATTTTTGCAGGTACAACACGACTTCACATTTTTCTAGATATGTCAATGATTACGTGAAAGTAAGTTCTTATCGTGAAGGCTGATTTGTAGTTGTACGATAAGGAACCTAGCCTTTGACTGGAAACAAGGCTGGCGGTGTTTTGATAGAAACCTCATTGCCATTCATTAAGAATAAGAACATGGTCGCCGTTTCATTGTTTTGGGACACAAATTTTGCCGCCGTGATGTCATGTGTGAACGCTCCGTGGAAAACAAAAATTGTTATGTTGGTCGAAAAGCTTCAATGAACGTCAAAGCATCGCGGATATTTAACAATTATTCCTCGAGCCCGAATGGGCTCTGAGTCAATAGCCCATGAGGCCGAAGGCAAAATGGGCTATTGACTCAGAGGCCATGAGGGCGAGAGGAACAATTGTTTTAGTAAAATCCAACTAGTTGGTCAAAAATATCGAGACAAAACAACTTTAGCTGTTTAAAGCTAGACTTTTATCCTTTTTTTGCCGTCAAAAAGCCGAAGCTTTGCGCTACTAGTGGGCTATAACATAAAGCTTAGTAGTGTCTCAACCAATCAGAACGCAGCATTGGTAATAGACCACTACTTGGATTTTACTAAAAGAATGAATTCTTATTCCGTTATGAAATCTTGGGTGTAAGAATTAATTTAGATTCATTCATGGTATTCCAGCCCACGTTTTGGCTTTCTCTTTGCTGTGACATCTCCGAATCGGCTTTATCGAACAAGAGAAGAAGCGTTTTATTTGATATATACAAACACGGTAGTTTTTCTACCTGACCTCGAAGTATGTGAATATCAGAAAAGCCCCTTTTCTGTTGATAGAAATGTGATGGTGAATTTTAAGCCAGGTGAATACACGAGAAAGAGTTTTTTTCTCGGTCAGTGACACAGGCGGCGCGGAAGAACAGATCCGAGTACTATCAATAGAAGTCTAACCTATGAACTTCCGGTTTCTAGTCCAGAGAGATACTCTACTACAGAGCTACAGGATACTCCTAGAAGCTAAGCCCACTAAACTAGCTTCACTTAACAAACATCCTGTATACTGGTATGGCTGCGGGATTGTCGATATGTGCTTATGCACAGTGATAGAAGTGTGATGGTGAATTTAGTGTTTTGTTTGATTCAAATTCTCCAATGGTTATCATTTCTTGAAGAGATTCAGTAGAAAAGGTCGGAAAAATTTATGGGCATTGGTATCCGTTGTTCAAACCCGCCTTTTATTTTGTGATTTCCTTTGTTTCCCCTTCATTAAATTCTAATACGTTTTGTCCCGTTTATTGTTTAGCTCTATATAGACATTATCCGAGAGACGCTAGAGGAAGAAGATACAAGTCGGCCTTTTCTATCATCATCTCCTTCCAACGGAGTTGACACGGAAAGGGAGGGTTGGGTGGCAAAAGACCCGGGGAGCCCGTACTGGGGGGATGGTAAGTGAAATACGTGCAGTAGAACAATAGTAACGATCCGAGGAGTGACACAGAAAGGGAGGGGTGGGTAGCAAAAGACCCGGGGAGACAATAATGGAGGGATCGTAAGTGAAATACATGTAGTAGAACAACAGGAACGATCCGAAGAGTGACACAGAGAGGGAGGGGTGGGTGGCAAAAGACCCGGGGAGCCCATACTGGGGGATGGTAAGTGAAATACATTTAGTAGAACAACAGAAACGATCCGAAGAGTGGTGTTCCGTTTACTCTCCCGCCAGAATTACAGGAAAAGTTTTGTACAGTGGAACCCTGTTAATACGGTCACTAATGAGCCAAAAACATTTGGCCGTATTACCGGAGCAGGATCAAATTTCATGACTTGAGGGCCGTAATGACAAATACACCGTATATCGCATTCACCGTACTGTTCCCATTAATAAACAACCGGAATGTAGATATCGCGTACAGTAATTGAAAAAAACTACTTAATAGTTTCCCTCAGCACATGAAACTCTTTTAAAATTTGGCTATAAATCGCCACAAGTGTATTTTAAGTGTGCTGTAGTTTAAAAACAGTACAAAGAATAAGCTCAAATTACTAAGTCAATAAAACTGACATGTCACAGGCATTTTAATTTTCTAAATTTCGAACCAGTGGCCGTATTATCAGGCGTTTTTTCTTGCATCTCCTAAGCAAAAGGGAAGAAGGACTGCCTGATCGCAGGTTACATTTACGGGGTGAAATTATAAGAGATTCTACTGTTTGGGATTAGTAACGAGGGGACCGTATTACCGTGGTGGCCGTAAGGCGGGGCTCCACTGTAAATGGTAAGCCATTACATGCAATGCACCATGGTTGGAACCCCTACTAAACGGCCACCTGACGTTATCGAACGAGGCCACTTTTTGGGGCGATAGTGTGACATTTTCCGTTTCAACTTCTCGACCACTTGACAAATGGCCTGATCTCCTGTACCGGTAAAAATTGGTAAATAGGGAGCTTTAGGCATTAACGACCATGATGGTAACGAGAACGCTAAAAAAAGCAGTAGGTTTAATAAGCAAAACAACTTTGCAAGTGCAGCACACTTTGCAGTACATTACATTACTGTCACTGCACAATTTCAATTTCAATGTGAAATTTCCTAGTTTCACGTTTAATGGAGGACGTAGACGCAAAACGCAGATTTTTGGCTCTGAACTTGGGTAAATTCTTCGGAGTGGGTTTATTGGGTGAATTCTGAATGCTAGTCTGTATCTGCTTCTTGGCTTGCTTGAGGATATAGACCAACCTAAAAGCACAAACGTTTGCTCACGTTTTTTATTATTATTATTATTATTATTATTATTATTTTCAGTGCACTTTTACGACTATTATATGGATTGCTGGGATGTGAGTGGTTACCCCAAGCCACGCTTTGCATCCGAGTATGGTTTCCAGTCATATCCGTCTTTTGAAACCCTTGCCGCCGTGTCTGTGCCAGGGGACTGGACCTATAACAGTGCCTTTATGGACCATCGGCAACATCACGGAAACGGTTCGTAAAATTTAATGGTAACTTTTAAAAGGTACATTGCCGCGATTATGTTTTTAATTATCAAAGGTGGGCTCTCGACTGACTTTCTAGCTAAGAAAGTCTAAGAAGTACAAGGGCAATGTTGATCTAATCGAACAAGGTGATCCTACTTCAGTCTGTTGGTGAAATCAAGTGAAGAAATGCTATGCACGGTGGCTCCTTCAAGTCTTTGAAGAAAAGAGCATATGTGGCTATTTAATGAAAGCTACTGAGTTGTTCTTTCGTTTGGTAATGTCATTATTTTGCTGCACAATGTAGTTCTAAACTTTTAGTGTGTGTATGAAATACAATGTGTGACCATTCAAAAGAAAGATACTTAGCCGAACTTTGCTGCGGTGCTGTTTATTGTACCGTGCAAAGTGGTTGTAACTTTTGAGTCTGTGGACAAACTCCTATGGTGTGACTATTCAAATGAAAGCTACTGAGCAGTACCTTCCTGTGTTGCTGTGTATAATGTCGTTCAGGGCGGTTCAACCTTTATGTCTAAGAAACCCTACGGGACGATCATTCAGAGGCACTGATTGTTTCGGATCAATTTAAGTTTCTGGGAAACTGCCCACCTACCCCTCCCCTAAGCTAACATTTTGCCTTAAGTGTGAAGTAAGTGTTAATGTTAGCTTAAGGGAGGGAAGGTGGGTAGTTTCCGAGAAACCTAAATTGGTCGTTTGTTTCTTGGAATTTCAACCTGGGAATAGACATTTTCCTTTTGATTGCTCTGGTCGGTAAAACTTATATCTTTGATAAAGGATTTTCTGAGAAGCTAAATTTAAAGGGGAACAGCATCATGAAAAAGAAAGGAAAATGGAGATGCATGGAAAAAAGAGGGGAAAATGTTGGTCTTGAATAAAAGACTTTGAGAGTTCACGGTTTTAACTAATTTTTTTTTCTTTCGTAACGAAGGTAATGAAGAGATGTTGGACCAAGCAAGAAAGCACTTTAAACTTCCTAACTCTTCTGATCCTCTGAAGAAATTCAAGGACACTCTTTTTCTCACTCAGGTTTTTGCAAATTATGAATAAATGGCTCGTGTAATAACTAATAATCTGTACTTGACCGCAACGAACTACCGACTGACTACCGTTACTGCGGGTACAGCTCAAGAACCAGCCGAGTTGAGTTTAGCCTGCTCCTACGCAGAAGAAGCACTTGACGAAGCCCTAAGAACCCCTGAGGAGGCAAACCAAGGGACCTGATTCACGCTACCCGCGATCTTTGCACGCGCTTAAGAACTGATGGGATATAAGCAATGTCACGTGGTTTCTCAGGAGAGCAAACAAGTGATAAAATCACCCGACAACAGAACTTTCTATCTCACAGACGATAATACCAAATTATGGGTGGAAGCCGGATCATGTTCCCCTTCTTTAAGCGGTAGCTATCTTCGATGTTATCATAACAAGCAATAATGCGGTAAACTTGTCATTTTATATGACTAAAATAGTCGTCTCGTTTTGAGACAATAGAGAAGTTTAGATCCTGAGACGAGAACGACTACGAGTACGAGATTTTCTCAATACTGAGTATTGTTCATTCGTGAGTGAACCAGCGTCATTTTGGCGGGAAACGTGATAGCCGTCGTCTTTCTACTACGAGTTTTAGCGAAAATGTCGTAGTGGCGCGAACAAGTTAACAAATGTAAGAATTTTTATCAGTTTTCTATCGGGGGAGGGCTTAACCTCCTTCAGTATAAATAACCGTACTAACTTTTTTGGTGAAAAAAAGTAAATTGAAGCTTGCCGGTTTTTTTTTGTTAGAACGCGCACAAAAACTTTAGGTTAAATCTCGTTTTCGTACTCGTTCTCGTCTTCAGATCTGAAGCTCTCTATTAAACAAACTTGACTGCGGTTACTCTTGTTGGCAAATTTTATCACTCGTTTGCCGCCTAAAATACCACAAGACATCGCTTTTATCCCATCAATCCTAAAGCGCTTGCAAAGATGGCGGGTATCGTGAATAAGGTCTATTGGCTAATTACATGGGTACCGAGAAGGATCAGGGTCGGCCAGGGTTTTTGGGTATACGGTATACAGGGGCTTTTTAAATCGGGTATACGGTATATTGCAGCTTAAATACGGGTATTCGGTATATCACTTTCTTTGAATTTCAGGTATAAATATACCTACCTTAATTTTGGGTATATTTGGATGAATTGTGGGTATTTTTGGGTATTTTGGCGAATTTTTTTCGGGTATACTGGTATACCACTACCCCCCCCCCCCCCCCCCCCCCCCCCCCCTGGCCGACCCTGAAGGATATCAAAACGAACCCAAGACCACTGGATTGCAATTCCAATGCGCTGATTACTCGGCCACTCGATGAAAACAATTTATACAATGAACATTTAGTATCCTGAATAGACCACTCCATACATTACAGAAAGAATGTATATGGATGGTTTCGGCGCAACCATTCCTGGGATTGTTGTTGTGGACAAGGGTTTGTTATAATTTATTGATGGCTGTCTTTTGGATACCATCAACAAATGGCAACGAATCCCAGAAATCATTGCGCTGAAAGTTTGTAGCTAGGCTCTTCCGAGACGACGGTTGGGAGAATGGGGAGAGGACGGGGAGTTCTCGGTGTAACTGTTAAAAAAAAAGTTGCCTGCGAAGGAGGCTCTGAGCTTGTAGCCATTATTCCTTTTGTGAGTTGAAGATCGTGAATTGTGCAAAGGCTTGTTTAAGCCGTGAGACATGCGCACGACGGAAAAACGTTAAACTTTAAATGTTCTTTTAAGTGTCATTCATCTTTATCTCCCATTAAAGTTTAAGGTGTAAACGTCACCTTTAGCCCGTTATAAAAGCAATAAAGAATTTTTGTTTCTTTTCATTGATGGAAATATTTTATGAAAGTATTGTGTATTTCGTCTTTTAGGTAACGCAAGCCCAATGTATGAAGGTGGAAACTGAACATTATCGACGTTTACAGAGCGAACTTGTGATGGTAAATTTTAAAATGTTTTCTCGTTTCATATCACTCGCCCACCACTCTTGGCACCACATCAGGTTACTCTGATTGTTTTATTACTCTTTGCTCTTTACAGGGCGAAGGAAGAACAATGGGAACCATTTATTGGCAGTAAGAGTTAAAGTTTTATCGTAAATATCACTTGTCTATTCCAGAAACTATTACTGGTTTGCACGAGACTTCACGGCGGCCATGTTGCTTGTCAGTAACAGAAGCATTTCTCTCCTCTGGGAACTAAAACCCATTTTTATGTGAATTTCTCAAAAATAATTTTATTGTATTGACCACCAACTTGGCGCCCTTGTCACGAGGTTGCAAACCAAGAATAAGGGGAAAGGGTAGCATCTTTTGGCGCAACGATTTCTGGGATAGTTTTGGTGGACAAGTATTGCTTATGATTGGTTAATGGTTGCTGCTTGAATACCAGCGACTAATCATAACTAACGCTTGTCCACCAAAACCATCCCAGAAATCACCACGCCCAGAGATTTTGCCTATTCTTCCTAGAGTTTACAGTGCAATGCCGATTTTTCAAACCTTCTGCGGAGAGGGAAGTTAGTTGGAATTATCGAAAGCCCGGTTATTTTCCTAAAATATATCTTTGAATTCGTTTTTAATAAGGCTCGATCAGCTTAAACGGCGTTTGCCGGCGGAAAATCCATGGAAAAGGCGTTAAATTAAACACTTTTCTTCCCTCTTATATTATCATCCTCATTAGTGTAGTGGTAAAGAAAAGTCGCCCCCCACAGGACGTGCGGGTTCGATACTTAATTTAATTCGCTCCTCTTCTTTTTGTTGTTGTTGTTGTTGTTGTTGTTTTGCTTACTTATTTGTTTGTTTTTTTTTTCATATATTTTATTTTCCATTTTCGATATTGACTTCCTCCCCTTTCTTCCTACTTCTGGCCGTTAACCTTTGCCTCGCGAAACTCTGCCATTCACGTATTTCTAGTTATGATCGCTCGATGGTACTCAAGGCAGCCGTTAACTAATCATAAGTAACGCTTATCACCCAAACAATCCCAGAAGTCGTTGTGCCGAAAGCGTGTACCTATCCTCCTTATAGTTTCTAGAGTGGAGAATACCAAAGGCTTTCATTTTGTAACCAACGATTACAGTGCAATGTTTGAACATACTTAAAAGTCAACATATAAAGTATTTCCAACAGCTGTTCTGCCTTTCCCCTTGTAGTGGTCGGGTATATGTACTCACCAAATCGAAAAACGCTTGAAGACCTGCTTAGATTTCGAGAAATCTGGATTCTACTGAATTATTGTTAATTAATGTACTAGTAAAAATATTGCGGTATTATGATGTACATAACGTGCGTGGATCCAAACCGTACCAAAACGTGCATTGATCCAAAATTTATGGCACCAAACAGACGGGATAAAAACATTTGCCCAACGAAAAAATAGCACTAATCGAAAATGTGTCCGTAAAAATCTTGTCCAGTTTCACAACAAATCCATTCTTTTAAATTTAAATATTTTGTAAACACGGAATTAAAGTTTGATGTCCACCGTAGTAGCTTTAAGGACCCATCTTAGGGCTTTAACACACACACTAAACATGAAACATATCAAGGCGACACAAGTAAATATCTAGTGTACATTGTTTCCTATTTGTGGTAAAAAGAAGAACGAAAACAAACAAACAAACGAAAGAAAAAACCAAAGCCTTCGGACTCCTTGTTAAACTTTGAACAAGATTTCAATGTATTAATCGTTTGATAGAGTAGAGAAGCCAAATAACGAAAAACCCTTTTTTGGTATTCTGAGTTTCTTACTCAACCGTTATCTGAGCAGACAGAGCAATTTCTTTAGGGTGGAATACTGAATCTTCGCGTCAATCGTTTGTTAAGTGCAGAGCTTGCTTACACGCTACAAAGCATGTTTTGTCGATGTAAGGATATAATTAATCTCGCATTGGACTTCCAAATGTATATTCTATCAGTTTGTCATATAGACCAAAAGCTTTCTGTTCCCTTCAAATCCAAGCCTCCCGTGTTGTACTGCCAAGTTGTCGAGCACCAAGAGGTCTCCCTTTCTCCACTTGAACCCTACTGCGCATGACCAGGCAGTGGCGAGTAAGTGCTGTATTACTGCGGGCTCGATATCGCTTCCATCGCCGTAAAATGTGTGGGATGGATATTTATTTTCTTGGATCTTGTCTCCTCCCGGCAGTAGACGGTAATAGGAACCATGGTGTGTCGTAGCTTGATTGAACCAAGTTTTCTTTCTAGTGACTGGGTGATGTATAAAGGCAGGCCTGTTTTGCCACAGGTACAGATCACCGCTAGGGTCCCAGGTGAAATTCCTGCCTTGCTCTTTTGCTAGGGTTTCCACAACCTATTAGACAGCGATAAGAAGGAACTGAACATTAATACTGCGGATTCCACATCTCTCTGATTGAATTCTGGATTCTTGGGAAAGAAATCTATAGAGAGGAGAAGTGTGACGTCAAGTTACCATGGTAGCCAAATTTCTGGATGACAACAATAGGGCCGAGATTAAGCAACGAGGACGGCGACAGTAACGAGAACGGCAAAAAAACCCCGATAGGTTTAGATTAGCAAAACAACAACTTTGCACGTGCATCACGCTTTTTTTGTACGTTTCTTAGCCACCGTTGCACGACTGGGACATGAAACCTACTAATTTCTCGCGCCCGCTTTACGGAGTAGGTGAACGCAACACAAAAAGTTTCTTTTTCTTTGTCTAAACTCAGATAGGGTCCTTTCGGATTAAATCCAGAAAATTTCGCCAACATTTGACAAATTAAATGAAATTGAATAAGATCGATGAAGTTTTAAACAGTGCGAATGTACTTTTTAAGTGAACTTTCTGTTTGTTGTCATCCAAAAATTTTGCTACTTTATTTGGTTCTTATAGCTAATTTTAGTTCCAGTTTTTCAAACGTTGCTGGATAGCGCTATCCATAAGATAAGTCACTATCCAGCGGATAAGTGTTAGAGAAAACAATGGCGCTATCCAGAGGATAGAGATTTACCCAGTCCACCATATAAACAACTGGGGCCAGGACTGTATGTAACTAAGCTTCAGCGATTGGCATTTGGGAAAATACATCCACTAGCTTCCACTCGCGAATCTTACGTTTCTTCGATCCGAATTTATTAAAATCCACCTACCTCTCTGTTGTCTGTGTCATAGACGTGCTGCCAGTTCATGTATTCTGCATTGGATTTATCAGGCAAATATCTTACGTAACGCAGCTGTTTCCCTTCAAATCTTTTCACTATGTCAGGATCCAGTGACGAAAGAAGGTCGCTATTTTTAACCAGCGGTGTTTCACCTCCGCAGCCATCAGCGGGTTCTTTGACACAAAAAAAGAAAACCTGGGGATAGAGATTGTATTATTATAAACTTAGTATTTTAATGGTCATACGTTTCATACATGAGCATTGGCGGATCCAGGGGAGGGGCCTGGCCCCCCCCCCCCTTATTTTTAGACCAAACTGAGGTCCGAAGGGCCGAAAAAATGTTTTTTGGAGACTGGGCCTCCCCTTTTCTCAGGGTCTGGATGACCCCCCCCCCCTCCCCCCCCCCTTTATCTGAAGGTCCAGATTCGCCACTGATGAGCTGCCGGCTTAGATGATCAGGGCAACCCCATCCCACATATTGTCCTAAATAAATTGATTGAGTGATTAATTGGGCGTTCCGCGAGGGAAGTTTGCTTCAACCAAAATAGTAAGGGAAGTGTGGGCTATTTTCCCAGGCCAGTTATTTTCCAGTTCTTTCAAATATCAGTTTTATCCCCCCGATCCCTTAAACAGAGTCATGAATTGAGAGCATTCCCAGCACACACCTTAATTGGCCGGAATAACGCCTCTCCTTCTAACAGTCTAGAGTGATTAGGCCTTAGTATTGTTCTCATAGTTTCCGGCAATCGACATATGAAAAGGCGAAACGTTCGTTAACGGTTTCAATTTAAAACTGCTCTGAATTTTAACATAGCTTACCTTGGATGGGTATACATTGTTGTATGACATTTCATTGTGTGGATCTATCGATATCTCATCTGGATCGTTGTTAGCGGTGTATGTTCCTATATTCTCGTCAATTCTTTGGCGAAGAGAAGCTCCTCCCTCATAAGTCAAGGCTTTCCCTGGAATTTCCCGAGCAATGATAGAGAAGTCCTCCTCGGTTTGGGCTGGGAGATTGCGAAATAAAATAGCGGAATGGTGTGTGAGATTTTCTTCCACATATTCCATACATTTTGCAGTCAGCTGAGCAAGTGAGGATTGCTGGGGATTGGTAACGAGCACGCCATGCGGGAATGATTCTCTTGGCTCTGCAAGGAATTCTGGGAATCCTTCCCCGGTTGAACCTGCCATGGATGGTCGGTCTTTTATTCTTGACTTAAATTTTGTAAGCATTTCTTCTCTTGGTAGCGGTGTGAAAGTATCTGTTGTTGTTGGGCTTGCTCTTGTTGAAAACAGGTTTCTGGTCTTATCATGAAGTAAATGTGATGTTGGCACGGATAAAGGGAACGTAGGAAATCTGTAGAAAGATACGCGGTTCCATAAGAGACGAAGTGAAGCTGGAGCTGTCATGGTCAGTCTATTGAACCTAAAAACAAACTAAAATCAATAAATAGATTACGTTTTTGTTTTATCTTTAAATTCATCCCAGGACCAACACAAGATCAGTCCTCCGAGAGAAATCCTGTACAGGGTTGACACATGGCACGAGAACAAAAAAAATTCTTAGCTTTTCATATACATATATTTTCACCTCTTTTCGTATTTGTAAAAAATGGTCTAACGCTACCTTTACCGTTACAGTTCCTCTAAACTGCGCGTATACAAACTTAATTTTCTGCACAGTTGCTGTGCAATCAATATAGCGAATACGTATTTTCTGCATAAAGCTTTGATTTAAAGAAATAAATTCGTTGTCAACGAAATGTACTGCAGTTAAAAGACGCCATTGTGCCCTACTTTTCATTAACAATTATAAAGTTTCGATCTCACTTACATCTACAATAAAACTGGATTGACCAGAGTTTCTCTAAGCTTAAAATTTATCTATGAATTTTCATGGTTATTAAATAAGTAACACCTTTTAAGCGTTAGAACGTAATTTTTAATGCATTAGTCAGATTGCCAATGCACAATACATAACCGTACATAGAAGCTCGATTATCGTTCTTTGTCATTTCGTGCATCGTGCCTTTGTCCTCGAGGCACCATTTACCCTTGTAAGCAAGAAGAGAGAGCCATGACAACACATTTAGAACAAAACGTAGTCGTAAATTCAACTCCTTAAGTTGAAAATGCTGACTCTCTTTAATACAAGCCCAAGTATCCCAGTTTATTGTCATTCATTCTTCAGATTCTTTCTCTATTCAACACCGTAATTTTTTTTCTCAGATGATATATCGACGGATTGTTTGAAAAAGGCGCGATGAAAAAACAGTTAAAGCTCGGCAAAGTCATCTTGAAGGCACTATGTATGCACAATCAATGGATTTCAGGCTTCTTATGCCGGATTATCGTGCAGGCACGATGCACGATAGCCTCCCCGCAGGCGTCCTTTGGGGTTCGTTCGTCACGCATTCATTTCTCCCCGACGGAGGAGAAATGAGTGCGTGACGAACGAACCCCAGAGGACGTCTGCGGGGGGGCTAGAATTTGATCTATTTTGTTATAGCCTGCGTAGCATGGCGGTTTTGGTTGGGCGCGCTAAGTAATAAAGGCGGGCGAGGGCAGACAAACCGCGAGGGATTGGGGAGATTGGGGAGGAAGCAACTTGAAAAACCGCCTGCACGGACGGGGGGCCTTTTTGAGCCGGTCCGCACGCCAGCGTACGGATCGTTCCGATTGGTTCGGAATGTTCGCCTGTCAATCAAATATTTTGGTAATCTCCCATGGGAGAGTTTTGAGGGACTGAACAAATCATCTCCGCAAAACAAAATCAAAATATCAAAGAAGCGTTGACCGGAGCGTCGTCGGTCTTGAATATTTGACGGGAAAACAGGGCAATTGTATTGAAGCCTAAACAGGAAATGGTCATTTACAGTCTTCTTCAAAGGAGAGATGTCATGGAAATTTTGTCAACAAGATTTGGCAAGAGCATGATCTTTACTGTCTTTGCTATGGCCAAAGAAGAAATATCCTCATCGAAAACCTGTATGATCACAATTTCCCCTCTAAAACGTACTATCGACGACCAGATATCTGAAATGTTGTCGCTGTGCTGTAAAGCAATGGACCTTATGACAGAAAAAGACGCACAGCGTAATTCTCCATATTTTTTTGCTTGGTGTAGCTTAAGCTACAACTCAAATCTGAAGATCGCGCTATACGTAAAAATACAACATCCTGCAAACAACACTTACAATGCCGGGCCCAGCGTCCAAACATTCACGGACAAAGCAGTGACAGAAACTACAAACCAAGGCTCCTTGGTTTGTAGTTGTCCGGATCCAGGCATTTTAGTCGGAAAAGACCAAAGAAACTAAAATATTTATCTGCCGTAATAAAAAGCTTTAGGCTTTAAGAGTGGTCAAAGAAATTAGTACTTTACAACTGCATCTGAGATCAACAAATTCTAATTAGCGAAAATAACATTAACCACAGGAAATAATTACTCAATACGGATTAAACAAACCAACTCCATGACCTCTAAATAAATGTAAGACTTAGTGCAGCAAAAATAAGATCTACTCAGTCAAGTTTAGAACGCAGTGTAGTCACCTATGCGCGAGATAGCCACAAAGAAAAAATCCGTGTTTGTTCAAGCAAACTCCAATTCCGGCCAAGGTCACGTTTTACACTATATCACGAGCTTTTGTGTCGTGTTTAGGCTGTCAACACTTTATTTCTGATTGGCTGGGAAAACTGAAACCAAATAAGTTGTCAACAGAATGTCAAAATGAGTTGAAGGGGGCGGCAGTTGAAAAGGCCGCGAATCCGGGCAGGCGGTTTTTATTTTTCTCGCGGCTTCGCCGCTCGTTCTCGCGCGCTTCGCGCGCGAATTTCGCGGCTACGCCGCTCCTGCGCCCGGATCGACAAAACCGCCATGCTACGCAGGCTAATTTTGTTACAGCTGTGATCACCAAGTTTTTGTGCACCTCGCCTAGAATATTCCTCTTCAAGAGCATATTACCTACTGTATTCTTTTCATTTCTATCACTTTCTACCCGTTTATGTTTTTCACGGTATTTGGATTGTAAAATTCGATCGACTATAGAGTTCTTTTCGGGAGAAGAAAGGCGTTTATGTGTGATCCTGGTGACTCTATGACAACTGACTTTACTTGAAAATGAAATTTTCTATCCGTCAAAGTATTTCACTGGAAATAAATTCTCCCTGACTTTTTGCAAATTTTCCCTTGCATTCCTTCAACCCTGCAAACAGTTATTTGTCATTCTTAACCAAATGTCGTGACATGTTGTGACGTTTTGCATTTCATTGTTAGTGCGCGTGAATTTATATGAAATATGAGCATATCATTTGTGCGACATAGAATTTTATTGTTGTTGTTCAATTTATCCTTAATTTGGTTTAAATTTTATTTTCTTTTGTTTCAAAATCATTACCATACATTACCATACCCAAAAACAATAGAAAATAAAATTTAAACCAAGGATAAAATTGAACAACAGCGTACCACAAAATGCGGATTTCCACGGTATTTTGAGTTCATTTGTGAGAATTTCTCGAAGGAAGATATACCACACCTTCCTTACCGTCAAAAATACCCTTGATGTGACCGTCCTTTTGACTCATTTCTCGGCAGACAAACCCTGTGTAAAGGCGTTTGGTTCGTGCAGCGCGATGTACATTTTCAGCCATCTTTGAGTCCTACGGTATGGTTCGTTGTATCGTTGTATTTCTAACGTTTGAAGTAATGTGATAGAGCTAACCAAGTTGAAAAGTAAAGAAGCAGACCTACCTTTCCTATTTAAAGATACCTTAAGTGACTGTCGATGGATCGAGTATTGTTCTGGCGGCGTGATGTGCGATTTAATCCGGTACATGTATTCTAGCCTACAGGCGCGGCGGCCAAGCGGAACCTGGTTGTTGAAGGCACAAGTGCAATAACTGGACCCAAGTGTAATAAAGGTCCCATCTGTAATGACATTTGGACCCAAGCGTAATAAAAGTCCCATCCGTAATAACATTTATAACCCAAGCGTAATAAAGGTCCTATCTGTTATGACATTTGGACCCAAGCGTAATAAAGATCATAAAGGTCTAATATGTTGACCTTTCGTCCATGCTCACAACAGTGTATCCTGGTGTATCTTAACTTACAAGGCTGACATCAGGGCTCATGCGACCAAACAGAACGAGAAAAACATGAACGGGAAAAAATACCACCGAATCTAGCAATGGCTCTCGGTTCACGTTTTGACAAATTTATAACTGGCTATGAAACGTGCTTTTCAAAAAATTCATCGCTACAGAACAATATGTATGTCATTTACGTTCACGTATATAAAATTTCAGGCTAAACAGTTTTAAACCCAGTGGAATCTGTTATTATTTTTTGCCCTCTGTCTTGTCATTTTCAGTATTTCACCCTCACGACTGAATGTTATCGATAGGATTTCATGACTGTCAGTAGTTGTCCTGAAATACTGAAAAGGAGTACCTTAAATTTAAAATTTTTTGTTATACATTAGTGAAATCAAGCATATGCCGTTGCTTAATGCAAATTATATGGCTTTAAAAAAATGAGAATTTCCTTAAATCGATGATTGAACGAATAAAGATAACATAAGAATTTCTTTGGTTAAGTGGTAATGGCCATAGTTTTCAATGGCCGGTGCCGTTACTCGCCAAACTATTAGGTGTAAAATTCAGTTTAAAAGTGACATGAAAGCCATGAAGATGAAATTAAATGGTAGGAGTTGGTTTCTGCAGGTCACGTGATTTTTAACTTTTTGATATATTACCGGTTTGAGTATAAAGATAACTTTTAAAAATTCGGCCTTTTTTACACTTGGGTCCAAATGTTTTTACAGATAGGACCTTTATTACTCTTGGGTTCAAAATGTTATTACGGATGGGACTTCTATTACGCTTGGGTCCAAATGTTATTACAGATGGGACCTTTATTACACTTGGGTCCCGTTATTAAACTTGTGCCTTCTACAACCTGGCTAGTTCAAGTGTAACCAAGTTGTAGACAGGCTATTAGTGGAAGAAACATCTAGCAAGCATTTCGAAATACAACCATATTTTCTTGAATATTTTTCTCGAAACAAAACCAGCCCATCCGGCTGATACAACAACGACACGTTGGGGCACAACCCTGTGAGAAACCAGAGAATGGATTGGTGAATAAGCACGCGCTTTCCACTCCAAATAGACATGAGTTGTTTACCATATATTGACAAGGGCAAACCGGTCGGTTCACGGTTTGGGCAAATGGTACGCAAAATTCAGGACCGATATATTTCTTCCCGGAATCGCTTTTACCATTTGTTCAGATCAGTTGCATTTACCGAAAAACAACCGCCCAAGTCTGAAACTAGTATCAAAGATAGTGTTTTACTAATGGTACACGAGAGGTACACGAATTTCCGCTTGGAACAACAGGAATACCTTTTCAGATGTTCCGTTGCACCCGGAAATTTTCCGCTGGAGCGACTCATTTACTTTCCATCCGGACTTTCCGGAAACTTTTGGTAAACGCAACCTGATCTTCAGTCAATATTGCCAGGTTCACCGCAATGTGATCAGCACGGTCTACCCAACATTGCCAGAAAGTGTCCGTTGTATGGAGCTGAATACAGGAAGGAGTAACGATGACGATGATGATGATGATGATGATGATGATGATGATGATGATGATGATGGTGATGATGAAAATAATGATGTGTGTTCTAGCGTGCCTTCAACTATCGCCGATATTTCCTTTTATTATCACTGGAAGTTTGGCCATGATTTATGGCTCGATTTTTATGCTCTCAATAACCTCATTTGAGCCGACCATCGGTAGGATAATAAGAGAAAAAAAACTTACCAAAAAATCTCACATTTACACCGAACGTGTCAATCTTGTAAAAAGCCACCGTGTGCTGCGAGTTTCGATTGACTTTAAAGGAAACCTCTTTTAAATTCGATTAATTGTTTTTATCAGGTTGAATAGTATTTGGCAAGCTCCCACTTGGTCTTCATTGGAATATGGAGGCCGTTGGAAGGTAAACAAATAACTTATATCGGTCTTGTCCACGTCTCTTCATGGTATAAAAGAGGGGAAAACAGGGGTAATATCTGTTTTCACGCATGCAGACAAGATTGAGGACTTTCGAGTATTACAAGACCCGGAGATTAGGCCAAACCCCTGAAATTGAGAACAACCTTTTCACCATGAAGTTTAATAAACATAAAAACTCCGCCGTTATTTACCGAATGTAATAAAACCTGAAAAGTCGTTCTTACTTAGATCTCGTAAACTTTGGAATAATTTGCCCTTAGAAATTAGACGTGAGGATTCTCTTCGTGCTTTTAAGAAGATTTTGTGGAATTCAATTTTTAAAGAACAGCTTAGCTTAAACCATTTTCATATTTAGCTCCATTTATGTAAATTTTTTGTAGATTTCTACATATCAATATAGTTTTAGTCATTCGATACTGGTATTTTTAACTGATTGACTGATTAATTAATTAACTGATTCGAGGGCCACAGGTTTAGTAGCTTTTAGCTATTTAGTGTTACCCTTACTAAATAAAGTATTTACTTACTTACTTACCTACCCTGCAGGTGCTGCATTATTTCGCAAAGGATTTCTATGCTCCCGTGATAGCTTCATCTTATGTGGAAAACGGGAAATTTCAACTTTTCGTGGTGTCCGACCTAATGAAGGTAACTGCTTCTTACATCTCGCACGATGAGACTAAAATACTAAGGAACCGACCATTTTACTTTCGAGGTGGGTATGGGTGATTTGGTTTGGGTAATTTTATTTTTCCCAAACCTCTGGTGAAATAATTTTTCCCTGAAATACAATGTTGTAAGATTTTTTCCAGCCTTATACGCCTTGAAAGATATATTATATATAGTGTGGGAATTTTTTCCCCTAGGTATTTCCTTGCAAGTCAGTTTGCAGGATTTTTCTGAAATCACCCATATCCCCCCTCGAAAGTCAAATGGTTGGCCCCTAATGTACTTTTCCAGTTACAAACGTAAATCTTAATTAGCAGTTTGTATGTTACTTTTTCTGACAATTTCTGTTTCGTTCTTTTTTTAAAATTGTAATTTGAAAGAAGGAGATTTCTAACACCAGAAAGCTCAGAAAAAATTCCGATTACCAGGTGAGAATCAAACTCACCACCCTCCGAGTTCTAGTTCGGATGCTCTAACCAGCTTCTCGAGGCTCTGTGGCGAGCAGGGTCGAAATTGTGTTATAACTACAACAGTGTTATTTTAAAAATGGGTGAATTAGCTCGTTTGGGTCTTCTGTTCCCTACAAGTCGTTCCCAGCTGCTCCCTTCGTGTCAAACTGTATTGACTTGTATGCAGTGAAAATGGATTAAATTAAATTATGTGCACCTACTTATGAAAGAGAGCCAAGAAATTTCACTGTGGCTTTATTTATTTATTTATTTTTTCAGCCTATCACCCAGGGTGTTGTGTCTATTAAAGCTTGGGCCTGGTCTTCGTTCAAACCGTTGTCTACAAGGAACGTCACTTTTAACATTGATCCACAGTCCTCTGTGAGTAGTCATGTTACTGAGTGAACAGAGCAACGAGTTGTTTTTTAGCCCGTGTTATATGTCTCTAACTTACTCGTAAGTCATGAAGAGGAAACAAAAGAAACGACCACAGTAATTTTTAGACTGTTCACGTATTCTCAGTACCAAACATCAGAGTCCATATAAGCATAGCTTGTTCCAAGCTCCAAGATAGCAGGGAAGGCGAATCTAGAAACTTTGCGCGAAAACCGCGAGGGGGCTGGGGAGAGACGGTGATGTGGAGCTTTTCAATACTTCATTCCGGTATACCAGCTGTTGGTATTCTGTGATTGGTCAATTTTGACAGTTTATGTCAACACTTAAATCGATCGCTTGGCTTCGAGCGTGTAGAGTCATACAAACATGGTGAGCGTGGGAGTCCCTTCTACACCCCACAGTTTGGCACTTTGACATTTGACATTTTGACACGAGAAACAGTTTTTCTGGAAGTTGGCAGGGTAGTGGGTGGACTGAGGTATTTGAAAAGATGCTTAGAGGAACTCACCTTCTCTCTTCCCGCCGTTTTACGCTCGCTAGCATTTTCGCTGCTAGCCCGCTCTTTTCGCTCGCCTGCATTGACCGAGAGCCAGGCACAGGTTAGTACGGGTACGCCCCATGACAACCTGACCGAATGTTATCTATGCCACGCGATTCGCCAGGCGTTAGTTGATATTGTTGTTCATTTACGCAACCATGTCATTGGCTTAATTCTTCAGTTAGTGGCAAATTTGTTCACTACGTTTCAATGCCTTTTTATGTGTGCTGCTGTTTCTATTTCAGAAACTTGTTTTTGCTGATGACTTGAAGATTTTTGTAAAATCAAGCGGGTGTGAAAGCCCAAGACACTGTGTGTTCACCATGACTCCTGTAGACGTCAGCACCGAGGAAGACCTCGGGCCAGCCAACGTTTTCTTCCCTTCCAATCTATCAGACGCTATCGGCTTACAAGATCCTCAGTTAAAGGTTGAAATTCTCTGAAAGCTAATTCTACTTATATTTTTATATACGTCTTTGTTAGTTACATGAAGACTTTCACATGCATGACCGTGAGATCTACGTATTTTTCTAGATTTCCAAAGTTGCCCAGTTATCCAAGACAGAATTTAGAGTGTCCGTTCAAGCCCAGTCTCCAGCTTGTTTTGTATGGTTGGTGGCCAAAGACGTCCGTGGTCGTTTTTCGGAGAATGGGTTCCTGCTAACAGAGCCTTCCAAAACGGTATTAACTCTTCCTATTTATTTTTTCCTTTCACTGAGATACTTACCATGTCTTTTAAAGGAGCTGTGGTATAAATTGAGTGACAAATAAAAATAAACGCTCAAAACATAAGAGGAAAGTATAAATAACACAGCAATTACAAAGGGAGACATGCATGGACAAACTTCAAGAAGATTAAAACGGAACGCAGTTGTGGGTGTTTGAAAGCATGTTAGCCTAACAGTTTTTGAAAGTTCATTTTTGCTGTTTGTAACGTTTGATATAATGCTCGCGAGACATATTTCTTTGACGAGAAGCTGTAATTTTGTTGTTTACAAGTAATTTCTCGCTCACGTAGTTCTACATAGTTTAAAGGAAGCGTAATTGGCAACATTACAAAAAAAAATTAATTAAAACAGACAGCCGTGTACAGCCACTTAAATTCGATTTTCAACGTTGTTTCGTTTTCAGGTGATCTTCCACAGCTGGCAAGATACAACAGAGGGTGAATTGGCGAAGAATCTTTATCTTATGTCTCTTTATGATCTGTACACTTAAAAATAATAGAGTTTATAAAACAACGCACCAAAGTAGTACCGTAAAACGAAAGAAGAACAACTAGATTATTTGCTTGAAAAGAGGGTTTTTTATGCTGCGGAAATTATCCCTTGTTAGCGGTTGTGTTGTGGTATGGATGTTATTCAGTTCTTGTTGTTAACCTTGTATATTACGTTATTTGGTGATCGAAACATATTCAAGACTAGAAAACTGTCGCGAAAGTTGACTAAGTTATGTATTAGCATCTGAAGTGACGTTTTCGCGGGATCTAGTTGTCACAAATTTCCCGTATTTTCGAAACATCCAGAAAAACTAAATCTCTTTTTGATATACTCCTTGAGGTTGGGTGAAAGAGAAACTAATTTTCACGACCGTTGTACCGTGGCTCCAGAACTTTGAGTATTCTTTATTCTTTATCTGAGTTTGCCTAGCCCCCGCACGGCGTCTTCCCTGGCCTTTTCGGTCAATGCATTTCGGTGACATATAACTCGCTCGGACCACGTGACCCGGAACTTATGGGCCGCGCGGAATAATGAGGCCTAGGGACTAGCTAAGATCTGAGTACTGTAATTCGTTAGAATAACCGTTTTGGTGTTAAATTTACCGAACTCAAATTGATAAATAAATGGCAGTTAAATCATTAACCGGGCTTCGAATCAGGCTAAATGTCAATCGAAGTAACGGGCAAACACAATGAAACAAACTGACAGCAAGATTCTTAAAATTTGCTAGGGCATAGTAAGTTAAAGCATGAGTGAGCGAGTGTGTTAGAGTGATTTTACTGAACCCGTGAAATAGGTACAGTAGTAGAATACTACGCGCTATTAAGCACTAATTCCATTGTTTTCTTTTGTTTACTTGTAGCTATTTTACACTAGTAATTATTATCTGTTTCATGGGTCAAGTAAAATCACTCTAAACAAAGAACCCTTAATGCTTTTCCAGGAAGCATTCCTTATTCCCTCTATTTTTTCGCGAAATTTGTTACAGTCTAAAGATTGTTCATTTTGCTATATTTGGTGTGGCGTGTTTACCGTTGCAAATGCCTTTACAAAAGGCCAGTAAGTTTGTACCTAGATGATACAATAATGAGTTTGGAATAAATAAAGCATTTTTTTTGTGAATTTTTTTTTGTGCCAGTCTCACTTCACTCATCCATAACCTGAACCTCTCGGTGGAACTCCCATATCAAAAGGACGGGAATGCCTGTTGCAAAATTATAACTAAGCCTGGGAGCAAGCTCTCCGGGGGCGCTCTGGCGGCGGGGCGGGAAAAGGAAGGAGAGCTTGCAACTACGTCCCTCCAATTCCCCTGTGGCTCCCCGTCGACGGAGCTGTCAGATTTCCACCAATCAGCGCGAATGTAAACAAACGTTGAAAAACACGTGCCAGGGGTAATGACGTCATTACTGATTTTCTATTCAATTCAATTCAATTCTTTATTTCACACTATATAAGATATTTACATAAGTGTACGTAGGTAGGAAAATAAAGTAGCTGACAAATAATAATTAACTAAAAGACGTTAAGTTCATTTGTGTACAGTTCATTTTTTGATGCAGATGTTCAAATTCCAGAGACGTGGTTGAAAGCTCTCCTTCTTTTTCCCGCCCAGCCGACAGAGCGCCCCGGAGAGCTTGCTTTTGGGTTTCCGTCCTGAACAGCCTAAATGAGACGACAATCTCAGTTAGGTTGAGGTCCAGGCCCCTCCACTCGATCCACGACTGTAGTGGAAGATTTGCCTAGTCCCTAAGCCTCATTTTGCCGCGTGGCCAAAGCGTTTTGGGTCACGTGGTCCAAGCGAAAATAGGACGCGTCTCCTGCCCGTTCGCCTCGGATACGTCACCGACGTGAATTGACCGAGAGGGAGTGGGAAAACGCCGTACAGGGACCAGGCTCAGACCAGGCGATTAGGCAAGTGCAAGATCACAAATGGAAACCAACTGCTAAACAGCAAAGTAAGATGAAGTTTCATTCTTACAACAATCCTCGACAGGAACGCAATGTTTACTAGACAGGCTCTCTTGCCTGTGATTTAATGTAATGCTCATTGCAGTCTCAGATGATTTTTTTTACATTCAACAACGTGACCGCCTATTTTTTACTGAACTCAGCAAGTAAACTTACAGCAAAAGGGTGTTACAGCTCATATTGTATCCTGCAAACAAGGTCTTCAGTTGGTGGATATATATTGTGACTGTAACGTGAAAAGTCACACGCGAGCGGCACCCGAAAGGAAGAGAGAGTGAGGAAGAAAGAAAGAAAGAAAGAAAATAGAAAGGCCTTGCCACTTTCCGACGCTCGCTTGTTCTGTCGCTGCTGGCTTCGCTTGCCACTCGAAATGGAGCGCTTTACATCAGTGGTGAATCCCCCCTTGACAGCTGTCTTGATTCTCTGATTGACAGCAAAGTTTACATCCGCCTTAATTGACTTGAGACGAGTGTTGAACCAGTTTTGACAGGAGCCGATTTTGAATATTTAGCCATACAACCTCCCAACCTCGTTCCCAGGTTTCTCTCCTACACGTCCCTACGGAGAACCTGGGAACGAGGTTGACAACCTCCATGTGCGCCCACCTCCTGAAAGCGATCTCCTGCGATACGCGACCACAGATCCAAAAGACCAAATATTTTAAGTCATAGCTCTATTTATTAGAGACTCTCCTGTCTCCTGTAAACCACCGCGACCTTCATTGCAAGCGACCGCACTTTGTTCTCTTTGTTCACTGAATTTACTACACCACCCAGGGTATACAAATAACTTTCTTTGGCCAACTTGCAATTGATAACTTGAAAGAAGTATATGTGTCAGAACCTCACTAACTTGCGATCAGGAGAGTTTTTTTTCCTTTGGCGGGGAAAAAAATACGCCTGATACAATTGCTTGTCTGTATCTTTTTTTTCCCAACCAAAAAAAATCGCCTGATCGTAGGTTAGTACCAACCACTTTGACTGTATTCAAGTTTGGCGGGTTTACACCCAAGGGAATTATCTGTAACTTTGGGTGATCAGGATCAGTGATCCGAGATCACACGGATCGTGGTAAGTCATTTATATTAAGCAAAATAAAAGTGGTTACAATCTGCAGATCAAAGGAACCGGTTTATTTGATCTACCATGATCCACATGATCTCAGATCACTCTGCACGTTTGTTGTTGCTTTCCTTTGCGACCTGGCCTTTCGAGGGATCGAGATCCTTTGCCCGGCCACAGCTGGCCACGTTGGTTGTTTCCAAGGTTTTGGCTTGAGAATACAAGATTTAGGGAGGATCAAGTGGTCTGCAAAGACGGCTAGAAAGGTAGGAAATTATTTCTTCACTGTTAATACTTATATCGATTGTCGTTTGGCCTTTCAGACAGTGAAGATATCTCTTCTAAAATGGCGCCCTTTTTGTGACCTTTTGTACCTGCCGGCTTGTGCAAATTTAGTTCGATCGAATTAACAGGAAGCGACGCATGATTAACGCTAGAAGAGGGTTATGCTATCGATAACAGTTACGGTCCTTTTTCTCCTGGATTATATAACTAAGCAAGTATCATTTCTTATATAGCAAGTCGTGCATGTGTTTAAACCGGGTGACGTCTCAATCGAATGGACCGGACCGCGAATTTGAATGCGGAACTTCCGCGCATTCCGATGCCAATAAATCAGCTTCTATCTCGTCTTAAGAAGCCAAATTGGTGTTAAGCTTTTGCTGTACATGTATTTTTATTAATCTATGGCCGTTAATAGGCAGGAACCTGTTTTTAAACTTTTCGTGGTATATTCCGATTGCGTGCCAGTATAGCTATGGTGATTGAGCTAGCAAAGGAGATGTGTAAACTATGTTCATGTTGTACTAAGTTGCAGATTGTAAACACGTGCGCTTACTTAAACGCTTTAGAAATCATCTCGTTGCACGCAAGTTTAATCGTCCGCGGAACAGAAATTGGTTCACATTGGGTATTGAACTATTGGCAAAACAGCTTACGTTGCGTTGTTAATTACTCAACTACAAAAAAACAGACGTTGCTTTACTTGACAGTTTCATGGTGACTAAAGGTATGTTTTAGTGCATGTTCAGTTGTGTTAAAACTGCACATTAGAGTCGAGAAGATGCATGTATTGTAAGTGTAAATTTCATTTGTCGATTTTATTTAGAAAAACATTTCTTTGTTATTCAGAGAAAAAAGGTATGATTTTAAATTTGTTTTTTTACCGTCGAAAGCCTGGTTATTTTCCTGAAATATATCTTTGAATTCGTTTTTAATACGGCTCGATCAGCTTAAAACGGTGTTTGCCTGCGGAAAATCCATGGAAAAGGCGTTAAATTAAACACTTTTCATCCCGTTTATTTAATCATCCTCAGTAGTATAATGGTAAAAAAAAGTGGTGCCCAAAACAGGATTTGCGGGTTCTACACTTACTTAATTCGCTCTTCTTCTTCTTCTTCTTCTTCCTCTTTTTTGTTGTTGTTTTGCTTACTTATTTGTTTGTTTGTTTATTTTTCTTTCATATTTTCTTTTCCCTACTGACTTCTTTCCTTTTTTCCTACTTCTAACCTTTACTTAACCTTTGCTTCGCGAAGCTCTGCGATTCACGTATTTCTAGTTATTGTGACGGAAGGTTTTTCCACTTTGAAACGAATTTAAGGCTCAACGGGAACTCGGTGCTTGACTCACGGTAAAACTGGGGAAAACTAGACTCAAATGGCAACTCGCTTGCGGGGAAGAGCCGTCACTTCTCTGTAGGACCGGGATCAGACCACTAACTGGTACAGCAGTAGATAAAACAGAACTAAACTTGGTTCCAACAGCGTTTATTCTTCAGCGTATCAAACAGCAAAAACTCGGCTGGGACACGGCGAAATAATTGACAATCACTTCAAACTAACTTACTTATATATGATTTTTACAACCATTGAAGACAAAAGAATACAATAGAAATATAAACAGAAATCACTTAGAGTTAAATGAAAACTAAATACAAATTCTATTTTTAACCTGAAATCTTTTGTTACTGTTGCTATTTTAGAAAGTAAAAGTACTGAGACATAGAGCTAGCCAGGTCAGCAAAACAGCGTTTATGTACAAAGTGTTACAATTATGAATTAAATTGCAAGTTCAGCTATCGGCTGTTTAAACAGGAAAAGCGCAGACTAATTGGAAGTTTTCACCTTAAACAAAAACCGATCTATTTTTAAAATTGCAAGACCGCAAAACCTTTCATATTCAAAATTCGGTTATCACATCTCTTTAACTAACAACTTAATGAAATATATTTTCGAAAATAAATATAACTAAATCGCAATTAAAACGAGATGCACCTGCACGATAGTCGTTACTATGAATAAATGTCGTCCGGTAGTAAAATCACGAAAAAACAGAGTAAAGTCAAATAAACCATTATTAAGAAATTAAGTATTCTTTCAAGAGACAACATTGACGTAAAATGTGTATAAAAGAGAACTAGCAATTAGCTTTGTTTGTTAAGGAACACTGTTGGCGTTTCTATGATTATTACCTTGCGAGCACACAGCAAATGAAACAAAGGATAATAAAAATGGCACGAGCCCTTTTGCAAATTCAGTATGAATGACTAAGAACAATGTCAAAGGGAATATTTGAAATCTACATATGAAATTTGAGGCAAATAAAGAATTCATGGAAAATCTCTCCTTACATTATGATTGGTCGATGACAAACAAACAAACGAAAGAAAAAAACCAAAGCGTTCAGACTCCTTTTTAAATTGTTGAACTTTGAACAAAATTTCAATGTTTTAATCGTTTGATTGTTGAAAGGAGCCAAATAACAAAAAAGACCCTTTTTTGGTAGTCTGAGTTTCTTATTCAACCGTTCTCTGAGCAGAAACAGCAATTTCTTTTAGGGTAGATTACTGAATCTTCACGTCAATCTTTTCTTAAGTGCAGAGCTTGCTTGCACGTTTTGTCGATGTAAGGTAAAGGATATAATAGGCCATTTCCGAGTTCCCCCGGGCCTCTGTTTCAAAACAAGGGTAGGTGCTCAGCCTTTGATATGGAAATCATTTTTCATTCTCATGCAAATAAAACTCATTTTCACACTGAAAAGGTTGTGCACCTAGCCTCATTTTCAAAGTGAGGGTTTTTGGAACTCGGAAGTGGCCTATTGATCTCGCATTTGACTTCAAAATATATATTCTATCACTTGATCATATACAGCAAAATCTTTCTGTCCCCTTCAAATCCAAGCCTTCCATGCAGTACAGACAAGTTGTCGAGCACCAAGAGGTCTCCCTTTCTCCACTTGAACCCTACTGCGCATGACCAGGCAGTGGCGAGTAAGTGCTGTATTACTGCGGGCTCGATATCGCTCCCGTCACCATAAAACGAGTGGCCTGGACATTTATTATCTGGGATCTTGTCTCCTTGGCTTATCCGGTAAAAGGAACAATGGTGTGTCGTAGCTTGATTGAACCAAGTTTTCTTTTTAGTGACTGGGTGATGTATAAAGGCAGGCCTGTTGTGCCATATGTACAAATCACCGCTAGGGTCCCAGGTGAAATTCCTGCCTTGCTCGTTTGCTATGGTTTCCACAACCTATGAGACATTTATAAAAAGGAAATGAAAATTAAAGGAGCTGCGTGACGGCTATTCATTTTTTCAATATTTTCAATTACGCGTGACCCTTGTTTTCTATGGAACACAACGTTAGTGAAGAAACTTCTTGTTACTAACAAAATCACAGCTAAATGTAAAACAAATGATTTTGTGTTCCAAGCATTGTTTCCAGCACTACACATAACAAACGTGAAGTTTGAAAAACTGTTAGGCTAACGAGGTTTCAAAAACTACAATTCCAATCCGATTTAATCTTCTTCAAAGTTTGTCTATCTCAGTGCCTTCTTATGTATTTTCTTTGTTATTTAAACCTTCTTGTAATGTTTTGAGCAGTTATTTTTATGTTTCACTCAATTTGGCAGCAGTTACAAGTGTTTGAATTTTGATAAATTTTGTGACACGGCTCTTTTACTACTGTGGATTCTGCATTTATTTGATTGAATTCTGGATTCTATTTGGTTCTTATAGCTAATCTAGTCAGTTTCAGGACTCTACGTAAGTACGCTTCAGTGAGTAGCAGCGCCTTGAGGGCATTCGCAAACTTTTAGGTGCGCGAGAGAGGCTATCGCAAACTCTGCTTTCTGTGTCTTCTTTTTTTTTCAACTGTATTCAAGTATTCCTCGCATCACACTTCAGTACAATAAATAATATTCTTATAAAAAACAAATTATAGTTACATACATAATGCAAACAGTGAAGGACAGCTTACAAACTAAGAAACTTTAAACAAACAGGTTACAATAACCAGCATGTCGCTTCCAAGGCCATTTTAGGTAACTCCTGTAACTATAGAGGTAAAGCTATCAATGTTTCACCTTGAAATTATCCACAATATCCTGCGCACTAAAAGTATATTGTTTCAAATGAAAAAAGAAGACTCTCCATTCTGCCCCTTTTGTCCAATGGATCACACCTTTGTACATCTTTTCACTGAATTCACGCAAGCCACTTCGTTCTGACTTCGTTTTAGACTGGGCCTGATGCGTGGTGAACTCAAGAATCTCTCTCTCAAAAGACGAAATTGTTCTAGTCATAATAGGAATTAAAATATTTCCTTTATGTTAATGCTCTTAACAGCAAAGTTTACATCTTTAACGAATTTGTCCCCCTTGTTCGTGAGAAGATAAGAGTAGAAAAATACATTTGTTGTACGTCCGGCCGTGAAATGGAATTTACAACGAAATCGTTTACCTCTCTGTTGTCAGTGTCAAAAATGTGCTGCCAGTTCATGTATTCTGCGTTGGATTTATCAGGCAAATAGCACACGTATCGCAGCTGTTTCTCTTCAAATTTCCTCACGATATCAGGATCCAGTGAAGAGAGAAGGTCACTATTTTTGACCAGCGGTGTTTCACCTCCGCAGCCATCAGCGGGTTCTTTGACACAAAAGAAGAAAACCTGGGGGTGGAGATCGAGAGCAAAACATTTTACCGAAGAAATAAATGTAGATGTAGATTTTATCGTTTAGTTTTATTTTTATCTCTATTTTTACGTGGAGACAGAATTGCGGGCGACAAGAGGAGCCCGCAATCCTAATCTCCAGGTTGTTATTACGCATGCGTCGCATGTATACCTTCGTTTGCACTTCCAATAAGAATGAATGGAATGCACAGAACGCAATTTGATCACTCGCATTTGAACTATCCATCACTCGCAATCTGATCACGCACGTTTTGACCATCTATCACGCGCAACTTATGCAAACCACAGCGTTTGAGCAAAAGCGTTTTGACCTTCGATCGTTTTCGCCCGTACCCCATAACCTTTGGTTATTACTGAGTACTAGTTTATAATAATTATTATTTTTATTTTGTTGTTTAATAATCATTATTTCCGTTGTACATTTAGCTGATAGATGATTATTTAGATAGCTTCAACTGCCTTGAATGTTAATATAGCTTACCTTGGATGGGTATACACTACTGTACGACATTTCGTTGTGTGGATCTATCGATATCTCATCTGGATCGTTGTTAGCGGTGTATGTTCCTATATTCCCGTCAATTCTTTGGCGAAAAGAAGCCCCTCCCTCATAAGTCAAGGCTTTCCCTGGAATTTCCCGAGCAATGATAGAGAAGTCCTCCTCGGTTTGGCCTGGGAGATTTCGAAATAGAATAGCGGGATGGTGTATGAGATTTTCTTCCACATATTCCATACATTTTGCAGTCAGCTGAGCGAGTGAGGATTGCTGGGGATTGGTAACGAGCACGCCATGCGGGAATGATTCTCTTGGCTCTGCAAGGAATTCTGGGAATCCTTCCCCGAATGAACCTGCCATGGATGGTCGGCCTTTTATTCTTGACTTAAATTTTGTAAGCATTTCTTCTCTTGGTAGCGGTTTGAAAGTATCTTTTGAAAACAAGTTTCTGGTCTTATTATGAACTAAATGTGCTCTTGGCAGGGAGAAACGGAACGTAGCAAATCTGTAGAAAGATGCGCGGATCCACGAGAGACGAACTGGAGCTAGAGCTGTCATGGTCAGTCTTTTGAACCTAAAAACAAATTAAAATCAGTAGGTTACGTTTTTGTTTTATCTTTAAATTCATCCTAGGACCAGCACAAGACCAATCCACTGAGAAAAATTCTGTACAGCGTTGACACATTGCACGAGAAGAAAAAAATTCTTGGCTGAAGTCATATATTTTTTCTCCCCTTTTCGCAGTCGAAGAATATTTTTCTTTAGGTAAATTAGGAACATATAACCTACTGTTTTCTTTTCTATCACCTTATGTTTTTCACGTTATCCGATCGACTATAGTCAATAGAGTTGTTTTCGGGAGAAGAAAGGCGTTTATATGTGATCCTCGTGACTCTGTGACAACTGACTTTATTTGAAAATGAAATTTCCTTTCCGTCACAGTATTTGACTGGAAATAAATTCTCCCTGACTTTTTGCAAACTTCCCCGACATTCCTGCAACCCTGCAAATACTAAACCAAATGTCGTGACATGTGACCTGTTAACATTTCATTGTTAGTGTTCATAAATTTATGTGAAATATGAGCATATCATTTTTGCGACATAGAATGTTTACATTTTTTTTTTTTTACAGCCTAGCCAGGTCAAGTGTACCCCCCAGTATTCCATTAATGAACTTATTATTCGAAAGTTGAATTCTCGGTTTTCACTCACGTGAGAAAGCAGAAATTAAAATACAGAAAGTGTAGAATCTGGGAAATGAAAGAAGATAAATATATGAGGAACTCATAAAGATTAAAGTAATATTTATTCTAGGACAAGGAATGTTTAGATAGCGAAATCTCCAAAAATCCGTAATGTAGGATCTATAAAGACCTGATCTTTATTTTCTGTGCGAGACATCAACTTGACACTTGGACTCTTGCTCCCCTAAAAAAAGCGTTGTATGGCGTGATTCTGTGGGTGTTAAGAGTTCTGGGTCAGGGCTAAAATCAAAGTGCGCGGATATTTTTCATCAGAGCCTGGCCTCTGGTTGTTACGCCATACTGACGAGCCCCAAAGAGGGCGAAACAGCTGTTAATTTTCACGTAGTACGATCAGCATTGCAGTATTCTGCTTGCAGAATTTAATATGTCTACGTCCTTTTAACTTATTTCTCGGCAGACAAACCCCGTGTAATCGTTCGGTTCGTGCAGCGATCTACATTTTCAGCCAGCTTTGGTAGCTTTGAGTCCTACATGGTTCGCTGTATCACAGCGAGCCTTTTTCTAAGGTTTGAATTGATGTGATAGAGCTAACCAAGTTGAAGAGTAAAGAAGTAGACTTACCTTTCCTATTTAAAGATACCTTAAGTGACTGTCGATGGATGGAGTATTGGTTAAGACACGCTTTAGCGCTTCCGTTGGTCTCTATACAGTGTATTACAGTTCTTGCGTGATGTGTGATTTGATCATGAACATGTATTCAAGCCTACAGGCGCGGCGGCCAAGCGGAACCTCCCTAATCACTGATGGTGTAGTTCACAGTAGTTCAAGTGTATCAAAGTTGTAGACAGGCTATTAGTGGTAGAAATATCTAACATGCATTTCGGAAATACAACGATATTTTCTTGAATATTTTTCTTGAAACAAAACCAGCCCATCCGGCTGATACAACAACGACACAGCTGGCAAGATACGACAGAGGGTGATTTAGAAAAGAATCTTTATATTATGTCTCTTTTTGATCTGTAAACTTAAAAATGATAGAGTTTATAAAACAACGCACTAAAGAAGTAACGTAGAACGAAAGAAGAATAACTAGATTATTTACTTGAAAAGAAGTTAACACAACAGCTAAATAAGGCTTAGTAAGCTGTTGTGTTGTGATATGGATGTTATACCTCCGGTATATTACGTTATTTGGTGATCGAAACATATTCAACACAAGAAAACTATCGAGAAAGTTGACAAAGTTAACGTTTTACGACGTTTTCGCGGGATCTAGTTGTCACAAATTTCGCGGATTTTCAAAAGATTCAGAAAGACTTAATCTCTTTTTGATACTCCTTGTGGTTGGTTGAAAGAGAAACTTATCTTCACGGCCGTTTGTACCGTGGATCCAGAACTTTCAGTATCCTATATTAATTCTCTCGGGTCGATCTGAGTTTTCCTAGCCCCAAGCCTAACCCCCGCACGGCGTCTTCCCTGGCCTTCTCGGTCAGAGCATTTCGGTGACGTATAACTTATGGCGTCAGATCGGGGACAAAATCGATACTCAGATTCCGTGGCCTTGGAAACACTTCTTCCCTTCTAAAATTGTTCTTCGAGTCATTGTCTGTTGTCTTCGTTGTAGTATCAGGCCAAGAAGAAAGGAGACTTTGAGTAAACACAAGCTAGCACGAGGTTTATTCAAGATGACCGACCTCAAACCCAGCATGCAATGCAAGCCTAATCCTACATTCCTTCCCCCCTCCTAAAGGGAAAGCTATGTAAATACAACAAACGAACAACAAGAGGAATAATAACGACAAATCAAAATGTTCATATGAAGCACTGAGGCACACACAGTTCAATGTTCAAATACAGATTCAAGCGTTCTGGAGGCCTCACAGTTCTTCCTGACCGAGTTGTCAGGACTGCAGGGCTTGGACTTCGTGGAGGTACGCACTCTTCCAGTGTTGTTCCGAGGGTAGCTACTAGCACATCTGTATGTGTGATGGGGGCACCTGCGGAGTCCGAGGCCTTTGTGGAGTGCTGGGCACTGGCAATACAGGGGTGACATGTACTGGCGAGGCATGGTTGACATCACCAGCTGGCATGGCTGAGTGTTGTTCGGTCTCAGCGGGTTTTGCTGCAGCTACTAAGGCAGAGCGGTTTCTTCGGAGTGTGCCCCTTTCTGTAGTGACAAGGTTAGATCGGGGTTTCTTAGTTTTCTCTGTCACCAGGCCATACCGAACTTGATCTCTTATCCAAACTCGGTCACCTGGAACAAGTGTTGGCAGTTCCTTTGCTTTATGACGATTGTCAAAGTTGCGCTGTTGGTTTAACCGATACGAGCTTTCCTTTTCTTCTACCAACTGACGGTCTTTTATCTGCACATTTGGGTACAAGTTGGCTGGATGAGTTGGTAGCTGCGTTTGCAGACGGCGTCCCATCAGTAGTTCACTGGGTGAATAGCCATTCTGTAGAGGAGTTGACCTGTAAGTCAAGAGGGCAATGAAGATGTCTTCGTTTTTTCTCAGCATGGACTTTGCTGTGCTAACGGCTCTTTCGACTTCGCCGTTCGCCTGGGGGACTTTGGGTGAACTAGTAACATGTGCGAAATGGTATGCTGCTGCAAACTGTCAAAAGGCCTCTGCACTATACTGTGGCCAGCTGTCTGACATTATGACATCTGGAATGCCATGTGTGGCGAAAACCTCCTTGAGTGCTTTTATGACTAAATGTGAAGTCTCATCAGAGAGTTCCTTGATGTCAAACCACCTTGAGTAATAGTCAACCACGATGATGTATTTTCTTCCTTGAAAATCATACAGGTCTGTTGCAACCCTCTCCCAGGGGCGGGCTGGGAAGGACGAAGGCATAAGTAGTTCTCTGGGCGTTGGTTGTTCCTTGGCACATGTGTGGCATCGGGTGATCAACTCACCGATTTGTGTGGAGAGTCCTGGCCACCATACGGAAGTGCGTGCCCTGGATCTACACTTAGTCAGACCTAGGTGACCAGTATGAATGCAGTCGAGGATTTGTAGTCGCATACTCCTTGGAATTAGTATACGATCATCATACAGAAGTAGGTCATCAATAATCGTGAGGTGGCTTCTGTTTTCCCAATATGGGCGTAGTAACGGCTGGTGAGGCATGTAAGGGGGCCATCCTTGAAGGCAATACGATCTTAAAAGGGAGCATTCTTCGTCTGTCTTCTGTGCAACTCTTATCTGTTGTAGTCGGTTTGGCGTGGCAGGGAGACAGGAAGTTGTCCGAGTTGAGAAGGCCTCTACTTCTTCAACAAGTACCTTATCTTCTAGCCCTGGCAAGGCGACAGGAGCACGTGAGAGTGTATCTGCGGTGACTTGATGTTTTCCTGGTACATATTGAACTTGATAGTTGTATCTCATAAGTCTCAGGCGGAAGCGAAGGATACGGGGGGCATCTTTGAGAGCTCCGATGAATTCAAGAGTACAGTAAGCGGTTTGTGATCTGTTTCTAGGGTGAAAGGGATGCCGAGCACGTAATCAGAGAACCTCTCACTAGCCCACGTTGTCGCGAGGGCTTCTTTTTCAATTACGGCATAACGTTTCTCTGAGTCACTGAGAGATCTTGACGCGTAACACAGTGGACGGCGCTGTCCATCATCCTGAACTTGAAATAATACCGCACCAAGTCCTGTGTTGGAAGCATCTGCTGAAATGATCGTTGGGCGGTTTGGATTGTAATGCGCCAGGACTGTCGGCGACACTAATGCTTGCTTGATCTGCTCAAAGACGTTTTGCTGGGGTTCACCCCAAACCCAAACACTGTCTTTGCGTAATAATTGACGAAGGGGGTCACTGAGGTCAGCCATGCGGGGAATAAATTTCCGAAGATGGTTTACCATCCCCATGAATCACTGTATCTCGGCGACATCTGAAGGGACTGGGAATTGGGTCACAGCAGTGGTCTTCTGTGGGTCTGCGTGGAGTCCAGAGCTATCAATTATGTGAGCGAGGAATCGAGTTGAACATCGTGAAAACTCACATTTGTCATTAAGGGTCAACCCAGCTTCTTGCAGGCGGTGAAGAACAGCTCGTACGCGTCCATCATGTTCTGACTGGTCCACCCCGTGAATGAGGACATCACCCATCTGACAGAGTGTCCCTTCCAAGCCCTAAAGTATCTTGGACATAGTGCGTTGGAAGATCTCTGGCGTAGAGCTGATACCAAATTAAATGGTATTCTGTTAAAACAAAAACGTCCAAATGGTTGGACCAAGGTTGTGAGCAATTTCGATTCGTCATCCAAGGGAATCTGCCAAACCCACTATTGGCGGCGTCGAGTTTGGAGAAGATCTTACTGTCTCCCAGTTTAGCGAGGTTCTCATCTACTGAAGGCATTGGGTGTATCTCACGCTGGACTGCTTTGTTGAGGTGAGTCAGGTCAACACAGATACGCACACTGCCATTTGGTTTAAGGACAGGGACGATACCTGCACACCATTCAGTTGGCGCTGTCACAGGCGAGATCACTCCTTGCTGAAGCATTGTTTCTATCTGACTTTTTACCTTTGGAATCAGTGGATGGGGGATCTTTCTTGGATTGTAGAGACAAAGGAATAGCATCAGGGCGAAGTGTTATGTGGCATTCAGTCTTCAGCTTTCCCAGTCCGCTGAAGAGCGCTGGAAATTCGGCTTTGAAATCTGTTGGCCCCGTGTTCACCTCTTCAACATCTTTGTCTGCACGTCTTATGAGCCCTAGTTCAACACAGGCTCT